>CM059187.1:8171297-8738493 GCA_030323885.1 Branchipolynoe longqiensis
CTTCTCCAACACAAAGAACACCAGACTATAACAGTTATGATATGCAAGATCATTTAAAGCCTTTATATCAACACACAAAATGTATACCGAGTTGTAAAGCTTAATGCTCAACAAATCTATTTACATCTTGTTATATGCAGCCATCAACATTGAAGAGACAGACATACTAACATTACTGTCTAACATCATGAGTAACATCATGTATCTCATTAGCCATAATAACACAGATGTTGTTAATGCCGATTTACTTTGACTTAATACATAAACGTTACCTTAGTAACCAAAGCGAATTGTGGGCTTACTTATTCTACCATAACGTGTAGTGTAATGTGAAGGTTCAGTTATATGATGTGTTTTGGTCCTATTATTTGTATCAGTCAATTTAACGCTTCGTTCGGGACAACTGTAAACTAATTTTCTGTTACGCCGTAACACATTATTACGTTCATTCAAGATATCGTAATCCCTTTTATGTTCTTTATCCGTGTGCAGAATGGTCCCTTTTTTCCACTCATTGTTATGGTCTTTATATCTGACCCTATCCCCAGTATGTAATAACGGGTGACCCTTACCTGAATGTTTGTCAAAGTACAATTTCTGTAATTGTTGGTTACGACGTAACTTATTTAATTTTGACGGTGGGACTGCCGCAGTGAGGTCCCGGTCTAATATCCCACACCCCTTTTACACCAGGGTGTCAGACTTTGCTTCCACTCTCGATACCAAGCTCGCCGCCATTCACTTGGCCCTCGAAGACCTCCACAACTCAAGTGCCATCATCATTACCGACTCTCTGAATGCCATCAAAGAGATCGCCCGCCCAGATGCCCGACACTCCCTTGCCGACGCAATTCAGATTAAAATCTTGACCAGACATCAGGCACACCTCAACACAGTCCTGCTATGGGTCCCCTCGCATATAGGACTGTATGGCAATGACCAGGCCGACTGTGCCGTTCTAGCCGGCGCCAACCGAGCAGACGTAGAGACAGCCATCCTTCCATCCATCACCAAACTGGCCGCCGCCGCTTCTCAAGCCACCACCAAACCCTGGGAACGAGCCACACAGAAGGAACAAGTACGGAACCCTTATTCAATAAGCTGGCTCTGGTACACCCTGGTCAGAACGAACATCCCCCGATCCAGTCGGCCTTACTGCTTCTACACAAGTCGCCATCAACCACTTCAGGACTGGCTACCGCTGTTGGATTGATGTCCCCAACCTCCAACGCTGTCCCTGCGGAACTAATATCTTTAATGTGGCCCACATACTCGCCTCATGTGGCGCCGTCGACAGATCTGCCATCAGCGACTTCATGGAGGATGCTGACCGCCAACTCAGTGACAGTAGGGCCGCTCCAGGATTTCCAAGTCATCCTGGAACGCACTTGCTCGCTTCTACCGCCAGAACGCAGACATCATCAACACTGTCGGTCGCCCAGTTCATGACATCGGGGACTAGCAGGCCCCACCTCATCACCATAGCTGACTTGGTGCCACTACTAACTAACCACTAATTTTCACTGCAACAAACAGGTAACCCCACCCTCTGCCTAACTAATCCCATCCTCACTTTACTTCTTCCTCTGGCCTTGGCCGGACTTACGGTGCATACCGGTGAATCTGGAGGGACTGAAGTTTGGATCCTGGTCGAGTCAAACCAATGACTTATAAAATGGATACCTGTTGCTGCTCGGTGCTTGGCGTTATGAAATCAGGACAGGGACAGTGCACAGTGTCAGGATAATGTGACTGTGTGGGACATCGGGTCATGGCGCCGGCGGCCTGATTTCCCAGTGGGGCAGCACTATAAAGTCACCATGAGTGCACGCTGTTACAAGTCGGTGCACATCCTGGTATGGCCTAGGGTCTTACTGGGGTGCAAAACTACACCAACCACCCAGCCTCCCCCGGCCGTCTCAGAGGACTGTGGTTGGACTCTTTTTCCTTCCTCCCCCCCTCACCCCTACCCCTCAATTCCTCTAATCACTACACACCGGAAGCCAACTCCCGACCACATGGGACTGCTTTCAGTGGTGCCCATTCAGTGCTGCAGATTTGCAGCCTTCAGTGCACCAATGCGACTGAAAACTCCCCAAAACAACAACAATAGTGTCGTCAATGACGTTTACATGTTTCACTGTAACCTTACAACTTCTAATACTTACGACTAAACTCCAACAGAGTTTGTGTTATGCTAACATTCAAATTCAAGGTGTTTAAAAAAAAAATTTATGACATCGTTTCACTCTATTTAGTTGCCTTTCATCTCCCATAGGCGACCTCTCCGATTTGTCATGCACTCATGAAGAAGCAGACACGGCTACTGTTTCATGCTTCCCATTCGTTCCATCAAGGATTTACCAAGCTGATGATACATGCAACAGATACTGACATGGTGGTTCTTGCAATTGCTGTGTCAAGTGTCTTAAAGGATTGCGAAATATGGGTAGCATTTGGTCATGGTTCTAAACTGCTATGTTCCCTGTCACCTGATTTCAGCTGAATTAGGCAATGATGCATCATGGGGTATTCTCTTCTTGCATGTGATATCAGGATGTGATACGGTTTCCGCCTTCTATGGAATTGGAAAGAAAGCAGCTTGGGCTTTATGGCGTAATATGCCTCAGCTCACACCTACTTTCCTTTGTTTATCTTGTGCGCCAACTCAGATGAAATGGAGCAAATAGAAAGATATGTTGTTCTTTTGTATCAGCGAACATCAGCACTTAGCCATGTGAATGAAGCCAGGAAGCAGTTGTTCACTCATAACCGTAATATGGTAAACATTCCTCCAACATTACATGCCCTAGAACAACATGTGAAAATGGCTGTTTTTCAGGCAGGGTATATCTGGGGACAGTCACTTATAGGAGAACCCAATGTTCCATCACCAGATTTATATGGCTGGGAGAGAGCGAAAGATTATTCTCCATGGACTCCATGGTGGACCACTCTTCCAGAGGCAGCCAAAGGGTGTCAAGAACTGTTAAAATGTGGATGTAAAAAGGACTGCACTAAAAGATCCAAGTGTGTCAAGGCAAATCTGTCATGTACACAATTGTGCTTTTGTTCAGGACAGTGTAGCCGAGAGTAAGAAGCTTGTAAGAAGATCAATAATTTGATAATGTTTGAAAGGAACACTTTTGCTGTAACCAGTTCCAGCTGTTCTGAGCAAAACATATTCAAAAAGAGGTAACTGATAATTTAATCGCTGAATAGTACTGAGAATATAGGCTACTGGAACAATCCTCAACCCTTGGTGGTAATTCATGGAACTTGTTAAAGTCATTTAGTTCTATGGCATATGTGTCCCTTTATCAGAATGTATGACACACAATCAGATTCCTTAACATTGGTACTAAAATGGTAATCGGTACACTTACATATACGCTGTTGCAAAACAATTGAAGTTATGAGTGTTTTTTAATGTTTTCACAATGAACATATTTGTTATGAAAGTTCTAATGCATTTTATTGGGTTCCTTGACCTTACAAACATAGGCATAGACATCAAGATCATGGTAATTGGGGCACTTAGAGCCGTTTTATGGGCAAAAACGTGTTTTGTGGTGGCCATTTTGAATTTCTTAATTTTGGGTGGGAACCGTTGGAGTGACGTTGTAGTTCCCGCAATTTTTTTAATCAGCATACCCAAAAACCCTTTAGGACAAAGTTTAATGGTTCCAGAAGTGCACACCAATTTCACATATCCTCCCCACTAATGTCATGCACCAGACAAATAAAAACCTACCACTCATTCAGTCGTTGCGTCTGGCATAGGCTAGAACAAAAATTAATAACAAATAATAACTGCCCCACCGACCCAGATTTTTTAATTTAAAAGGACGATCACCTATTTGTTTGTTTGTTTCGTCTAAGTTTAGAACAAGTGTGATATGTTTTAATTATTTTATTTCGGGTTTGTTCTCTCCAAATTGCATATGTTGGCGAGGCAACATTGGTAATTCGCGCGTGAGGCTAACGTGACCCTTGACCTTTCCCCGTGACCTTGATTCATGCCACAGTCTCACTCTGTCCCGAGCCCTCAGACCAGAGAGTCAGTTTTTCGAACGAATTCTGATACAGTTCTACTAGGCATGCCGCCGAGAAAGAGGGTTGGCAGGCCGCCGCTACGTCCGCAGCTCACTCGTGCGTCCTTGAGAAGGGCGGCGAGAGCCCTGGCGCCTCACGTGCATAGGCATAATGAAGCAGGTGTGTGGCAAGGTGATGAGAGTGGGGAGCGGAGTAGTTTGCAAATTCTGTCGGATTTGACTGTATTGCTTGAGTTGCAGGGAGAAGCTTTGCAAGTGACAAAGGACCTGGTTGCAAGAGTTGATGTGTTGGATTCAGCACCAACAGCAAAGAGAATTAGAAGTTGGTGTTGGAGATGGTGGTGGTGGTGGTGTTGGTGTAGCTGTTGTTGAGGATGGAAATGATGAAGATGATGATGATGATGATGAGCAAAGGAATTTAAAGTGGTGTACAGAACACAAACCCATTTGTGTTAACATTTCTTCAAATGTTCCGTTTTATTTAGAACCTAAATGCATAATTGATGAAAATTTTAGTCTCTTGCTTTCTAAGATGGAGATTTACCTGAGTGAGATAGAGGAAGCGTTGAATGCACTATCAAAACCACGCTGGGAATCTATACATAAGAAACTAGATGAGTTATGTATTTCTTATAGCCAACCTCTTACTAGCTCCACCCCTTCCTATATTCCAATTGTGAGAGTTAAAGAGGAGGAGAATGAAGTTGTTAATGATATTGATGATGATGATGATGATGATGATGATGATGATGCTGATGGTGGTGATGATGATGATAATGATGGTGATGATTATAACTACAATAATAATTATAACTTCACTAATAATAATAATAATGATGTCAATGAAGAGATGTCTTCCTCTACTGAAGCGAATGATATGGAGTTAGAAGAAAACTCACCCATGAAGAAGAAGTCTGGAAGTGGAGGAGGAGGAGGAGAATCGTCTATAGCGTTGATGAGGATGATGCCTTCATCCTATTGCGTGCAGGAACAGTGTGCTGAAAAGATAAGATTGTGAATATTGAATTCCATAGAACGGTTAAAGGAACGGCTTAACACTTATTGCGTCACCCTTCCTTGCCTTGGTTTTAAATCTAGTAGATATGATCTTCCAGCTGTGCGATCCGCTTTCCCCAAACACTTCAAACTTGGGAGTGAGTTGAACTATATTGTTAAAAAAGCAAATCAATACAGCGCTATTGTAACCAAAAAGTTTGCATTTTTAGACATGAGTCTTTTTCTTGCTAGCGGGAGTAGTTATTCCAAATTTCTCATCGCTTATTCAACACACAATTTCAAGAGTTATCAACCTTATGAGTGGTTAACCGACTTTTCAAAACTTTCTCATCCCACACTCCCTGAATATGACGCTTTCTATTCTAAACTCAAAAGTGTCAATGTGTTAGAGGAGGAATACCTTGACTGGGAAAGGAAAGGTAATAGCAATTCCACTACACCAAAGACTGGTCGCATGAAATATAATGATTTACAATCAATTTGGAAGGAGCGGGGAATGACTTCCTTTCGCGATTTCCTAATTTACTATGCAAATCTAGATACAAAACGATGTGTTACAGCTGTAGAAAATATGTTAGCATTTTATATATCTATGCGAATTGATCCATTGAAAACCGCAATCTCTGCACCAGGAATAGCATGAAGATTGCTATTCCAGTGTGCCAAAGAGAATGAATGCTTCTTTTCAAGTTTTTGTGAGTGAGATGCGGATCTTTATACCAAGATCAAGACTTGTGCTTTTGGAGGACCAAGTATAATCTTTAAAAGATATGCTAAGGTGGGTGAGACGGTTCTACACAATAATCCTGAGAAACCCTGTCGTTCTATACAAGGTTATGACTCTAATGCGATGTATCTATATTGTCTATCACAAAAACTTTCTGTTTTGTTTCCTTTTAGACGAAAGTTAGAAAATAACTTTAAACCTCAGTGTACCTGGAAACATCTTGATATGTATAAATGGATAAATTGGGAATCTCAGACAAATAATATTAGAATTGAGCATAAGATCAACACTGGAAAAGAGTTTCAAATTGGACCCTATTTCGCTGATGGATACTGTCGAGAAACCCACACCATTTATGAGTTTAACGGATGTTGGTATCATGGTCATCCACCAAGTGAGTGTTCTTTTCATTCCAACACCACCTCCACCACCAACACCACAGAATCAATAGCGAGAGACAAAAAGCAGAAAGAGTCCCATCTTCAGACTTTGGCTAGAGAACAATACATTTGGCAGTGTGGATTTAATTTGGTGGTGCTTTATGAATGTGAGTTTAAAAAGCTTTTGTGAGAGAATAACTCCATAGCACAAGCTGCAAATGAATTTCTCCCACCATTCTACATTAAGCACCCCCACAGCGTTTCTCTAGAAACCATCCTGAACGCGGTTGAGAGTGGTGAGTCAACAGGTATGGTGGAGGTGGATCTTCACGTTCCCGCTGAATGGCCTAAAGGGAAGGAGCAGGAGATCTCTCCTAAGGAATTCTTTTCAGAAATGTCTCTTATATTTTGTAATGTTGACATTCCATTGAATGAGTGGAGTCCCCTTATGTGTCCATTTGCATTTAAGAAAGTTTCAAAAGATCCTGAGAATACACGACGACTTCTGGTGGGTGGAATGTGAGGTGAGTGTTTACTTCTAGCTACTAACCTATTACAATTCTATCTTAGTATGGGACTTCTAGTCATAAATATTTGGGAGGTTGTTGACTGGAAATTAGAGTTCTGCTTTAGAGGATTTTGTGATTTTATTACAAACTCATGTAGGGAATCAGATTCAAATCCTGATTTTCAAATTAAGGGTGAAACAGGAAAGGTTATGGGTAATCCGAGTTACGGAAGTCTCCTGATGGATAAGACAAAGCATACAAATATTTCCTATGTGAATTCTATTCAAAAAGCGAAATTAGCTGTTAATTCAAAACTCTTCAAAAATATGACTGAACTAGATGATGACATTTTTGAGATTGAGCAGTGTAAACGATTAATTTGCTTAGACATTCCAGTACAACTAGGTTTCTTTCTTTTAAATACCGCTAAGCTGGATCTTTTACAATAGTATTACTGCTTTCTGGTTTCTATTTACCTAGAGATTGTCAGAAACATCGTGAACATGACAAATGTGAGATCGGAATCTTTAAGAAAGAGTATACAGCAATTACTTCATATTGTTTGAATTCTAAAACATTTCTGCTTATAAAGACAGTTGATGATGGGGGGAGAGAGTGAAATGAAATCCCATGAAAATGTGTCTTGTAAATCCATTAATAAAAGATGTTTAAAGAAGAATCGTACTTCTGCTGAAGGGTTTTATGCAGATGCATTGTACATGTTATAATTAACATGCGTAATTCTCGGCGGAGACTGGACGAAATGATACCACCGACCCACCATCTACAGGAATAATATTTAGTTCCTGACCAACCCGGTAGGTGGCGACAACGACCCGAACTCGCCGTGAGATGTGTCCGTAGAACCATCGTAGCACCCGTTCGTGTAACATCGACCCGACTTTCTTAGACAGCTGCAGCTACAACTTCACACAGACCAGGAATAAGGACTGACAGCGAAGCTGAATTCTAAGGGAAGTACAAATATTACTTTGTATTGTGTGTTGTGCTGCTAGAAGGTTCTGCGGTGTGTGACTGACATTTGATGTACTGCCGGTGCCGGTGTCACATGAAGGCCCTGTCACATTACGGCGTATGGCGGGAGCGTATGGCGGCGTAGCCGCTTTACGTCATATACGTTGGCATACGCCGTATACGCTACTCATACGCTACTCATACGCTACTCATACGCCGCCAGATGCCGGCTTATGAGGCATACGCCGCCATACGCTTTCATAAATCCGTCCGTCCCCATTTTTTTGTGCATGCTCAAAAATTCTCGACCTACGGGGGCATATGGGCCATACGCTACTCATACGCCGACATACGCTCCTCTACTACAACTACAAGGGCTTTTTCTCCATGGTCCTGTTGGCGCTTGTAGATGTGGATTACAAATTTATCTGGGCAGATATTGGCCGTATGGGCTCCGCGTCCGATGCCCAGATTTACAACGCCTCCGAGCTGAAGGCGTGCACAGAAGGTGGCACCATCGGCTTTCCGAACCCTGAACCGCTAGTGGACGGCCAGAAGGATGTGCCGTATTTTCTGATCGGTGATGACGCCTTTGCCCTGCGGCCGACCATGATGAAGCCGTACGGCAAGAGGGGCTTGACCAATGACGAGCGACTCTTCAACTACCGGCTTTCCCGAGCTAGGAGAGTGGTGGAGAATGCCTTTGGTATTCTAGCCAAACGCTTCCAAGTGCTCCTGACGACTATGCAGTACCACCCCTCCAACGTGAAGCTCATCGTCAAGGCGTGCATGGTTCTGCACAACCTCATGAGGACACGCTACCCAGCGCTACAGAACATGCAGCTGGATCGTCCCGAGACAACCAACAACAACTTTGTGCCTGGAGGTTGGCGAGAGGGCCACAACCTTCCTGACATTAACGTTGTACCTGTTAACCCCAACACCGCGTCCGAGCTAGGAAAGGAACAGCGCAATCTAATTAAAGACTGGGTCGTCTCACCCGCCAGAGCACTGTCATGGCAAGACAGGATGATCTGACAAAACATTTTATCAGTCTGTATGCGCTGTGTCTGTCTACTGTTTTTGCAAGCATGTGTGTGATGTTGTGACATGTCTCCTGTTATATGAGATGCTAATATGTTTATATGTCTAGCAAAATAAACGATATCATTTCATAGATATGAAAACACAATTTTACATGTCTATTACCTTCTTTCGCTCCCTAATTTAAAGTCATCTAGTTAATTGTAATGAATCTCCTCTCTTTTTACATGAATTAACATACATACTAAGAACACAGGGAAAAATAGAGTGACACAGAGACAGAAAGGGGGAGACGAGTATTAGTGGGAGGGAGGGACGGGGAGAAGAGATAGAGGGATGGAGGGGGAGAAGAGATAGAGGGAGGAAGAGAGATAAAGAGAGAGGGAGGAAGAGAGAGAGAGAGAAGGAGGAAAGGGAGAAAGGGGAAGGAGAAACATTATTAGAAATATTTTAAATTTAAAGTTTTTATTTATGTTTTAACTTTAATGTTAATTGTACTTTAAAATATAACAATTAAATGATGGCATGCCTTTACTGAACATGGACACACAAATTTAAAGTGACAGTATATTTATTGAAACTTCTTGACATATAAATGTACCAACAATATATATACATATATACATACAAATAAATAAATAAGATAAATATGACAACATATATACATATACACACATACAATCACTTCTCTCCCTTGCCGTTGGCATCAGCTGGCGACTGTGAGGCTGAGGCGAATAAGTCCAAATTGGACCCTAACATGCCCGATATCCCGGATAACCCCGACAAGTTTAAGAGTCCCTCCGGGCTGGCCGACTCAGACAAGTTCACTTCGGGGTCGGCGCGTGTCGGAGTCACCATGTCTGTGGCAGCGCCAGTCCCTGGCCATGGCGGACCCACAGTGGGCGGAGCAACCCCATGCACCACAACTGTAGGAGAGGCCCTCGTGTGCGGCACCGTTCCTAAAGTCCGTACTTGTGCGGTTTGCGGTGGTGACGGCCGTACCACTGGCGGAGCTGGAGGCAGAGGCTGAGGCAGAAGACTTGGCAGAGGCGGGTGTGGCAGTGGCTGATGAAGACTGTGTGGCCCGCCCATATAGCGGTCCACGTACTCCTGTGTCTGCGCAGGCCACTGGTGGGGTTGAGGCTGGTATGCCTGACTTGTAGGTGCAGGAGCCGGTGCAGGAGCAGGAGCAGGAGCAGGAGCAGGACCAGCCCCACAAACCACCGGTGCCACGAATGTTCCTTCCTCCTCCTCCAGATGGTGCGACCCCATGCAGTTGAGTGCACCGCAAATGAACACAAACCGCTCCTCTGGAATCATGAGGATCATGTCCCGCATATAGTTGGCGAATGCCACTCGCTTCGTCACTCCCCTTTCCCCACTCTTGGGATGTAGCGGGAGGAGTGGGTGGAAGATCCTCGTCCATCGCCACCTCCACATCGGTCCCGACATTCTCCTCCACGCTCAGGTCGAGCTGCGGAGCCGCGACAGGACTGGCCAACTGCAAAACAAAATCATAACATAACATAAGTAACATGAATGCAAATCGATATTTCGACAAAAGACACAACAAGTCAACAGTAAATCAAAATTATATAAAGCAAAAATAATTAACGTTAAATGCAGACATGGATTTATAACGATTATATCATGATACATCTATTGTCAATATCTCGATTTAAGAACAACTACACAACAACTCAACATTAAAGAAAGAAATAACATTAACAAATTACTAGAATATTAGATGTTGCTAGGACGTAAAACAACAACAAACAAACAAACATAAATACAACAAAAGCATAACATAACAAACTTAGAATACAACACTAATGGCCGCACTTGTCAGAACGAAAAAAGATTATGTACTTACACTCCTGCAGGGCTCCGGTCGGTGACGGACGACGGACCGCAGGAACCAGAACTGGCGCAGGATCCACTGCTCCCGCTCAGTCAGGTCAGCGGCTCCGTCCCCGCTCTTTTTCTTGTGGAGCCGCGTGTTCGTGTCCCTGAGCGACTTGAACCACTTCTGGAGATGGAGTGTTGTGGTCCCCAGAAGTGTCGCCTGGTCCTCCCACATCTTGGCCTTTCTGTCTGAGCGGTGGTAATCTGAGAGCTTCATGTTCCAAATGATGGGGTTCTCCTGGAGGAAGTCCAACATTTGATCCTCCTTGAAGACCGACAGAGAACAGTCGCTCTTCTTGCCCCTCCGTCTCTTTGACGTGCCGATGGCAGCGGTGCTGGTGGAGGCGGCGGAGGCGGCAGAGGCAGCGGACGATGCCCGTGAGCTGCCCGCAGAGGCAGGAGATGGCGAGCTGGAGCAGGGACACCAGTGTTGCGTCGTCGTCCTCTCCACTTCCATCTCCAGCTCCTCCAGTGGAGAGTGGTGTTCTGGAGAGTAGTGTTGTGGAGAGTGGTGTTCTGGAGAGTGGTGTGGAGAGTGGTGAGGTGGCGAGGCAGGTGAGGAGGCTGGTGATGGAGAGCATTGTAACAAAGTCTGCCTCTTTCTGCCTCTCCCACGGCCTAGTCCTCCTCCTGTAGTTACAGCAGCTCTGGAGGCTGGTGTAGTAGCAGTAGTACTGGTCCACATGCCAATCAAAACAGTCAAAAAATGTCACAGCACGCTCCCATACGCTCCTCATACGCTCCTCATAGGTCCCCCATACGCTCAAACCCACCCGAAAGTTCACTGAAGGTTATCATAGGCCGGCACCAGCACGGCATACGTAGGTTTTCAATACGCGCCCGCCATACGCCGTAATGTGACAGCCCCTTTAACAGAACCATCGCAGCTGCCGTCCGCCTAACATCGACCCTACAGCTGCAGCTACAACTTCACACAGACCAGGAATAAGGACTGACAGCAAAGCTGAATTCTAAGGGAAGTACAAATATTACTTAGTATTGTGTGTTGTGCTGCTGGAAAGTTCGATAGTTGTGAAACTGACATTTTGTTGTGCTGCCGGTGGCCGGTGTGGCATTGAAGCAGGACTGCATTGGGAGTGACAGTGTATTGGAGTCCTAATGTAGCATGTTACTGTTGTATTCTGTGTCACCTTCTCATAGAGGAGAATCAGAAAGTTCACTACGTCAACATACCAATATCTAAGTCGCTGTCGGGTCGCTGTGATATTGATGCAAAGCTGCATTGAGTCTCGGTGTACCGGTGGTCAAATATATATATTCATACATATGTGACAAAAAACTTGTACGCCACAATAACCACTGCAACTACACACAAACTAGACAAAAGGATTGACGCGAGGCAGAATTCTGAGGGGCAGTACAAATATTACCTAATTATTGTGAAATCTGCTGCTAGAAGGTTCTGTGGTGTGTGATTGACATTTGATGTACTGCCGGTGCCGGTGTCACATTGAAGCAAGCCTGCATTGGGATTGACAGCTATCCTAGCCCTATGTAGCATAGCTTCTTATCTGTAGAACCATTTGTCGTAAAGCTACATTCAGTGACGGCGTACCGGTGGTCATATATATATATATTCATACATATGTGTCAACAACTTTTACGCCACGATAACCACTGCAACTACACACAAACTAGACAAAGGATTGACGGCGAGGCGGAATTCTAAGGGCAGTACAAATATTACCTATTTATTCTGTTTTTCTGCTGCTAGAAGGTTCTGTGGTGTGTGACTGACATTTGATGTACTGCCGGTGCCGGTGTCACGTTGAAGCAAGGCTGCATTGGGGTTGACAGCTTTCTTTCCTAGAACCATGTCCACTACGTAGAACCATCTATTCCTATAACCATCGCAGCTTCAGCCAGCATATATATGTGTCAAAAACCTTTTACGCCAGTATCATCTTTACGTTCCTTTACTGAGAGACCTGAGGACTACACAATTATTATCAATACGGACAATTCAGCCAGCCAGCAGGTGCTGGCCTCAGGTGCAGGGAGAGACCGGGTCCTTACTTCATGTACCCACGAGATATGGCTCTATGCAGGCACTCACAACTGTAATGTTGAAATCATTCATAAGCCTGGCAAGGAGCTGGTTCTTGCAGATGCTCTAAGCAGGCGGGCGCTCCAACCATCGGCACACCAAAAATCTACACAAATGACGAAAGACCTTAACCTAGTTGAAATTAAAGTCGAGTTTGATAATATCTTTACTGCAAATTTGTGATTAACCTGGAACCATCGCATTTAATTGGCTCTCTGGTTCCAGGTTACTCCAACGACCTCCATGCCAGGATCCTAGAGGTCTACTTCGCCGGGCTAGCATCTGGCACCTGGAGGAACAAGGCCATACAAGCCAAGAAGTATCTCCGCTTTGCCGCCCTACACGAGGTCAACCCGCTAGCGCCATCCCAGTATGATATTCTAGCCTACACTCTACACCTTAAAGATACCCTCTTAACACCAGGAGCAGTTATGAATTACATCAGTGGCGCCAGAACTTGGGTCCTACTATTTGGAGGTTCCCCCACGAGCTTTGACACATATCAACACGTGCAACGCCTGTCACGCCACACACCCACCCAAGCCGCACCATTGTCTCCATCCAATGTCGAAAAAATGTTCACCTACCTCTTATCAGCCGGCCCCAACGCAGCAGTACTCATCGCCGCTATTCTCATGGGCTATTACACCCTTCTCAGGCAAGGTAATCTACTCCAGAATATCTCGCCTAACGACCCCGGCCACGCCCTCAAGATGAGTGATGTCATACGAACACGCTACGGGCTGACAGTCACAGTCAACTCCACCAAGACCAGATGGAGAGATGACCAACGGTATGCCATCTCCATACCACCGGTAACCGGTTCCGCCTCATGCCCAGTAGTCGCCTGGGACCAGTACGTACGGTCCCAGCGGCCACCTTCTACGGGCCCAGCGTTCACCCTCCAGGCACACACCCTGCTAGCGGCCCTCCGCATGGTGCTCTCAGCCTCTGGAGTCCCTGATGCAGACTCCGACACACTCCACAGTCTGCGTAGAGGTGGTGCCCAAGCCATGGCAGCAGCAGGTGGGTCCCTCGAAGAAATTATGGACCTTGGTGCCTGGACCTCCTCTGCCGTCCACACCTATGTCCCTCGGGACCTTGTTGCTGCTGGGCCTCGAACCCTCCCTTTAATTGGCTGAGGGTTCAATTCCCGCTTGAACATGACCACCGGGTGACCAGATGGACGAGACGAGCACTGAGCAGATGACTAATCGCTCACTCGCGGTGCTGGTTACTGTACGTTGACATCGACTAAACTGTAACTGTGAAATTCTGAAAATTAAAAAAGCCCACTATACCAACTTTGTCTCCATTCTGTGAATTTTTCATATTGGTTCGCAATATGGGTAATTCGGGACCGAGGAGGAGCTGACTCCCCCCCCCCCTCCTCCTTCCTCCCCTCCTCACACACCCGACCCCCCCCCCCAACCTTTCTCCTGCCTGCCCTCCAGCTGGCGGTTCCCCCCCCCCCCCCCCCCCCGGCGTGCTCGATATTCGGACATACGTCCAGGTGGCGGCACCCGCGCTGCGCTGGTGCCGGCACCCAGCAAAACTTGACCACTTCCGCCCCCACAAGCCTACATCCACTTCTCAACCACACGCCTGACCGACAACACCTCCAACTTTCTCTCTCCGCACGCCACTGGCCGCCCTCCACTTACGACACCACGATGCCATCACGCAAGACAGCACAACGATCCGTAGCGGCCATGACCAACATACAAGACACAGACCCAGAAACTACAGAGGCCGTAACCACTCCACGTGTCCCCATGCGCCAGGGGCGACCCCGGTCAGTAGTCACGAAAAAGACCGCCGCTACAATCCCGAACGACTCGGACATGGCTAGCGACGGAGACTCGCCGGCGGCGCAGATGGCTCTACTGTGCAAATCGGTCACCGAGTCCATGAACCAACACGCTCAGTTTGCCAAGGATATGAAGACACGCCTGGCTGCCCTCGAATCGACCAGGCAAGACAAACGGACGACGACCGCCACAAGCTCGGAGGACGACCGACCCGCTGCAAAACGGAGGAGACGCGATCACCTAGACTCACCACGAACCCCGCCATCGCCACATGGCCGTGCACCACAACACGCCACCCCCGACCACACACGAGGGAAGAGACGCGAGTGCCGCCGCTAGCGCTCCCAATCCAATGACCAACAACACCACAGAAGGAGCAGACACAGGTGCCGCACAAGTTCTGGCTCGTCCAGCGAGGACGACGAGCACCAGAGGGAGATAATCGACGCCATAATCGACTCCAACAGCGGCCCCAAACACACCAAGCGAGGTAGGCACCACTTTCTGCCACACACATATGTCATAAGGGAGGAGCGAAAAGGGAAAGTCGCACTGGGAGAGAGCAATTGGCATGAATATATGGCCGCACTATCTAGAATGCGGAAAGACTCACGATCCCACAATCCTGGATCGCGCCCATAGTCGACCACCAAGACAAGATCTTCAAAATGGCGGCCGACTGGCAGTGGGACACCTGCTTAGCCTGGTCGGAAAAAATCTTCGCGATGATCGATGACCGAAGACTACCCAAAGGATGGAAGGACGACCACGCCATCAAAGACGTTCAGAGAGCTGCATGCCTGTCTGGCATCAGAAAGGAGGAGCAAAAGCGCACGGCTAACGCGAGCCACACACTAAGAACCAACACATATCGCGTGGACGACCACTCAACACCCTACAAGCGCCCCGAGTTTAACAGTGAGACTGATGGTAGGCCGTGCCACGGGTGGAACTGGGGCACCGACTGTGGCTTCACCGCCTCACACGGGGCTGGGGCGGAACGATTCGCCCACGTGTGCGCATGGTGCGCAAGCAAATATAGAAAGGCAAACCCCCACCGTGAACAGGAATGTAACAACAAGAAAAGACAGGTTGAGAAGAGGGCCGCGGCACAGGAGACCGAGGAGAACCTCAAAGCGGATTTTCGTTAGGCGGCCAGGGTCAGGCCGAGCAGAGCGACACCCGAGACCCACCCCATGAGAACCGAATCACCCCCCTATGCCTAATCAGTGCGACACGATACGTGGAAGGCCACCAAACGGAATGGCGCCTGGACTTCCCCACACCAGAACGACCAAGACCGGGCGCGGCACTGACCAGAGGAAACTGCACCGATCCACCAGAAACGACAGCACATGGAGAGGCAAGCGCCCAACCACCCCTCGCCAACAACCACAATGACGCCGCACCCATATCACACCACGACAGCAGCCCAACAGGCGGCGATGCCACCCAGCTTCCCGCCAAAAACCAAAAGGACGCGGCACCCCCAGCGTCTCCCGCCAAAGCACCACGTGGGGACGCTCACCACCCATCCAACACCACCCCCCCCCCCAACAACGCAGCCCACCAACGGTTGCGTGGGAACATGGACGCGAGCAGCTCCACATCTCAACCCCAACAACCCCTAACGACGGACGGGAACACTACACCCCGCACACCGACTCAGAACAGACCGCCACCGCAGACACTAATGGCCCCGTTAAAGCACATTACGGACCCCCAACGACCCAGACCGACCCAGCCGTCCCCGCCAGGGGCGAACATCAAGGAGGCATGTGCAGCGCCATAACACCACATGGCCCACCACCAAACCCCCATCACACCCTGCCCCCCAACCCGACACCTGCACCCAGACACGACCACCCACCCGCCTCCACACTCCCGGGTTGAACTGCCGGACGCCCTCCTAACCTACCGCGACCGTGAACACGCAGCCGAAGACGTTGACGACGTTAACGACGATAACGGCAGACTACCTCCGACACCATACAACCCACCACACATGCCCATATCCTACAAGAACATCCTAACCAGGATATGGCCCACCTCAATACCAGATGTGTGGAAAAACATGGTGTACCATTACATATACGACGAAGTCAGGGGCACCGGCCTCCCCAACCACATAGTCGCGAGAATCCCGGTTCCTTCCGACCACCGTATCGACCGATGGAGGGCCCTCCTCCAAGGCTACCATGCCGACCAGCTCCTCGACTTCCTCGAATTTGGCTGGTCGGCGGACTACACCGCGGATGACCCGCCGGTCCTGTCATCTGACAACCACTGGGAGGACCCCACCAACTTTGAGTGGATACGTCGGTACGTCCGCAGTGAGTCGAGGCGCGGTGTTCTCCTCAGCCCCTTCTCCGCCCCCCCATTCCGCCCTTGGGAACAGACGAGCCCGATGATGACCCGCGCAAAGAAGAACACCGACGAGCGCCGGGTCAGCGTAGACCTCAGTTACCCCAAGGGCGTGAGCGTCAACTCGGGGATACGGAAAGGGTACCCAGGGACGACCAGTGACGTACACACTACCGAACATCACCAACCTGACGGACGAGGTGACACGACTTGGACGAGGAACATATATCTGGACGATAGACCTAGCCAGGGCCTATCATCAGCTGCAGACCTGCCCACTGTCTGTTCCACTGTTCGGCATAACCTTGGACGGAAGCACATACTTTGACACTGCCCCACCCTTTGGGTGCCGCAGCTCCTCGATGGCGTGTGCCAGTACCACCAATGCGGTGGTGTACCTCCTCCGCCAAAAAGGTCATCATACACTATGCTACCTCAACGATTTCGTCGGGGCGACGGCCACCGAGGAGGAGGCAGTGAAGGCCTACATTGCCGCCACCGACCTCACTGCTGACCTCGGACTGGCACTCTCCCCGCATAAATGCGTACCACCCATCCAAAAAATCGACTGGCTCGGCATTACCGTCGACACCGTCGATATGACTGTCCGCATCCCAGCTGAGAAGCTCAGCGAGGTGGGCGAGGAATGCGCCGCATGGACCGAACAGACCCGAGCGTCCAGGAGGACCTCCAGTGCCTGGTCGGACGACTGCAACACATAGCCAAGTGCGTCCGGCCGGCGCGGAGGTTCATGAACCGCATCCTCGACGCCCTCAGGAGCACCCCCTACACAGGAAAACACCCGGTAATTACCGACATGATCAAGGACATCACCTGGTTTCTGTCCTATGCCCACTTCAGCAACGGGGTCGTCCTCCTTCACCCTCGCCCCTCCACGAATGGGTCATCGAGTGTGACTTGTCCCTCAAGGCGGGGGGGGGCACACTCCCCGTCTGGCTATATCTTGGAATCCTACGACGATGACCTCCTCAGCGAACACCACACAATACACCAGCTCGAGGCTTTAAACCTGGTCGTGGCCCTCCACGCTCTAGGGCCCCCCCAACCCCCAGGACTACTCCATACTCGTAAACACTGACAATCAGGCCTCCCAGAACATCCTCTCGACAGGCGCGGGCAAGGACCCCGTCCTATGCGCCTGTGCGAGAGCCGTCTGGAGATACGCCACCCTGAACTCCTGCGAGGTCCGAGTCTTACACAAACCCAGAGACGACATTGCCTTCGCCGACGCCCTCAACAGGGCCCCATTAGACGGCCAGGCACGTCGTCGGGCCGAACAGTTCGTTGACGATATGGACCTCGTACGGATAAGGGTTCGACATGATGACTCGCTTCTGGCCGATATATAGCCTGGGGAGATCCTTTAACTTTGCCTCTCTCTCCCCAGGCACACACAAGCAGGACGGAATCGCCCAACTCTTCTGGGCAGGCCTAGCAGCTGGGACATGGAAAAACAAGCGAACTCAGACTGCGGCCTACCTTCGCCACCCTCAGAACGCCCCCTACAGCCCCTTGTCACCAACACAGATGAACATTGCCTCTTACATACTGGACCTCACCACCACCCTAAGGTCCCCTGGCGCTATAATGAACTACCTGAGTGCTGCTAGGACATGGGTGTCTCTTCAGTCGGGCAAGGTCTGCGCATTCGACACTTACATGATCAAGTTCATCAAGCGGGGTGTCTACCGGACGTCCCGTCACCTCGCCCACCAAGCACCCCGGTTGACCGTCCGACACCTCAAGGCAGTCGTCCGATACTTCCAGACCGCCGGCCCCCGGGCCCGGGTGCTGACGGCTGCCACTCTCCTTGGGTACTTCACCCTCCTCCGACAAGGAAACTTACTGATCACCGGACGACCCCGGACATACACTACGAGCCTCCGACTTCAGCTACTGCATGACCCACCTAACCATACGGGTCCGATCCTCCAAGACCTCCGGATCGACAACCAGCCCGTACACGATACGCGTCCCGGCGTTCCCCGGGTCCCGCTACTGCCCGGTGCGTGCCTGGTTCCGCTATGCCACCACGACCGACCCCCCGACTTCCGGCCCCGCCTTCATAGCCGATCACGCCCCCCTAACGGTCTGGACCCTCACCTGTGCCATACGATGGGCCCTCGCCAGTAATCGGACCCCCTGCCCGGACGACTACACACTCCACAGTCTCAGGAGGGGTGCCGCCCAAGAATGCGCACAGGTGGGCGCCACGCTACAGGATGTCAAAGACCTCGGTCATTGGCGCTCGACCGCCATACACCAGTACGTGAAGGCCGACGCGTTCTCGGTCGCGACCCGGGCACTCTCCACACTATTTGGTTGAGGCCCGGGTCACGCACAGACCCCTCACCACACGACCAATCACTCCCCCCCCCACTGACCTCTTCCCCCCCTTTTATTTCACCTTATGCTGACCCCACACACCCATTATGTCATTGCTCATTTGACTACCTACCTCCATGAACTCTTGTCCTTATGACTAACGGTCCACTACGGACCGATGAACATTAGCTATCTGATACTACACTTATGACTCTATCCTCATTACTCTATTATGACCATGAACTTATCCCACATGCTGCTATATTGTTATAACCATGCCAGTTCATTCTCGATTACCTCACATTACTCTTACTACCATGCCTTCCTTCCTGAATAAATTGCCATACTATAGCTCCGTCTCGTGTCCTGAATTATTTAAAAATGAGAGTGGATTGGTTATAAATACAGGATTCAGTGCTCACCACAATTCGGTTTGGACATATAAGGAACGAGGAACAGGTTTGACTTTTTTATACATTAAGAGACATGTGATGAAAAATGGGATAGACACACTTCCATTGGAAATGTCGCTCACACCATGGACAAATTACAACTCCTTCATTATACCTTTAACTAGCTGCTTGTCAAATTATTTTCCACTGAAACTTGACAAGTTTGGAAAATCCTTTGAATGTTGTTGGTAGTTATTCTATTATGAGAAGGCTCTGTTCCATAGTAGTTACTCTATTGCTGCTCGCATTATGACCTCCCATCACACCAAAGCAAAGTTTTTAGCAAGAGATCTCATGTCCTCATCATCATCATCATCTTCATCATCATCAATACAAAAAAGAAAGAGAAAAAAGCATAGAGTGATGTGCGAGAGAGAAAGATGGTTACAATACTAAACATGAAATTAATGAAAATCAGAAGTAGAATATTGACAGAGTTGAATTCACTCCCCTCAGGGGTTACAATTATTCATCCGGGTGATCGATATGATAAAATGTGGACTGCGGGAATTGGACACGGAATGTGTGAACTTTCCAATCCCGCATCGATGAATGGACGTAATTTCATTGGACGTTTTTGGCTTACACTTAAATTTCCACATTCATCTACATTCTCCTCGTCCTCTTATCAACTTTATTCTAACCTATTTCCCTACTCGCACAGCGTGAAGCTCACAACCCCAGCATCCCTCATGTGATTAACATCTCACCATATACATAATTATCTCCTTCACCTCCATCACCACCACCACCACCACCACCACCTACATCCGATTATGTTGATCGTGACAATTGAATTGGATAATCACTCATTTCAGGGAATGAAATCTCCAGCGACAATAAGTATGAGTGGAATCACTGGAAGTGGAAAAACTTCATTGATTCATAGGATAATAACTGAACATCGAACGCTATTTGAGCTTCCTGTTCATAAAACACTCTATTGCTATGGGGTGGAACAACCTTTATTTGCAAAAATGGAATCGGAGTTTAAGGATATTGAATTCATGGAGGGACTTCCATCAAAAGAAAAGATCTTTGCCTTTTCAGATTTATCCCAACACAATTTGATTATACTAGATGATCTAAATGAAGAAGTTGTAAACAACTTAGGAGCTCAACATCTAGTCAGCAAGTTTAGTCATCATCGTGGATGTTCAGTGATTATGGTGAGTCACAATGTATATGAACAAGGTAAATGTTCTCGAACCATTTATTTGAATCTGCAGTATATGTTTATAATGAATAATTCAAGAGACATGCATCAGATGCAACGAGTCGCTTCACAGACTAATTTGGGGAGATAGTTGTTGGATAGCTATAAAGACGCTGTTGAAACTAAAAGATTTGGTTATCTGTTGATTTGTATGCATCCTTGGGATGTGGTAGATGTTACTGCATCAATTCGCTTACGTTCAAAAATACACACTAACATCTTTTTAGGAGAGAACTTAATTTCCTATACTCCATAGTGAGAGTGATTGTGCGTATGTGTGTGTGTATGTGTGCACGCACGTGTAAGTGAAGATGCATGTATGCGTGCATGTGTGAGTGTGAAGAGTAGTAGTAGTATTGCACTCGGACAGACAGCATGTCATCACATCGAGTGCAACATTGCAAGGATTATATTTTGTTGTTGTTGAAGTCACAACTCGAGCAGGCTAAAGCTTTACTGGTGACCGCAAGCTGGAAACAGGTCGATTGCATTGCAGAGATTTTACTTGCTCTATCTCGATTATCAGTCTCCAAAGCCACTGACCGATTATTGAAGAAACATAAGAAACTAATGCATGATCTGATTCATTTGAATAATCGTGCCAAACTACGACTTCTTCAACTCCATCATAAAAAGTTGTGTGCTATATTCATTTCAATTAAGCCGAGATTGTTAGACGTTCTATTATGAGGAAATATGTTACAATAACGTATGACACATACCTCTGATATAAGAAGGAGGAGGAGGAAGGGGGTAAAACTAAAAGCGAACCACTTGATTATGAGAATAACCTTCTTGACTCGGGTAGTGGTGATGGTGGTGGTGGTGGTGGGGATGATGCTGTCAGTGGAGCTGTTGATGAAGAAGGTGTAAGCAATGATAACAACACTGACAATGAGAAAAAGAAGAAGAAGAAGAAGAAAGTGTCTCACCTTTGATGCATCCTTCAAACGTTTCGAACGACATGGAGCGTTCTGACAGACGACTGGGGAGTCGCAAACAAGCAAGTCCTCTTTGGATTTCTTCTCCTCCTCCTCCTCCTCCTCCTCCTGGAATTCCAAGCAAAAACTTTTCAAAATGGAGAGATATACAAAGCATGCTAACAAGCAGTGGAAAATCAAGTAAGTTAAACAGAAGGAGATTCTCAACAAGAAGAGAGATGAGAAAACTTCTTCTTCTTCCACCTATACATCTTCCCTTTCACCTGGTATGACCACTAGACAGTGTAGAAGACAAACAGTGAATGCGGAATGGCGAAAGTACTTCTCCACCGGAGTCAAGCATTAACAGAGGAGGAGAAATGCTATCTCCATGAGATTTACTTCACCCTCAATCATCCGGGGAGTTTATCGGGTGTCAATGGACTTTACACTGAAGTTAAAAAGGAGAAGAAATTTTAAATCTCACCTCGCAAAATACGTGAGTGGTTGAGTGCTCAAGAAACATTTTCAACTTTTAAGAGAGCCCCTCATAGATATAAACGAGAACGATTAATAGCAATATTATCAATTTGATGTCGATACCCTTTCTATGGTGTTTTATAAAGATCATAAAACCGGATATGCTTACATATTACTATTATTAGTGTGTATTGATGTTTTTACCAGGTTTCTAAAAACTAGACCATTACTTAATCTTCAAGCAACCACAGTTAAAACAGCTTTTGAAAGCATATTTAAAAGCAATCCACCTCCTCCTAAAAATATTCGCTCTGACCGAGGATCGGAATTCATAGCGAGTGTGGTGCGTAATTATCTAAAGTCGCTAAACATCAATCATTTTACTACTTTAATACTGAGACTAAGGCGTGTATGGCCGAATGAGTAATTCAATCACTTCGGGCGTGCTTGGCAAGATTATTCAAACCAAGACATAGTTTCAACTGGATTGATTCATTGCAAGCAATAACCGATGCCTATAATGATAGCGAACACAGCGGAATTGGTACCACTCCTCAAAACGCTTTCTGTGAAAAGAATAGAAATGAACTATGGCACTATCAATATCTCAGAAATGATTCAGCTTCTTCCACCGGTAGAGCTTCTGATTATAATTTCCAAATTAACGATCGAGTGAAGCTCTCCTATTTAAGTTCTCCATTTATGTGTCATTATGATGAGAAATGGACAAAGGAGATTTTCACCAAAACAGAGCGAAAAGTTAAGCAGGGATTTGAAAAATATAGTGTTATGGCATGGGATAATTCTTCTATTGAAGGATTGTTTTATCCAGAAGAATTGCAAAAGGTGGAAGTAAAGGAAGATACTTTATTTGAAATTGAATCAATTATTTCTGAAAGTGTTAAGGATAGGAAAAAGTATTCTTTGGTGAAATGGAAGTCATAGAACTCCTCTTGCAATAGTTGGATCTTAACAAGTGGAATACACAAGTTGGGAATAGAGAAGAAGAAAAGGAAGTAATTAAATAAATGGACGTATGTGTGTATGTATGAATGAAATTCTACTTCCATCTCTCATTTTGTATTAGCACGTGATAACGTCAACATGGTTAACTTTTGTTTGAATTCAATAATGGATGTGAAACTTCATTTACATAACACTTGGCATGACTTCACTGTTTCAATCAATCCTCCTATTCATTTGGAACAGGGTGGGGGATGGGCTATATGTCTTCTTCAAATGGATTTTGAAAAAGAAACCGTTTCAGAAAGAATAACTCCATCATTATATTCATCATCGCTTCCATCATCAATACCATCATCATCATCTTCATCAATAACTCATGTTGTTGATGAATCAACTGGTGAAATAGATGGAGAAAATGAGAAAGCGGTGAATATTCCAGCTACACCCATTTCAGCAAAATATGTGTATCTTTTCTGTAATCTTATTACTCCTGTCACAATGGGCGATTCTTCCCAAGGAATCTTAGCATAGAGCTATAAAGGATGCGAAGCCAGTGAGAGCTTTCATATGTCACTGACTACTCCACTACACCAACCCATCAATACTCAATACTTGAATTCTATAAGGATCTTCATCAGAGACAAGCGAGGAGGAATACCCACGATAAAAGCTAACGTTACTCATTGTATGATACAAATCACAAGAGACTATGGCCTTAGTAATGCTAGGTACAAGCTCTAACAGTTGGGTGCTGCATTCTAATGATAAGTGTATCACCGCATTACAAAAAAAAAAAAAAAAAAATGCGTTTAAAACCATCTCCAGCTTGAAGCGTGTAAAGGAAGTCGCTCCCAAAATAGAGATGATTTCACCAGTTAGTCATGTCTTAGATCAGACCAAAGAGAAGCAGGAGAGACTAAACCTAACATCAGAAAGCGTGCTGGGGGAAATTGAACTCAACACTCTTCCATCTAAGTTAGGGAAGGTAAGGAGAAAGAGGAAAAACCAGCAGTCCACTATAAGTAGACTGATGCAAGAGCGTATGCATCAGTCATACAGAAGAACAAAAGGGGGGAGAGTTAAAAATAGTGAAGAGAAGAAGAAGAAGAGTGAGGATCGTAAATCTAAAACCTCTCCTTCTCCTCTTGCTAAGCAAAAAAGAAGGAAATGAGAAAGTGAGTGAGTGAGTGAGTCAGCGAGTGAGTGAGTGAGTGAGTGAGTGAAATTAGGTGAGCGAGTGAGTGAAAGTAGGTGAGATCACCAACTACAACATCATCATCACAAAATGCAGCAGGAATATCTTCTACAAGATGCTGTGGAAGGATATACCGAAAGACTCGATATCTTTTCCAAACCTCGCATGGATTCGGGTATACTCTATTTGGATTATGTTCAAATTCACCCAACGTCCACCCTTTCCAATGAGGGAGCGATTCTATTCAAAGTAGATGGAACAAATGGAGGTTATCTCAATACAAGGAATCTTCAGATGAAGGTGGCGATGAAAATTGTTAATGTCGCAGTCACACTATGACGACAAGGGGGTGACGACAGCCCGATGACTGGGATTTTGTGAAATCCCGACGACATATGCAAATTTGGGCTAAGTTGGACGACAATCGGACGATATCCGGACGACAGCCCGACGACATCGGGACGACAGACGGGACGACAGCGGGACGACAGTGTCTGTGTGTGTGTGTCTGTGTGTGTGTGACTCTGTGTCTCTGTGTGTGTCTCTATGTGTGTGTCTGTGCCTGTGTGACTATGTGTGTGTCTGTGTGTGTCTCTGTGTGTGTGACTCTGTGTCTCTATGTGTGTGTCTGTGTCTGTGTGTGTCTCTGTGTGTGTGTCTCTGTGTTTCTGTGTGTGTGTCTCTGTGTGTGTGTCTCTGTGTGTGTGACTCTGTCTCTGTGTGTGTGTGTGTGTGTCTCTGTCTCTGTGTCTGTGTCTCTGTGTGTGTCTCTGTGTGTGTGTCTCAGTGTGTCTGCAACAGAGACACACACACAGAGTGAGTGTGAGTGTGGGTGTGAGTCTGAGTGTGGGTGTGGATGTGGCTGTGGATGTGAGTGAGACTGTGAGTGTGATAGTGAGTGTGAGTGTGATAGTGAGTGTGAGTGTGATAGTGAGTGTGATAGTGAGTGTGAGTGTGATAGTGAGTGTGAGTGTGAGTGAGTGTGAGTGTGTGTGGTTTATCGCACACACAGAGACACAGAGACATGACACAGAGACACGTCTCTGTGTCTCTGTGTGTGCGATAAACCACACACACTCACACTCACTCACACTCACTATCACACTCACACTCACTATCACACTCACTATCACACTCACACTCACTATCACACTCACACTCTCACTCACTATCACAGACACAGAGACACAATACAGAGACACACACAGACACACACACAGAGACACACACAGACACACACAGAGACACACACAGAGACACACACAGAAACACAGAGACACACACACACAGACACACCCACAGAAACACCGAGACACAGAGATACACACACAGACACACACACAGCAACAGAGACACAAAGACACCGAGACACAGACACACACACAGACACAGAGACACAACACAGAGACACACATAGAGACACACACAGAGAGACACACACAGACACACACAGAGACACACACACAGAGACACACACACAGAAACACCGAGACACACACAGAGACACACCCAGACACAGAGAAATATGAAGAATGGGACAGTGCAAACATGTAGGTTTATGCGGCGGACCTGTTAGGAAGCAGTCTTCATGAGAAATATGAAGAATGGGACGGTGCAAACATGTAGGTTTATGTGGCGGACCTGTTAGGAAGCAGTCTTCATGAGAAATATGAAGAATGGGATGGTGCAAACATGTAGGTTTATGCGGCAGACCTGTTAGGAAGCAGTCTTCATGAGAAATATGAAGAATATGACGGTGCAAACATGTAGGTTTATGCGGCGGACCTGTTAGGAAGCAGTCTTCATGAGAAATATGAAGAATGGGACGGTGCAAACATGGCTCAGTTTAGCTTGCTTCGAGGACACACACAGAGACACAGAGACCCACACACAGAGACACACACATAGACACAGCGACACACATACAGCTGCCATGGAGAGAGAAGCGACGACAGCTTAACGACAAAGACGACACCTTAACGACAAAGACAACACCGTATCAACACTGTACCGACACCGTATCGACAGCCAAGCGACATCGGGTGTCGTCGAAGTTTTTCAACATGTCCAAAAAGCGTGTGTCTCTGTGTGTGTGTCTCTGTGTTTCTGTGTGTGTCTCTGTGTGTGTGTCTGTGTGTGTGTGTCTCAGTGTGTCTGCAACAGAGACACAAAGACACAGAGACACACACACAGAGTGAGTGTGAGTGTGGGTGTGGGTGTGGGTGTGATTCTGAGTGTGGGTGTGGATGTGGCTGTGGATGTGAGTGAGACTGTGAGTGTGATAGTGAGTGTGAGTTAGTGTGATAGTGAGTGTGAGTGTGATAGTGAGTGTGATAGTGAGTGTGAGTGTGAGTAGTGAGTGTGAGTGTGAGTGAGTGTGAGTGTGTGTGGTTTATCGCACACACAGAGACACAGAGACATGACACAGAGACACGTCTCTGTGTCTCTGTGTGTGCGATAAACCACACACACTCACACTCACTCACACTCACTATCACACTCACACTCACTATCACACTCACTATCACACTCACACTCACTATCACACTCACACTCTCACTCACTATCACAGACACAGAGACACAATACAGAGACACACACAGACACACACACAGAGACACACACAGACACACACAGAGACACACACAGAGACCACACACAGAAACACAGAGACACACACACACAGACACACCCACAGAAACACCGAGACACAGAGATACACACACAGACACACACACAGCACACAGAGACACAAAGACACCGAGACACAGACACACACACAGACACAGAGACACAACACAGAGACACACATAGAGACACACACACAGAGACACACACAGACACACACAGAGACACACACACAGAGACACACACACAGACACACACCGAGACACACACAGAGACACACCCAGACACAGAGAAATATGAAGAATGGGACAGTGCAAACATGTAGGTTTATGCGGCGGACCTGTTAGGAAGCAGTCTTCATGAGAAATATGAAGAATGGGACGGTGCAAACATGTAGGTTTATGTGGCGGACCTGTTAGGAAGCAGTCTTCATGAGAAATATGAAGAATGGGATGGTGCAAACATGTAGGTTTATGCGGCAGACCTGTTAGGAAGCAGTCTTCATGAGAAATATGAAGAATATGACGGTGCAAACATGTAGGTTTATGCGGCGGACCTGTTAGGAAGCAGTCTTCATGAGAAATATGAAGAATGGGACGGTGCAAACATGGCTCAGTTTAGCTTGCTTCGAGGACACACACAGAGACACAGAGACCCACACACAGAGACACACACATAGACACAGCGACACACATACAGCTGCCATGGAGAGAGAAGCGACGACAGCTTAACGACAAAGACGACACCTTAACGACAAAGACAACACCGTATCAACACTGTACCGACACCGTATCGACAGCCAAGCGACATCGGGTGTCGTCGAAGTTTTTCAACATGTCCAAAAAGCGTGTGTCTCTGTGTGTGTGTCTCTGTGTTTCTGTGTGTGTCTCTGTGTGTGTGTCTGTGTGTGTGTGTCTCAGTGTGTCTGCAACAGAGACACAAAGACACAGAGACACACACACAGAGTGAGTGTGAGTGTGGGTGTGGGTGTGGGTGTGATTCTGAGTGTGGGTGTGGATGTGGCTGTGGATGTGAGTGAGAGTGTGAGTGTGATAGTGAGTGTGAGTTATAGTGTGATAGTGAGTGTGATAGTGAGTGTGATAGTGAGTGTGATAGTGAGTGTGAGTGTGTGGTAGTGAGTGTGAGTGTGAGTGAGTGTGAGTGTGTGTGGTTTATCGCACACACAGAGACACAAAGACGTGACACAGAGACACAGACACGTCTCTGTGTCTCTGTGTGTGCGATAAACCACACACACTCACACTCGCACTCACTCACACTCACTATCACACTCACTATCACACTCACACTCACTATCACACTCACACTCACTATCACACTCGCAAACTCACTCACTATCACAGACACAGAGACACAAAACAGAGACACACACACAGATACACACACACAGACGCACACAGAGACACACACACTCACACTCACTCACACTCACTATCACACTCACTATCACACTCACACTCACTATCACACTCACACTCACTATCACACTCGCAAACTCACTCACTATCACAGACACAGAGACACAAAACAGAGACACACACACAGATACACACACACAGACGCACACAGAGACACACACAGAGACACACACTCAGAAACACAGAGACACACACAGACACACACACAGAAACACTGAGACACACACACAGACACAGAGATACACACACAGACACACACACAGCAAGAGAGACACAAAGACACAGACACACACAGACACAGAGACACAACATAGAGACACACACACAGAGCCACACACACAGAAACACAGAGACACACACACAGAGACACACACAGAGACACACACAGACACAGAGAAATATGAAGAATGGGACAGTGCAAACATGTAGGTTTATGCGGCGTACCTGTTAGGAAGCAGTCTTCATGAGAAATATGAAGAATGGGACGGTGCAAACATGTAGGTTTATGCGGCGGACCTGTTAGGAAGCAGTCTTCATGAGAAATATGAAGAATGGGACGGTGCAAACATGTAGGTTTATGCGGCGGACCTGTTAGGAAGCAGTCTTCATGAGAAATATGAAGAATGGGATGGTGCAAACATGGCTCAGTTTAGCTTGCTTCGAGGACACACACAGAGACACAGAGACCCACACACAGAGACACACACATAGACACAGAGACACACATACAGCTGCTATGGAGAGAGAAGCGACGACAGCTTAACGACAAAGACGACACCTTAACGACAAAGACAACACCGTATCGACACTGTACCGACACCGTAGCGACACCGTATCGACAGCCGAGCGACATCGGCTGTCATCGGATGTCCAAAAAGCCGACGACAACCTGGCGACAGTCGAGAAAATGGGGGTCAAGTGGAGATGTCGCGGCGACACCTCCGCGACAATTAGGCGACAGCCGAGCGACACCTGATGACACTCGATGACAGACCGGAAGTCGCTGTCGCTAGGCTGTCATCGCCGCTTGTCATCGTAGTGTGACTGCAACATAAAGAAATATTATGAAGCCATTCAGAGAAGTTTGCTCAGAATTCTGAGCTTGATGGGCGACAAGGAAGGACGAGGAAGCATGAGTGGATAAAAGGCATTTTATTTAGAAATGCTGAGATAAACATGGATAATTACAGTCATCAAGCATGAGTATCAGAGATATATAATGGAATATATGAGGCATCAGCATGTAATTAGCAGTCATCAAGCATGAGCATCAGAGATATATAATGTGGAATATATGAGGCATCAGCATGAGATATATGAGGTATCAGCATTGAAATATGTAAATGTCAATAGGAGTAATGTTAATAGTTGGGCCCGGGAGGTGGATCCGAGGAGCCGTCCACCAAGACGGAGGAGAGGGCTCGAGGGGCCGCCGAGGGGGCGAGGCGTCGCACGTAGGCATGCACCACCTCGGAGGTCCATGTCCCCTGGGCCATGATGTCGGAGATGTCGACGCCGGCGGCATGGCAGGCCTAGGCGGTACCTCGGCGTAGGCTGTGGAGGGTGAAGGCCTCGGCCCCCGGGACACCTCGGGCGCGCTGGGATGAAGAGGGCGACGGCCCCCAAGGGCCCGGATATCGGTGACCCGTAGGCCCCCGGGCGCCAGAACCACGTCGCCGCGGGTGATGGTGTGGGGGCCGCCCCAGCCCTCGGGACTCGGGGACAACAGGTTGGACTGTCGCAGCATGCCGAAGTACCCGAGGAGGAGGGCGGCCCGAGGGACGAGCGAGGCCGGGCCCGCCAGGGCGAGGTGGGAGATGACGAGGGTGAGGTGATGAGGCGTCAGAGGGGGCGCCTGGCGTGGAACATGGCTGGAGGCGCGCTCGCCTCCTCGGCAGATGTCCTTGGCGAGGGTCGAGTCGAAGGCGGCGGGGGCCCCCCCGGCGGCCTCGACCCAGGAGCGCGCACCGGAGAGGTCGTTTTTGATGGATGCAGGGGCGAGGCCGCGGGTATAGAGGGAGGCCGCATACGCGGCGACCTCGAAGTATGCCACGTAGTCCCAAGCCTGGCATCGACGATTCCTCCAGGTCACGGGGGCGAGGGAGGCGAGGCGGTGGCGGGCGACTCCGTCGACCTCGGCCGAGAGAAACCTGGATCAAAGCCCGGGATTAAATGGGAAGGCGTCGTGTGAGGGGTATAGGCGGTGGAGCCCGAGGCGGGCCATGCCGGCGCGGGCCACCTCGGCCCAGGGCCCGTCGAGGTAGGCGCGGCTGAGGGCATCGGCGAAGATGAGGTCCGCCCCGATTTGTGTACAATGTTGAGGGTGAAGCAGCCCGTCGCCGCAAGGAGCCAGAGCTCCCGGGCACAGGTCCCAAGGTTGGGGTCCCGGGTGCGGCCCGAGGTGAGGGAGGCGGCGGAGGCCATATTGTCCGTGTTGACGACGACGGTGTCATCATCCGGGAGGCGTCATCCGGGAGGAGGGCAGGGAGGGCGATGACCAGGTTGACCGCCTCCAGCTCATGTATGTCGGGGAACTCCGAGGTGTACCCTCGGGCGTAGCAGTGCGTCGCAGAGAAGGCGCCCCCGCCCGAGAGGCCGAGTCGCACTCAATGACGTAGGTGCGCCCCGCCGGGGCACGGAGGAGGTGGAGCCCATTCGAGGCGCGGCCGTAGAGGGCGAACCACCTCAGGTCCCGGAGGGCGTTGCCATCGAGGGTGAGTGAGGCGCAGCCGAAGCAGCCGAAGCAGCCGCGCAGCGCCCCAAGGAGGTGACTCATGAGCCTCCGGGTGGGGAGGACGCAGCTGCTCACGTGGTTCAGGCGCCCGAGGAGACTCTGGAGGTCGCGTTGAGTGATGGCGGGGCTGGTGAGGCGGGCCTCGCAGGAGAGGATGAGGTCGTCGACCTTGTCGGGGGCTATGCGTACTGTCATCGCCTCGCTGTCGAGGGCAAAGCCCAGCCAGGAGAGGCGGACAGCGGGGGGATGACATTTCCCGGGGGCCACGTCGAGCCCGAGGGCGGCGGCGAGGGCGAGGAAGGCATCAAAGGCCTGGCAGGTCCTGAGGTATGAGGCCTCGCACCCGACAAAATCGTCGAAATATACGAGGATGTGGAAACCGTCGCGCCTCATGATCCAGGCGACGGCGGCCGTCACCCAGACACAGGCCTCGCCCAAGGAGCGGCAGCCGAATGGGAGGGCGAGGTCGATGTATATGTTACCGTCTAGAGTAACCCCGTAGAGGGGGCAGGCGAGGGGGTCTGCGCGGAGTTGCTGGTAGTCCCGCGAGATGTCGGCCGACCAGAGGTAGGCGCCGGGCCCTCTCCCACGAGGCGGCGGCCGAGGTCGGCGACTGAAGGGAGGGTATAAGTGTGGGGTTTCCCGAGGTATTATCGGCGGGGGATGCCGGCATTGACACTGGCCCTGGGAGGGAAGGAAAGGTCGACGATGACCCGCCTCTTACCCGGGTCGGGTTTAGGGCGGGTCATCATCGGGGAGACCTGAGTCCAGGGTGTGAACGGAGGGATGGTGAAGGGGGCCACGAGGGCGCCGAGGGCGAGCTCTGTTTTAATGAAGCTCTGTATGTGTGGGGCGTGCTCGGGGGGCTCGCGGTGGTTGGTGAAGGTTGGGCGGGGGGGAAGAGGCGGGGAAGTTTGAGGGGAATCCGAACTCAAGGAGGTCGAGGAGGGCAGGGTCGGGGTAGTTGCGGAGGCGAGCACGCCAGGTGGGGATGTGGAGGCCAGAGGGAAGGGGGATGCGGGCGGCCAAAAAGTTAGGGAGGCCCGCTTCCCTGAGTGCGGCGTATGCGCGGGTGAAGGTGGGGTAGCGGGCCCAGGCTTCGCTAGAGGCGTGGGGGCAAATGGGGAGGAGGGTGGGGCGGTATTGTTTAGGAGAGGGCCCGCAGGAGGGGGCCGCAGGGAGGGTGTCTTGGATGTGGGGGTCGACTACGTCGGTGATATGCTCACTGAGGTTGTCGTGGGGGGTGGGGAGGAGGAGGCGCGGTGAGGGAGGTTGAGGTGGGCGGCGAAGGTGGTGGGGGAGGTGGTGGGGGAGGGGGGGGAGGGGGAGGCATCGTGGGGGGAGGCCGGGGAGATGTGTTAGGTAGGCTGTGTCGCTGGGGGAGGGCGGCGTGGGGGGGGTTGTGGTGTTGGTTGTGGCCGCCGGGTGGCGGGCCGGGCTGGGCGGTGACCGGGTGCGGGCCGGCCGCTTCCGGGGTAGCATGGGTGGTGTGGGTGGCATGGGGGGCGGCAGGGGCGGCTACTTCACAGGTTAGGCCTGTGGTGAGACCATGGTGTGTGGTGGCCGGGTGGTCGGCAAAGATGAGAGCGCTGTGGCAGTTGGGTGAAGTGTGGCGGTCTGAGGGAGGGTCTGTTCGGTCCCGGCGGGCGGTGGGGTGGTCGTGGGTGGCGTCTGGGGGGGGGGGGGTCTTTGAAGCCGGGTAGGGTGTGAGCTCCGCTGTGGCGAGGGGGGGGGGTTTGTGGTTCTGCGCTCGGGGCGCGGGTCGGATGGGAAGGCGGGGAGATGTGAGGCGCCAGGGGTGGCGGCGGTGAGGTAAGAGGCGGCGAGATGTGAGGAGGGTCGGTTGTGGGTGTGTGGGGGTCGGCAAGGGGGGTTGGGTGGGGCTGGCCAGATATCCGTTGCGCCTCCCTGCGTGTGGTGCTCCTCCCTTGGCCTCGTCCGTTAGGCATGATGTAGCGTGGTGTGTGTATGCCAAAGAAAAAAGTGTGTGGAGGAGTAGAGTGTCTGGAGGCAGGAGGGCGAGTGGCCTGAGGCGGCCTCAGGGCTGGCTTTAAGGGAAGGAAGCGCGGGAGATTAGGTAATGGCCAACGGCTGGAGGAAGAAGGGGGGGGGGGGGTCCTCCCTCGCCTCGCATCAACCGCAATGCGAGCATTACGACCAATGCTGCTCAGTTCACTTATCCGCGAACTATGATGAGGTTATTTACAATTCCTGCTGGTGTTAAGTCATGGGAGGCTTCAGGTGTTTTAGGTGATAAAATCCCATATCAACTCGCTTTAACCCTGGTGAATGATGTAGCTTATTCGGGAAGTTACAGTAAAAATCCTTTCAATCTAGAGAATTGTAAAGTAGAGTATGCTTCCTTTAAAATTGATGGGCGGAGTGTTCCAGATAAACCTTTAACATCTAATTTTGCAACAGGAGAAGTGATTGAAGCTTTTCATGCTATGGTTAAAGCTCATAGACATCCAGAATTATGCACATTAACTCCTGTAGAGTTTCAAAAAGGAAGGAGCGTATTCTGTTTCAAGGTGGAAGAATCAACCTATGGAACTGATATGGAGGGTGTTTATCCTATTCTGAAGCGAGGATCTACCAGATTAAGCATCTCGTTTAAAGAAGCTTTGATCACCTCCATGGTTGTAATTATTTTGGCGCAAGTTATTGGTGATTTCACAATCAGTAAATCGAGGCTTGTGACAGTAAACCAGTGAGCCACTGAGTGAGAGAAAGAAAGAGAGAGAGAGAGAGAGAGAAGTGGTAAAAGGGAAGTGGCAAAAGAGAAATGGAAAAACGTTTTACCCGAGGGAGTTTACACACACACACATAATCACCCACATATATTCGAACTAAGTGCTGAAGTAATAAAAGTAGTGTGATTATGTTTGTGTTTGAGTATGTGTATGAAATAGCTATAGTATATGCTGATGCATGATGAAATGTATTGTAACGCATTGTATTGTCTTGTATTGTAGTGAGTGATATTACAACCGATTTACGATGATGTTAATGATAATGTAGTTTAGAGTGCTGCTATGTGTAGAGTTAGTGAAACTGAAGCAAATAAAACCTATAATCAAAGCATATGTTCTTGTGTGAGTGATATTACAAATGTTTTACGATGATTGTTAACGATGATGTAGTTGCTATGATGATACTATGTGTAGAATTAGTGAAACTGAAGCAAATATAAACCTATAATGAAAGCATATTGTAAAGTGCGACGGCCGGCAGCTGTGGTTGTGTAGGCAGGTTAAATAGGGAATCACTACAGGCAAGTATAGAGAAGGAAGGCAAGAGATAGAGTGTGCAGAAGGAACCAGAAGGAGCTTGCTTAGTGTATTATATATATACCTTTTAGAATCCAAGATGGTGGTGATCACATGATCCAATCTTCCAATCCCTAACAAGCATTCCTCTAACCACCAATGATGGTTCAATATCCCTGTTGCCAAGGCATGGTTAGGTCTGTCTCTGGGGCAGAGGTCCATAAATAGCTCTTGAGGGGAGGGGGTATGTGAGGCAACTTCTCAAAGACTATCCACCTAAGAAGTGACACTCTTCTCTCTATACCCTTTTACTATACAATTTCTATACTTTATGAGTAATAGCATACCAACTCCACATATCCCTCATATGCCTTTGGTTTTATTTATTACCATTTACCATTTTATAGACAAGTTGCAATTTATTATAGTCGAGTTCATATATCCCATATCTCATAATATCGGAAAATGTTACTATATGTTCTTGTGTATTTCATTCCTTCATTGAATAAATTAATATTGGTAATAATAATAATATGCAAACCCTCTCAATGTTTCCTACATCCTTCCCACACTTGCTTTGTTCCCGGTTTGAGTTTTTGAGTGAGAGATGAACCGGCTTTCACTCAATAGTCTAGTAATCGGGGGGGTTTCACATAAGACACAGAAAGTATTTACTTTAAATAAAATAAAATAATTAAAGGAGCAATTTATATATATATATATCATTGAATGTTTGCTAAAACGACAATTTCTTCTCCCCTAAATACTAAACTACACCGCAATCTCTCACCAGCCCATAGCAAATAGGGCTATTGCATACACATAAAGGAATCGGAATAGGATAAAAGAATAAATATTTATATATATATGATAATAATAATAATAAAATATAGAAAGTTGGTTAGTAAGGGGAAAAAGAACCAAAATATACTAAAAGAAATCCTACACACTAGAGCTGCAACTTCACGTCAATACACAATGTGGAGGAAAGAAATTTAAGAGGGGTCAAGAGAGAGGTCAAAAGAGGTCAAGAGAGAGGTCAATAGGATGAGGTTATGTTTTAATTTTGAGCTAATTTCTTTCCACTATTAAAACTAAAAGCTTATTTTGTGTGTGTGTGTGTGTGTGTGTATGAGAGTTGTTATTATTATCAATCTCTTAAAAATTAAACAAAATATTTACATACCAAATCAAGTGTTGCTGGAACTCGATCAACTTCTGCAGGTGGTGTCAGTCGTGGTGGAGGAGGAGGTGGAGGAGGAGGAGGGGATGGGGGAGGGAATTTCTCTGACAGCACGGAAAGCGTTACGCGCAGCTCCAGTGACTGGACGGTCTCAGGATAGTTGTCAGACGCAAAACGTGTCTCACCCACACAACACGAGGTGAGGTGGGTGTGGCCCTCCTCCAATTTCCTTAATGCATTGGTGGAGGTGATGGAGTTGACGGTGGAGGTGATGGTTGTGTTGGTCATCGGAAGGGTTAGAGGTGAAGGTGGGGGTGAAGGAGGAGGACTTGATGGGCGAGGTTTCACTCCTCTCAGCATCTGTTCATTTTCTGCTATTTAAAAGTTTGGGAATGAAAGAAAGAGAAATAAAAGAAAATTCAAAAAATATATATATATAGATTTATATATGTGTATATGTGTGTGTGTGTGATTATTGTATTGTTTTTGATTTGATTTATTTTGATTTGTTTTGATTTGATTGTTTTTTCACCAGTTTTACTGATGAGGAGAAAGAGCTGGAGGGGGAAGTCAACTAATCTCAAGCTATAATTTCAACTGAAAAGATAAGATTGCCTATATTTTGTTTAATTTACTAGAAGCTTGCATACACTTTTTTATTCACATTCTCCTTCAACTCAAGTGTATAAGTAAGTGAGTAGGTAAGTAAGTAAGTAAAAAAAACCTCTCACTTCCTATATCGTCTCCTAGTTTCATGTTTTTCGTTTCGCGGTGCGAGTTTTCTATTAGCGAGAACTGTAATATAGATGAGAACATTTAGCGTTTTAATGATGATGATGGAGATGCTGAATGAAAGTACAAGAAATATTGTAACATAGATGAGATCATTTAGTGCTTTGATGATGATGAAGATGATGAAAGAAAGTACAAGAAATAAGTTGAGTGAATGCTGAGAGTCAGTGAGTTAGTGAGTAAGTGAGTGAGTGAGACTGAAATACGCTAAAGATGTATTAGAAGTGTGAAAAATCATACATACCAGGAGAAATGGTGAAGTTTGGTAGAAAATGTTGGGGTTTCGTCACAGATGTTGGTGTCAAACTCAATCAATCCCTTCGTGTTCGTGTTCGTGTTCGCGTTGAATTAGGGGTGATGTTGGGATTCGCCTTCTCCTCCTCCTTCTCCTTCACCTCCAGCTCCACCTCTACCTCCTCCCTCCCCTCCAGAGTAGTGGTAGGTAGGTAGAACTCTCCCCCAATACCTGAAGGGTTTCTCCAAGGAGAACGGCTGTGAATGTAAAAATATATATATATATTATAAATTAGATGAAGTATATATATATATATACTAGTCATATGGTATTGATGACAATGATGATGATGCCAATGATGATGATGAAAAGGAAGATGAAAATGAATGAATGTTAACATGGACATGAATCCCCACATAAACATGTCACCCCACATAAACATGAATAGTTGATAAGGAAGATGAAAATGAATGAATGTTAAGATGGACATGAATCCCCACATAAACATGTCACCCCACATAAACATGAATAGTTGAATATGAGCGAGAGTATGAACAGATTCTCACCAAAGGTGGAGCCTTGAACCTCATTCACCACTCGATATCAGCAGCAGCGCATTAATAACCGACACCGTTTCGGTATTAATTGACGAATTCTCCTACAACTTACGCCTGTGGAATAGGAATTAATGGGTGAGTAAGGAGTTAAAGATGAAACAAATAATTAAACACTTGCTGGGGAGAGAAGGTGATGATGATAATGATGTTGAGAATAATAATAATGCGCCTTTTATGTTAAGAGTTTTTTCTTCTATTTTTTTATTTATATAGTTTTGTATATATATGTATATATATGTATATATATTCACCTTTATTTCTTTTTGATTTTCTATAATACCACACAAATAGGCTACAGGAGAATAGAAGAAGGGTGCAGCTTGCTCCCATAGCGGACTTTATCGCAATATCTTCTACTAATAATCCGGCCATATTCCTCCCCATCTCTCCCCCCAAAGCCTCCCCAACATCTTTGGTAGCGTTAATTATTTTTTGTTTTAGTTTGTTTTTCAGAATCCCAATAAAAGAAATTGTTGATGTTGTTGCAGAAGGGGAGGGGGAGGGGGAGAGTGGTGTGGAGGATTGAGGTTGTGATGATGGAGAAGATGATGATTTCGACATCATAGTTCTCGTGGATAGCATATCTTCCATCGCCACATCTTCCATCGTCACATCTTCCATCGTCATTCTCATTGCATCCACTTCAGTAGTGGTGGAGGAAGTAGTAGTAGTAGTAGTACTAGTAGTGGTAGTAGTAGTAGTAGTGGAGGTAGTAGTAGTAGTCGATGGTGTTGGTATAGTCGGTGATGGGGGAAATGGTATTAAGAACAGGATTTTGTCATCAGGGAGGGTTGTAGTTAGCGGAGAGGGGGAGGGGGTGGGTCAGGCAGAAATTATGGTAATTTTAACAGTTTCAAATGGTAGGGAGCTGCAATCAAAAGGAGTTAATTGATTTCTGACTGACAGAATTTGTAAATTTGTGTCTAATAATATCAATATCTATTTGAAAAAGATAGGATCGATCTAAAAATAATTTTAGTAAAGATTTATCGCTAGGAAGAGCCAAAAGTTGTGATTTCTTAAATCGGTGGCATACCTTCATCGTTTTGCTGACGAAAGTACAACGCCATCCTCCCACACAACCGACCATCAAAACCCAACAACACCACCAACACCACCAGAGTCATAGAAGTCATCTCTAAAAAAGAAATTAAAAAAAGAATCGGTTGGAGACATTGTTCACGTTAGCATTAGTATTATCATTAACATTAAATTATGTATGAATGAATGTATGTATGGATGTATATATGTATATATATAAACATTTGTGATATATCAATGAGTATCCTTATCGTCTTTCATTTTAGTTGGTGAAGTTAAATGAAACTAATATCATTCGAAAGAGCTTTCCTAAATAAATGAAGTGAACTATATCACATTATCACCTTGGATACATTTACCTAGAATTAGAAGGAAAAACTGCTCTTCACTTGAAGTCGACTTTCAAATACTGGAGGAGAATGTGAGTAATGTTTCATCAAACTTCCACCTATGAGATCTTTCTTTCTTTTCAATGGTGAAGCATATGTTGGAGGAATGAAATTATTGTAGAAAGTTATTTTGTCTCCATCATCATATTCTTTTTACCCATCCCCTCCCAAAAAATATCTAGAAAACATGGGAAATATAGTTACATCAAAGAATAAATGAATCCAAAATAAATAAAACATGAACATTTTATTGTGAGACAGATGTATTTAAACAACAGCTAACTTGTCTTCTGTCAACCACCCCCAACAACCACCGCCTCGCGGAGAGGGGTGGTGTGTGTGTGTGTGTGGAGTGGAGAGGCGCGTGCGCCGTGCTCACTTGTGCCTGCGATGCGCACAGGGGTTTGGAGTATATGCTTGGAGAGTGTTTTGTTTCGCATCACTTAACATCGGTTTTGTAAGGGGAGGACGGGGAGTGAAGGAGGGAGATGCCAGGGGAGGAGATGAATAGGAAACTATGCTTGGAGAGTTAGAACGTTCCGCATCAAATAACTCAACCAATGACCAGAGAGGAAAGGAGTTCCATTGACAAAAAAGCAAACCAAAAACTAAAAAATACTTTGTTATCATGGGAGGGAGGGAATGATGATTTTGAGATCTAATTAAACTAGGTGCGGCTTATTAACTCTGGTGAGTATAAAAACTGATAGTGATTTTACATCCATCAAGCGCCATCTATACTCCAGTGAGAATAGAGCTTATTTTCACATCTCCGTGAGATTGTCGACCTCCACCTCCACCATCACCACCACCTCCTCCAACACCATCACCACCACCACCGCCACCACCAGCGTCATCAAGTCTACCACTTTTATCCAACAGGGTTATCCGATAGCGACACCAACTACAACACACACCAACGGGTATTCCCCTGCAGATTTACTACCCGACTAATGACTTCTCCTCAGTCAAGCCTCGGCGGGTAAACCCCCCATTCAACGAATTTATTACTCAACTGACGACAGCAACATGAGTGGAGGGATGTCCTACAACAACGGACGCAATGACGTCTCCCGTGAAGAAGGGTGAGTTTAAATATACACATATATTTATATATATTTTTTGTCTTTGTCTTTTGTCTGTTTAAATTGTCTGAATGAATTATTTTCATAATTGAACATAACGCGAGACAGTAATCATATATAGTGGCATATATTCTTTCTATTTTAGCTTGTTACAGTTAGGTTTGTGATGGTATTTTGTTTAATGTTCGAGGATTTCAGACACTTAACCCCATCGATCTATGTTATTAGTTGGGTGGGTGGGACGGCAAATCTGCGCTAAGGAAACACGTCTGATCGGTTGAAAGTTCTGGTCGAAGTGTCTAGATTTGCTAACTGCGTCATAGCCGTTGCTTGGAATTTACAGTAGGTGGCGCATCGATCGGCGGCCATTTGTTAGTTCAAAAGGACAATGTAGATGGTGCCAGCAGTCGCTTTGAAATCTACTGTGGATATACAGTCTCGGGCTCTCAATTACCCATGTTGCGCACATCATGGACAATGTTTTACTTATGTGTGAGTATGTATGTGTGTGTGCGTGTGTGTGTGTGCGTGTGTGTGAGTATGTGATTGCGTGGAAAAACGCCTGTATATGGTGTGCTATGGTGCGTGAGTGAATGTATATGAAGCGTGAGTGTATGTATATGAAGCGTGAGTGTATGTATATGAAGCATGAGTGTATGTATATGAAGCGTGAGTGTATGTATACATACATTCACGCTTCAGTTGGGTTGAGTGAAGTAGAGTGCCAGCGTTCAACTACAGCTGGCTGCGGTGAGCATCGCATCACAACCAAACTCTCTCTTTCCACCTGCTATGGCGATGCGAAAGATGCAAGCTGTTAGCGCACAAAACTCGGAAGAGGTGATGCGGTGTGTTCAACTTCCTGAAAATATCACCATGAAAAAGAATGAGAATGGGAGAATGAGGTTGATGAAAAGTGAAGTAATGAAGGATATTACTAATCATCATTCTTCAACTTATCATGTTCCTCCTCCTCCTCCTCCTTCTCCTCCCCCTCCTTTCGATTCCAATTCTAATTCCAATTCTAATTCCATTCCCCGCCCCCTTTCACAACAAAGGAAGTTACCTTTTCTCCCCATCAGCATTCCCTTTCCCACTGCCTCTACCACCACCACCACCACTACCAATGCGGTTAATGACAACAACATCATTGAATGCGGCTTTCTAGTTCAGGGAGTTCTTCCCCCTCCCTCTCCACTAGCGAATGACTCTATTGTTGAAATGGGGAGTGTGTGCAATGACTATCTTGGGATGAGTTCCCATCCCATACATTTTGAGGCTCTTCTTTTTGACTTGGAGATGGAGTCTCCATCTCTCTCCATCCACGTCCCTGAAGTTGAAGTTGTTAATGAGGAATGTGGTGGAGAGTTTATTAGTAAGAGAGATTTACTTTTATTAAAATCAGAATGGGAACTCTCTCCACCACATTCCTCTTCCTCTTCCCCACCTTTAGAAACGCTAGATCCGGCGGGTATGCTACAGGTGAGGGGGTTGCATACTCCTCCCTTACATTTCATTTTCCCCTTTTCTATTGCAGCATTAACCTCAAGGAGCGACGCACTCTCTACTTCATCTCCGCTAGTAGAGTGTGCAAGAAACCTGGTGACAAAAATGGGGAGAGAAGAACAGCCACATCATCATCATCATCATCATCATCAACAATGCATTGTTGATGATGATGATGTTGATGATGGAATTATGGATGAAGTTGATGTTGTTGGTGTTGTTGCGAATGATAAAGATGGAGAAGGGGAGGGGGATGTGTGGAAAACTCCACATTTCATGCAAATCTCTCGCCGGAATCATATGAAAAGTTGGTTCCGACTAAAAATTCAAAACAAGGTGCGAAAGGTGAAGGAGGCGAAAAAAAGACTCACTCCCCCTATCTCTTGTCCTCTCCCTCCAAAAAAGAGAAGCCTCCCTCCTCCTCCTCATTTCAATGATGAAATTCGATACAGGGAAGTTCATAACTAACACATTAGGAAAAGTGAGGAAATTGAGGAGTTGGAGGTGGAGGGAGAATATTTTTCCCTCAAACAAAGACAACAAATAAAACTATTTCACCCCAAAAAGAACTCATCATCATCAACATCATAGATAAATATCATCATCATCAAAAAAAGTTAAAACATTAAACAAAAACAAGCTCCTTTATAGATGATAATGATAATAATAGTAATAATGATTCTGATGAAATTTTAAAGTATGAATTGATTAGTTTTGGGAAAAGACATTACTTGCTATGAGTTACTCGAACTATAACCACTGTTGGGCTTTATGTTGTTATTGATATTGATGCTGATGATGATGGTAATGAAGATGTTATTGATGTCATTGATGTGATAGTACTACTACTACTACTACTACAAAAATACATCAACAACAACAAAAATGCAATCATCACAGGGAAAGGAAATCCTCCCACCGAGAGAGTTTGATTTCACCGATTCAAACACGTGTAATGCTAATATTGAATTCACTGTTGATAATAGTAGTAGTAGTGAAGATTCCAATGAACGGGCTACTTCCTTTTTAATGTCTTGGAAAAAAAGTGCTTAACTTTTTTTCCCCTCATGATTTGTGTATTTGTATTATCACTGAGTATTACTACCATTATTCCAATGAAAGAAATGCTTCAGTCTGACTTTCTGTGTAAAATGATGAATACAAGCATTGAGTATTTTTCACATTTGCAATGAATGTATGGATTTTTGGATTTAATGAAGATATTTATTGTTTCATCATGTTGAGAGACGACTTACATTGTTTTTGAGGTGATTGTTTTATTTTTTTATTTTTCAAAAAACCATATGTAACTGTGTATTACTATGTCTTCATTCATTCATTCTCTACTTACGAATATATGTGTCGACCAATGTTTATCATTAGCAATAAGTTATGAATAAAATAAGAACTATGAAATACAATAATGATGTTTTCTGTCTTTTATTCTTACTGTTTTACGAACAATCATTTCAAACTATATATAGAACAAAAGGTATACATAAATACATACACATGAATAACTACTGTTACTGCTACTGTTACTGATAGTGTTAATGATGTTGTTATTACAACTTATTTTAGTTAAACTACTACTACTAATTCTCCTCAGTTTACTTTAGAGTGAGACCTCAGTTTACTTTAGAGTGAGACAACATCATCTTCGCCAACTGAAGCTTCATAGGAAGAAAAGCAACGCAATTACAGATGTCGCACTGCTTGCAATTGTGCGCAATCTCATCACACTTCATCTCAAAGTCACTATGCAGGAATAGGAATCAGAGAAGGTCTTCCTTCAGAAACTTGCTTAAAACCTCCAATTGATTTGCACTCAAATGAACTCCCTGTTTGCAAGAAGTTAGCATCCTTTTCTCCGGAGGTTTTGATCTTTCAGAGTTCGAAACAAACCATCTGCGAAAGTCAATGTGGGAACTGTCTCGCTCAATCACTGCATACACACCATGACCAAAGTTGACGTGGAATCCCCCAAAGCGACGCTCTTTCTTAGCCTCTTTCAGAGCGCGAATCATATCATCAATGCTTTTAAGTATGATGGCGATGGCATTTTCATCAAAGTCCATGAAATATTGATTGCTCGCTAACTTGAGGATCACACCATTAGCATAATGCTTGGTTATTCCTCCCTCCAACTCAGGGGTGGTCTGCATCCCACCTCCCACAGCATAGTCATCGCGTCCATGACGAGTCCATAGCGCAATCTTTATGCCTAGCTTGATGCCGGGACCCCTCACAAGTTCCACATACACATTGTTGCCCAACGGAAAGCTAGCTGCATCAAATTGCGTCATATCGATCCCTCAGGGAATGACTAAGAATGTTGAGATCTTCCGACGCATCTTGCTTCCTGCTGGAAGTAAACGATTTGGAATAATCAATGGAGAAGTTACCATAGCTGATAGTAACGATTCCTCCTCTTCCTCCTCTTCCTCCTTCTCCTTCTCTTCCAACTCTTCAACAATCCTCCTCCTTCTGACTAAAGAAGAAGAAGAAGAAGAAGCTGAATTCAAAATATGTGGAAAAGAAGATAACTTGGAGTGTGAAATGAAATTCAACTCCTTTTCGTTCTCGCTGTCATTTTCGCTCTCCTTCTCCGTTGATTGACTTCCAGTATGCTCCCGCTTCTCCTCCCTTCTCCGTCTCTTAATGAAATCGATGTCTTCAATCAGAGAGGAGTCAATAATTGACATTTCCTCCTCAAATCCTTCCTCAAGTTCCTCTCCATCTGTATCGGAGAAGTATAAACTCTTTTATTTTTTTCACTGGTTTACTCGTTGCTGTTGCTGCTACTGCTACTGCTGCTATTGACTCAGTCTTTGGCACTGAGCGCTTCAAAAACCCCTTCTGCATGAAAGCCATGATAGCGACTGAGAGGAACAGTGAGTGTCGGTGGATGTATCAATGGAAAAGCTTATATAGCTTGTGGGGTCTGTGAGACTATAAAAAAACAACCCCCCCAAAAAAATATATCCACACACAAAAGAAAACCACCCCATCTGGATGTGAAGTGGGAGGGGGAGTGAACACATGGGGTGAGGGAGGGAGGATGGGAGGGAGGGGAGGATATGCATGGAGGTTGCGCCCGCATAGGTGCAGTGCAACGGAAAACTAACACGTAGCCTTGATAGCTCAGTTGGGAGAGTGGTAGAGTGAAGATCTAACGGTCCTAGGTTCAATCCCGGGTCTGGGCAAGTTCAGTTTTCCTTATTTACACACACACACACACACACGCACACATGAACTCATACTCATTTCAGACAGTGATAATTGCTGTCATTCTTATCATCATCGCTGACATCAATGGATTCCAACATCATAGTTTGCCAACCAAAGAAGGACCACTTCCAATGCATTCCATATGAAATAATCCGAGCATTGTTAAAGGCAAATGAAATCTCCTGTAAAAACGCTTCTTTATTCGGAATGAGAATGCAGGTAAAACGCTTCCGCCCATAGTCAATAGCACAGCAAATTAAATTGTTATATTGAAGACTGTCTGGAAATTGTGGGAACAATTTCCCACTAGATCTATCAATAACTCCAACACCGGCACAATGAACTATGATATGAATACTCGCGCTATTCACATCCAATTGAAATCTCACAGGATATACTTGTGTTTGGGGTTGAGTCGCGTGATATAAAATGATGTAATCAATATTATGATTTTGTAATAATTGTTCAAATTCCTGTAATGCTGTAAGCAAGGGTTGAAGTTTCATAGGTAATCGATGATGTTTATTCTCCTTCCAAATGGAAAAGAAATCATGAATATGCATGTTATCCAAAGGAATATGAATACTCTGAATATTCCTATATCTTGTCAAATCCTCCATAAAAGCATTATCACTATCTCGCATAATGCATTGTGCGATATCTTCGGATATGTCGCCCAATCTCACTTGCAACAAATCCATCCAAACAGTGACGTCATCTATAGAACTGGGCCTCATCCCCAACCCACTGCAGCTCAATGACGTCACCATATCGGTTTTCGGGGAATGCTGGCGGTGGAGGTGGCAGATGTTACTGCTGAAAGTGTCTACCAACTAGCTCAATGACGTCGCCACTTCGGGTTTTCAGGTTTTCGGAGGGAGGTTTGGGGGGAAGCATTCTATTTTTAGCAATAACATCCACCACCCCCAACACCATCCCCAGCACCACCCCCAGCACCACCCACACCACCCCCAGCACCACCTCCATCACCGACGACGACGACGATGATGACGCTCAATGACATCACCGTTTGGGTTCGACAGATGGTTAGGATAAATGAACTCTATGACCTCTACCAACACCACCACCGTCGCCGCTCAATGACGTCACCGTTTGGTGTTTTTTTTGTGGGGGGGGAAATGCTGGGGGGTGGTGGTGGCAGATGTTACCACTGAAAATGCTCAATGACATCATCGTTTGGGTTTGGGGGGGGGGGGGGGGGGGGGGGGGGGGGGAATGATGGGGGTGTTGGTTGTGGTGGCAGATGGTATCACTGAAAATGCTCAATGACGTCATCGTTTGGGTTTTGGGGGGGAATGATGGGGGTGGTGGCAGATGGTATCACTGAAATTGCTCAATGACGTCATCGTTTGGGTTCGCGCCCACACACACACACACACACAATCATAGGTCATCTAAGGACAAACCGGTCATCTAAGGACAAACCTATCCCCCTACCAACAAACAACCGGTCATCTAAGGACAGACCTACCCCCCACCCTATAAGAATGGGTCATCTAAGGTCAATGGACTCTCTCAGAAGGGGTATTCAAATGCAATGGACTCTCTCAGAGCCAGGATTACATAATTTTACGCTCAATCGAACCCTCCTATACTACTGGTGAGAAGCAATGTATGAAGCAGGCTGTGGGGCAGAAGGTTGGGAAACAGGGTGGGAAACATGGTGGGAAACAGGGTGGGAAACAGGGTGGGAAACAGGGTGGGAAACAGGGTGGGAAACAGGGCAGGAAACAGGGTGGGAAACATGGTGGGAAATAGGGTGGGAAACGGTGGGAAAAAGGGGGGGGGGGAAAGGGGGGGAAACAGGGTGCGAGACATGGTGGGAAACAGGGTTGGAAAGAGGGCAGGAAACAGGGTGGACAGGGTGGGGAAACAGGGTGGGGAAACAGGATGGGGAAACAGGGCAGGAAACAGGATGGGGAAACAGGGCGGAAAACAGGTGGGAAACCGGGTGGGAAACGGTGGGAAACAGGGCGGGGAAAAGGGAGGAAAGCAGGGTGCGAGACAGGGTGGGAAACAGGGTTGGAAAGAGGGAAGGAAACAGGATGGGAAACCGGGTGGGAAACCAGGCGGGAAACAGGGTGGGGAAACAGGGTGGGAGACAGGCCTGGAAACAGGGCGGGAAACAGGATGGGAAACAGGGTGGGGAAACAGGGCGGGGAAACAGGGCGGGAAACACGGTGGGAAACACGGTGGGAAACAGTATGGGAATCGGTGGGAATCAGGACGGGAAAAATTGGGGGAAACAGGGTGGGAGACAAGGTGGGAAACATGGTTGGAAAGAGGGTAGGAAAGAGGGTGGGAAAGAGGGTGGGAAACCAGGTGGGAAACAGGGTGAGGAAAGAGGGTGGGAAACAGGGATTGAAACAGGGTGGGAAATAGGGTGAGAAACAAGGTTTGAAGCATGGAGGGAAGAAAGGTGGGAAACAGGGTGGGAAACATATTTGGAGCAGGGTGGGAAGCTGGGTGGGTAAAGAGTGGGAAGCAGAGTGAGAAAGCATGGTGGGAAGCAGGTTGGGAAGCATATTGGTTGATGCTGCGGGATTCAATTCATAGTATTTGAAAACCACCATCCTTATTTTCTGGAATAATTGCCTTAGCGAATTTAGCCTATTAGCTGTCATCTGGATATAAAGCAACACAACAACCAACAATCAATGTGTGTTTCACTCCTGTGTTCAGCAAAAAAGAACTTGAAGTTCAAACATTGGCTGCATTATTGTCATACCTCTCAGAAGTTTGTATACTGCCTATCATGGATAAGTCTGAATAGACTTGTTTTCACCATTAGACAGTTTGTCGATAGAAAGCCTGAGTCTACACTTTTACCGACCCAAGGGATTTTCAACCTCCCACACCACATAGACATGGTATGAGAGCAACTGGCCTTTGATGACGCTGTAAGTTATACACAGCAGTGGAAATCCAAATTGGCAGAGATGGGGGGCACGGGGAATGGAACCACCAACTTTCAGATTAGGAGTCCGACCTAGAAAAAAGTCAGACACTCTAACCACTCCGCCACAGAGAACACCACAAATACCTATTGCCCCTCTCTCCGCCACTCTATTCCAACGTCACCACTATGCTATTCAGTTGCATATTTGGATTTTTGTTCAATGATGAATGTATCCTAAGAACCTTTTTATTAGTAGAATATACTAACATTTTCAATCGATTCCATGAATCGACCACGAGCATGGCAAAAGCCAGCTTACTACATTACATCTCCGTCTCATAAGGGTTTTTAATTTCGATTGTGTATATAATATATCGCCCATTAGAACCTCACTTTCAATAGTTTCTTTTTTTTAGTAAATAAACATTAAGTTTCAAAAGAACAATTGATGATGACATCGTCGTACACTTTCCTATTTGGTTTGTACTCTAATTTGTTTTCTTTTGAATTATGGTATATAATATTATTATCTCCATACCTCAGACATAGCATGTTACACTGTACATGATACTATAGCAACATGTTCACATCATTCTGGTTTGTACCATCAGTGTTTGTAATACCCTGCACTTTGTCTGTTGCAAACCTTCGTATGCTTTGTTGTTTGTGTTGTTTGCTGACAAATCAAATCTGGTTTACTGACCCTTCCCTATATTGACAAGTACGTAGTTTCAGGTTCACTCAACATATCATGGTCTTCCTCAATATTTTGATTTTTGATCGGCGTTTCATTCTATGGGTTAGGGGGCTTCAATTTGTAAGTATGAAGTTATGTTTCAGGGTTGTTCTGATTATGTTGCTTTTTGTATTTGTTATTTGATCACTGTTGTTGTTATTAATTTGCTTTCAGTCAATTCACCTTCATTATTTGGATATATGACATTTTCTCCTATATTTACTTTTGCATACGCGCCGATAATATATTAAACGGTATTATGATAAACACATACAAGCGGTGTATGATTGGTTTCAACAGGGATTTCCTTACCTAATACGCAGTCATGGAATTTGATGCAACTGAAACATATGGCAAGTACTTGCTTTTTAATTACTGCATAACTAGTCTTTGGACTGACCATAACCGTAGAAACCATCACTACTGGTTAATTTTCTTGAAACAGTGTTTATTGCACCTAAACCTGATTTGGATGCACCAACTTGCAATCATATTTGTGTTTACGATGGAGCAGGTTGGAGAGCTTACCCCGTCTTGGCTACGCTGATCATTTTATGTCCGATTCAATTACCGAGGTCAAATTTTAGATAAGATTAATGTGGAGGTTCACAAATCTAGTTGTGGGGCAGTGAGTTCTGGGAAGTTTTCAGAATGGAATATATCACTAGGAAGCAAAATATTATATCTAAATTCCTGAATATTCCCAGAACATTTAGTTTTGACCGGATTGGGTAAATTAACAATGAATATTAAGAAATATTTCATTACTTTGCATCAAATGGCTAGAGACCAGAACTGCCCATGTTACTACTGTGTTGGTATAGCCATAAATCCCAAACAATAGGGGTACCTTCAGTCAACCATGGGGGCATATACTGGTCTGTGGCACACTCACATACTTACTCCCCAAGCTATTGGGGGATTCCCTGTGGGGACTCTTGTATATCATATAGATATATTTTTTGTATAGACTATCAATATATATATATATACGTAATATATAATTCACTGTGATTATGCATCTTATGCACAATCACCATTAATATGTTTTTTCTTGTTGTTCACACTTACCCTATCTCTCACACTTATCCTAACTCTCACCCTCACATTCATCCTAACAGTCATCACAATACCATGTAATTGCAGTTGCAAACTAATTACAGAGGGTATATACTTCGCCTTCAATGCCTATCAAAGAATCATTATCAAAAGAATCACTGTTATTTTACAATCTCTCTGAAATGTGATGAGTCAAGTTGTGTAAAATAGCACTATTTTGTTCAGTGATTATGCGAAATCCCTAATTGAACAGGGATTTCATGAAACGTTGTCGCCCCTATTGTTCCACATGTGGACAGCAAACACAGACGTATTCCAGCAGCCATTGTAACATAACTACCCCCAAATAGAGAGACCATCGTAGCGACCTGGCGGTTGGCGTGACTGATGGCGCCACCAGGCGGCGGGCGTCTGCTTGGTGGTGCGCCGGTAGTCGCCTGATTTATCTGATTTATCTGATTAGAGCAGCTGTTATCAAGGAGGGCCCGGCAATGGCGGCGTGGTCAACAAAGGTTAACCGTCTATGAATAGTGCTGACCTGCCACCTCTCGGCTAACTAATTCAGTCAGGTGTGACAGCAGCCAGTCACCTGGAAATTACTGTCGTGCGTTTTACCGTCTCTGCTGCGACTGATTTAGCGCCACAAATTATGAAGGATTTCATGAAACCCTGAAAGTGTTGAGGGATTTCGCAATTACACAATCTTACTGTAACATATACATGTTTAACCGCCTTGCACCAGTTTAAGCGGTCTATTTCTTATATGTTGGTTCATTCATAATTAATTCTTCTCGACGTTGTCATCTTTCCGTACTGCCTGCTCTCCTCCTTCTTCACGCCATTGGTTAGAACCCGCTTTTCGCTACGCCAATTAATGCCAATCTCCCCGGGTGTTGACAACCTATATAATGATTCCACACGGGTTCTATCCCCGTATATCGTTCTCGTTCCCGACTTACCTCTACCGTAAAGTATGCCAGGGCTACCAGAATACTCCACTGCTGCTGTCAATGTAAACACCCGAGACATTATCCATTATTCTACCCATCCGTAATAGCATGGTGGTTACTATCCCCAAGTTACTCATTACGCCCATACAAGATCCTGCTCAGACGGGATGTATTAATATGAACTATCGATAAGGCGTAAACCATAGTGGTTAATAGCATAGGGGACCTGTTTATATAGGGTAAGGAATGCAAGGAACGTCTCAGTGACAGTTTTAGGAGCTCACAACTTTATTACTTACTGTTCCTACGAAACATCATCTAAACTCTTCCAATGTCAGTTGTACATATAGATACTTCCCATCCATCTTCCCCAAAGTCAAGATACTTTTGATTACTGTATTTAAAGCCAGATTATTGTCTAAAACATCAGAGCACTCACAAAACACGTCTGAAGAGTCCGAACCTGACAACTCAAACCTTCTACATTGCTTGGAGAGTAACCCGGGATGCCGCGGCATGTCTCCCAGTGACAAGTTACAGCAGCGAACCCTTCCCTCAGTCCGCCTTCCTGTACATCACAGGGAGTTCTCAGCTATGACTGCCCTCAGGCCGCCTTCCTGTACATCACAGGGAGTTCTCAGCTATGACTGCCCTCAGGTCGCCTTCCTGTACATCACAGGGGGTCATCACCCATGACTGCCCTCAGGCCGCCTTCATGTACCTCACAGGGGGTCATCACCCATGACTACCCTCAGGCCGCCTTCCTGTACATCACAGGGAGTTCTCACCCATGACTGCCCTCAGGTCGCCTTCCTGTACATCCCAGGGGGTCATCACCCATGACTGCCCTCAGGTCGCCTTCCTGTACATCACAGGGAGTTCTCACCCATGACTGCCCTCAGGTCGCCTTCCTGTACATCACAGGGAGTTCTCACCCATGACTGCCCTCAGGTCGCCTTCCTGTACATCCCAGGGGGTCATCACCCATGACTGCCCTCAGGCCCCCTTCCTGTACATCACAGGGAGTTCTCATCCATGACTGCCCTCAGGCCGCCTTCCTATACATCACAGGGGGTCATCACCCACTACTGCCCTCAGGCCCCCTTCCTGTACATCACAGGGGGTCATCACCCATGACTACCCTCAGGCCGCCTTCCTGTACATCACAGGGAGTTCTCAGCTATGACTGCCCTCACGTCGCCTTCCTGTACATCACAGGGAGTTCTCAGCTATGACTGCCCTCAGGTCGCCTTCCTGTACATCACAGGTGGTCATCACCCATGACTGCCCTCAGGCCACCTTCCTGTACATCACAGGGAGTCCTCACCCATGACTACCCTCAGGCCGCCTTCCTGTACATCACAGGGAGTTCTCAGCTATTACTGCCCTCAGGTCGCCTTCTTGTACATCACAGGGGGTCATCACCCATGACTACCCTCAGGCCGCCTTCCTGTACATCACAGGGAGTTCTCACCCATGACTGCCCTCAGGTCGCCTTCTTGTACATCACAGGGAGTTCTCACCCATGACTGCCCTCAGGCCGCCTTCCTGTACATCACAGAGGGTCATCACCCATGACTGCCCTCAGGCCGCCTTCATGTACCTCACAGGGAGTTCTCACCCCTGACTACCCTCAGGCCGCCTTCCTGTACATCACAGGGCGTTCTCACCCATGACTGCCCTCAGGCCGCCTTCCTGTACATCACAGGGAGTTCTCACCCATGACTGCCCTCAGGCCGCCTTCCTGTACATCACAGGGAGTTCTCACCCATGACTGCCCTCAGGCCGCCTTCCTGTACATCACAGGGAGTTCTCACCCATGACTGCCCTCAGATCGCCTTCCTGTACATCCCAGGGTGTCATCACCCATGACTACCCTCAGGCCGCCTTCCTATACATCCCAGGGAGTTCTCACCCATGACTGCCCTCATGCCGCCTTCCTATACATCACGGGGGGTCATCACTCATGACTACCCTCAGGCCGCCTTCCTGTACCTCACAGGGAGTTCTCAGCTATGACTGCCCTCAGGCCGCCTTCCTGTACCTCACAGGGAGTTCTCAGCTATGACTGCCCTCAGGCCGCCTTCCTGTACATCACAGGGAGTTCTCAGCTATGACTGCCCTCAGGTCGCCTTCCTGTACCTCACAGGGAGTTCTCAGCTATGACTACCCTCAGGCCGCCTTCCTGTACATCACAGGGAGTTCTCAGCTATGACTGCCCTCAGGTCCCCTTCCTGTACATCACAGGGGGTTATCACCCATGACTACCCTCAGGCCGCCTTCCTGTACTTCACAGGGATTTCTCACACATGACTGCCCTCAGGCCACCTTCCTGTACATCACAGGGGGTCATCACCCATGACTACCCTCAGGCCGCCTTCCTGTACAACCCAGGGACCAATTCTATATGTGTGGTGCATACCGTGCTCCCATCCCAGGACCCGCCCTCATGCATTGAACCCGTCCCACCGCAATTCCTCATATCCCAGGTCCAATGAACACCAAGATTACTGGGTCAGCTTGTGTACACCCATGCGTATGGCAAATTCCGCTTCTCCTGGTGAGGGGTTGTCTATGTGGTGCGTCACTTGTCATAAACAACCTTATACTGCATATCCTATGGGGACTTGCTCAGTAGGCGTAACCATTATTCTTTCGATTTACCCATATCATATTAACAGGAGTGAAGCGGACAATTCTAACGTTTGAATAATAAGTCTTTCATTATGAACTTTGAGCATTTCTCATAATACACCACTTATTATTTTACTAACCAAGTATTCCCTCATAATGTAAATAATAGCACACTTTTTAATTCTATGCTAAGCCGTCCTTTATTGTAGGCCAGTGTCTGACAATATTCTGACTCCCATTTTTCTGAGATAAATATGTTAAACTGATTGTTATAGTCTATCTTACCATCGTTTGTAATAACTGTTATTTTATATGGCTACTTCTTTAGATATTTGAAGTGCAAGCATGTCAAATTAATTTTGGCAAGCATGCCAAAACTCTGACACCATAGGCTTCTGCAGTAACAGGTTCTGTTAAATTACCTCAGTATTTTGTTCTGAGTTCAATGTAGCAAAAAATGCTTAATAAGTGCATCAGTATCTAAGTTAGATATGTAGAATCAAATCTAAATATTTGCTTTGGTTTTGAAAATTTGATGTTTCATCGGACTATGCAGCTTTAACTTACGAAGACATATATAAACATGTTTTCTATTTCAAGCAAGCCATTTTCTATAAATCATACATATGCACATATACATCAATGTACATGAATATTAAAAGATATATACATATCATGTCTTGAAAATGATAAAAAGAGTTGATGTGTTAATTCAGGGCGCCCTCTGATGTAGCCACCCCACCCTAAGCGCTATTACTAACAGTGTTAGTCAGGTAGTTCAGGGCGCCCTCTGGTGTAACTGCCCCAAGCGCTGTTACTAACAGTGTTAGTTCAGGGGGCCCTCTGGTGTAACTGCCCCAAGCGCTGTTACTAACAGTGTTAGTTCAGGGCACCCTCTGGTGTAACTGCTCCAATCGCTGTTACTAACAGTAACAGTGTTAGTTCAGGGGGCCCTCTGGTGTAACTGCCCCACGCGCTGTTACTAACAGTGTTAGTTCAGGGCGCCCTCTGGTGTAACTGCCCCATGCGCTGTTACTAACAGTGTTAGTTCAGGGCACCCTCTAGTGTAACTGCTCCAATCGCTGTTACTAACAGTAACGGTGTTAGTTCAGGGCGCCCTCTGGTGTAACTGCCCCAAGCGCTGTTACTAACAGTGTTAGTTCAGGGTGCCCTCTGGTGTAACTGCCCCAAGCGCTGTTACTAACAGTGTTAGTTCAGGGTGCCCTCTGGTGTAACTGCCCCAAGCGCTGTTACTAACAGTGTTAGTTCAGGGCGCCCTCTGGTGTAACTGCCCCAAGCACTGTTACTAACAGTGTTAGTTCAGGGCACCCTCTGGTGTAACTGCCCCAAACGCTGTTACTAACAGTGTTAGTTCAGGGCACCCTCTGGTGTAACTGCTCCAATCGCTGTTACTAACAGTAACAGTGTTAGTTCAGGGCGCCCTCTGGTGTAACTGCCCCAAGCGCTGTTACTAACAGTGTTAGTTCAGGGCACCCTCTGGTGTAACTGCCCCAAGCGCTATTACTAACAGTGTTAGTTCAGGGCGCCCTCTGGTGTAACTGCCCCAAGCGATGTTACTAACAGTGTTAGTTCAGGGCACCCTCTGGTGTAACTGCTCCAATCGCTGTTACTAACAGTAACAGTGTTAGTTCAGGGCGCCCTCTGGTGTAACTGCCCCAAGCGCTGTTACTAACAGTGTTAGTTCAGGGCGCCCTCTGGTGTAACTGCCCCAAGCGCTGTTACTAACAGTGTTAGTTCAGGGGGCCAGTGTTAGTTCTAACGCCCCCATCTTGCCTCCTGCAGAGCTGAGCGTGAAGCTGAAGGAATACTGCCACCTGGAGGTGTTCAACGCCACCTGCCCCTGGGGCAGCGTGCTACTCATGCAGTACGCGCGGTACGGCCGCATGAAGCTGGGGCGCTGCCTCACCACCAGCTACTACATCGGGTGCTACGCCGACATCCTGCACTTCGCCGACTCGCGGTGCTCGGGGCGCCAGAACTGCGTGATCCGGGTGCTCGACCCGGAGCTGGTCACGTTCCAGCCGTGTCGCAAGGACCTGATGGCCTACCTGGAGGCGAGCTACAAGTGCGTCCCGGGTAAGTACACTGGCGCCATGCGCCTGGGGTTCTAAAGGCCCTGTCACACTACGATGTATGGTGTTAGCGTGTGCCCAACGTACAACAATTTGTCAGTACATCGGCATATGTCAAACTTTGCAGGGGCGGGGGATAAAAATGGGCGTACGCACAATGTACACACAATGTACACACAACATACACACAACGTATGTAACGTATGAAGAACATATCTCTGACCTATCGAATACGCTCACGGTACGCTTACCAAAGTCACATACGTTACTTCATCACTAGAAGTATGGCATATACGTTAAGTACGCTGGAGATACGGCAGGCATACGTTCAAAGTACACCAGAGATACGATGAGGGCGCCGGTTCAACGTACGGCTAACCTATGCCAACCTTCCCCTAATGTATGCCTAACATATGCCGATGTACGCCCAGCATATGCCCAGCGTATGAGAAATGTATGAGCCATACGCCGGCATAGGTTGACAATTTTGAACATGCACAACAATTATTTTGTGGCTCGAACTACACCGACCTAAGCCAACCTATGACACCATATACCGAGCGAACTTGACATATGCCTAACCAATGCATAACCTATGACGTCGTATGCCGACGTGTTGACCGAAAATCGCATACGTCGGCATACGCTAAAGCCATACATCGTAGTGTGACAGCCCCATATGCAGTAACTGTAGTGGGCATGCGGCGAAGGCTTAGACACAAGCAGAATCCTTTGTGTATCTGTAGATGGCCGCACACTCAGCGGTCACACTTCATGTTGGATGATGAGCTGAGGAAGCCACACACTAGTCATCCTTAATTGGCCATTGCCAGGTAGGGGCGTCACTGACCACCCGCCCCAGAACACCGTCACTATGCCAATTCCCCACACGACTAACAAGTAATATGACCTGAGTCGGGGTTCTATTTTTAAATTAATTGTTAGAAGCATTGGCCAGTGTAGTGAATAAGACATGTGGACACGAGGAGTACTTCACAGTAACTGCTTTATGCTGGCCTATGGCCAGCACCTCTGCTAGTGCTACATGACACCATCTGGGTCCATTCGCCATCTGACCGCTCGGAGGGCCGATGTCCTACGCGCATACATTACACTCAGAAAGGGGCATAGATCGGAAAATACACACTGGAGCTGAAATTCAGTGAGCTGAGCACTTTTCTTTTTTTTAAATGTTAGCGACTTCCCTGAATGCCTCCTGTGGACGCTTTCATATGCCTCCTACCTACCATATTTGGGGCAGACTGGAACCTGACTATTGAAAGCACTGCTCTCATTGGCTGAACTTTTGACCTCGACATTTTAGTATATTATTGAATCCGATGTTCTGAGCCATGAGCTTTGATGTTCCATAAATTGCGTTTGAAGTTCCATAAATTGGAACGGGGGGGTTCATTCCATCATATGCGTGTGCTCAAAAAATGATTCGCTAGTAAAGTAAACATGTAGACCAGTTACCACAGCGCTTTAGGGGCTGGGCTGCATACAGTCAGTTAGATAGGTACATAGCAGGAAGGCAGTGTCTTCACCCACTGCGGCCTCGTTCCGCCATCCGGGGGCCTATGTTATGTTTGGAATAATAATTGAATTTACCTGTCTGAGACGTTTACTGATAGAGTTTGGTGCAAGTGCGAACATGCAATATTGAGAGCATGTATAGTCATTTTATCTCCCTGAGTTTCCCAAGATCTCCGACTGCCCTAAAAGTCATAATGGCTGTGTTTTTGTTATAGTTGTTTTTGGTGTTTTATACATTAGTTGATATGCAGTTGAGTGCGAGCGGGAGGGCGAGGGCGAGCGGGAGAGCGAGCGGGAGTGCGAGCGGGAGAGCGAGCAGGACAGCGAGCGGGAGTACGAGTGGGAAGGTGGGAGAGCTAGCAGGAGGGTGGGAGAGCGAGCAGGAGGGAGGGCTGGAGGGTAGGAGAATGAGAGGGCGATCCCATCACCAGTAAGCAACAGCACCAGTGAGAGGGAATACCTAATTTTAAAATAACTGCGATGATAGCCAACCCCAACACATTTTTCACTTGTACTTATGAAATGCGACCCTCCACTATCCTCGCAATAGCAAACCCGGGGATAGAGAATGTCGTTGAGATAGGCTATTACCGCTTCATACATACGGGCCCTGGCCAGTAGGGCCTATGCATGAAGCAATGTTAGCCTAACCCAATGTTAGAAGCTAGCCTCGGGTTAGCTATCCTGAGGTTAGTGACGTGAGTCAAGTCATATGCATGAACGCAAAAAGTTGCGAGGAAAACTAACTCCGCTGCTATTTTCGATGTGGGAATCCCTTCTCACGCATAAATAAAGGATTAAATTAGATATTAGCAGTCAATATCACACTCACTAATAACGGAATCAAATATTTCCAGTGAATATCACGCTCATAATTAACAGAATCTGGTATTAGTAGTGAATAGTCGATCTGTGTTTATTATTGATCATTTTCGATTTATTAATGCCCGTGATGTTGACAGTAGGCTTAATTGCCGCTCACACACGGTTTTCAATTTTATTATTCAATTGATTATCATGCTCATACTTTATAATTAGCAGAATTAGATGTTTGCATTAAATGTCACGCTCATCAAAAACATAATTTAGTATTAGCAGTGAATATTCGATCTGTGCTTTGTTATTGGTTGTTTTCGCTTCATTAATGCCCGCGATGTTGACAATAACTGCCGCTCACATGCAGTTTTTTATTTTGGCATGCTATTATTCAATTTATTATCACGATCATAATAACAGAATTTGGTATTAGCAGTGAATAGTTGATCTGTCCTTATTAATGCCCGCGATGTTGACAATAACTGCCGCTCACATGCAGTTTTTTATTTTGGCATGCTATTATTCAATTTATTATCACGATCATAATAACAGAATTTGGTATTAGCAGTGAATAGTTGATCTGTCCTTATTAATGCCCGCGATGTTGACGATAACTGCTGCTCACATGCAGTTTTTTATTTTGGCATGCTATTATTCAATTTATTATCACGATCATAAATAACAGAATTTGGTATTAGCAGTGAATAGTTGATCTGTCCTTATTAATGCCCGTGATGGTGACAAGAACTGCCGTTCACATGCAGTTTTCTATTTTAACTTAACAACAGGAGAATCAAACTGGCCATGCAATATGTAATCAAGATAAAAACTAGAGCATTGAATCCTGCACACAATTGTCTATTTGAGCAACATGACAAATCCAGGTATGAAGCGAGGCCGAATTACATCCGGCCACTGAGGCTCCGAATGAAACCTAATTTGGAGGCCTTGAGCGTGGATTTGGACGTGTTGGAGGATGCCAAAGTCCCAGAACATCCCCCGTGGTCATTGAAAAATCCATCGGTTATCCTCCGACTCACGGAACTGAGGAAGTCTGGGACACATCCACTCGAGTACCAAGGACTGCATGCAGAGATTCAAGGCCAGTTTGCAGACCACTTCTCATATACACTGATGGTTCGAAAGACCAAAGCCGGGTAGCTGCTGCGGCAGTCTGCCGACGGGGAAAATTTGGCGTACGTTTGCCTGATCAGAGCTCGATTTTCACTGCAGAAACCCGAGCACTCCCTCTCGTGTTGGAGTGTATCGAGGTATCCAACCACACTAACTATGTTATATACAGTGATTCGTTCTCTTGCCTCCTCGCTGTTGCTGGACTGAAAACAAATCACCCTATTCTAGCAATGGTCATATATAAAATGAACCAACTGACAACGGATGGGTATGACATCCACTGTGCTGGGTGCCTGGCCATGCCAACATACAAGGAAACAAACGAGCTGATCGGGCTGCAAAGAAGGCCCTGAACTGTCTGATCCCTCACTCTGATCTGAAACCACTAATAGCCACCCACATAAAATCCAAATGGTAACATGAGTGGGATGAAAACATTAATAAACTTAAAGAAATTGAACCATCTGTGGGAAAGCCACCACAGACTCATGCGGGAGGTCGGCGGGACCACATGGTCCTTAGCCGCTGCCTAGTGGCTTACACATGCTTTTCTGCTCAAGGGGGAACCTCCCCCTGAATGTATTGGGTGTCAGTCCCCACTGACACTCAAACACATTTTACTAAGTTGCGTTGATTTTTTGGCCCTGCGCCAACAGTTCTACACTGCAGACAGTATGCATGACCTTTTTACTAATGTAAAACAGGAAAACATTTTAGCCTTTTTGAGGGCAGCTGGACTGTGCCACCTCATATAGTTTACTAAATAGATTCTATCTATTATTAATCAAACTTTTCTTTTTCTATGGGAATTTGTTTCCCTTGACCACAAATATATGATTGTGAGCTTTCTAATTTAATGAGTGTCTATTGATTGTCTGCTTTTACATGTAAAAGCGATGATTTGAACAAAAAACAAACATTTCTCGCCGTGAATATGGCCTATGCTGCCGACACAGCGTAAAGCAACCACCAATCAATCAATCAATCAGTCCATATTAATGCCCGCGATGGTGACAATAACTGCCACTCACATGCAGTTTTCTATTTTAGCATGCTATTATTCAATTTATTATCACGATCATAAATAGCAGAATTTGGTATTAGCAGTGAATAGTTGATCTGTCCTTGTTAATGCCCGCGATGGTGACAGTAACTGCACTAGAGATAACCTCACGGGGTAAGTCTAGTGCTAATCATTCTTCTGTGAATAATAATAATTCTTCCGCTAATTCACAGAGCAAAGCACCTTTGCAAATAATAATAATTCTTCCGGTTATTCACAGAGCAAAGCAGCTCTGCGAATAGCCTCGTCCTTTTTTTTATTGACCCTGCATCTTAGCATTTCTCATATGTTTGCATGCAGATGAAACGCTTGAAGTATGTTTAAAATTTACTATTCCCTTATCTATGTTTAAATCACACCATAACAGTAATGAAAAGAATGGGAGAATTGGTGCGTACTTTGCGAATTGTGGTTGATTCGGGGAAGGAAGGCAGTTGTTACCCGTCATGTCACCAAGCAGGCAGAACGAACATCACACTGGCGCTACCCTCCCCTCCTCTACCTTCATTTGGCCTACCTACTCCAGGGCACAGACTTGTTTTCTACACACCCACTCACCTTCTATATAAAGGACTACTACATGGGTCCTCGTCGAGTTCCCAGGTCTATGAGGTCCGTAATCCAGTCGATATAGAAGACATTGACTGATGTGTGTGATATATGCGTAATAGAGGTCTAGACCTGTGGTTAATATATGTTAACGATATGCAGAGTTGGGGACAAAGAGATATGCAAATTAGATGACGTCATGGAAAGTTTAGCCGGCGGGTCAAGCGTGCCCTGTGCCGTGAATAAACCATTCAGTATCCAGAACTCGAAGTGTTCAGACGTTGTACTTTCACATGGTGTCAGATGAGGAAGAATGCCGCCCGCAAATACTTTGCCGGGTTTGCGGCCACCTGGTCAGCTTGTCCTCAGAAACAACGCAAGATCGAACTGGAAAACATGGATCAGAGCATTGCAGTGCTGCATCTTCCTTCACGTTGCTGGCGAGGAAGCGCAAAAGGTATTTGCCAATATGACGTCGATCAAGACAAGATCAAGCCGTTAACTGAAGCATTTCAGGTTTATTGTGTCGGTAAGAGCAGTATAATTATCACACGATACAAATTCAAGTCGCATAATCAAGCGTCAGAAAATATGGTGACATACATCACAGCGTTAAGGGACAAAGTCAAGGACTGTGAATACGGAGTGGTGGAGGAGTCGCTTTTGCGCGATCGAATTGTGGCTGGCGTGAAAAATGTGAATTTGCGGAACAAATTGCTTCAAACTACTGAGTTAACATTGACAAAGTGCATAAGTATGTGCGAAATGAGTGAGTTCAGTTCAGATCTGTTGGAGGACACCAAATCAGACGTGGAAAGTTGAGACATAGATTTCATTCGGAATTATGCTAATGTGCGTACCGGTGCACCGGTGGTCCGGTCAGCGGCGACGCCATCTTGGAAATCGCCATCTTGGATTGGCGGTGGCACCGGTGCAGGAGATTTCAAGATCCGCTGCCAGAACTGTGGATATGAACACCGCCGGGGAGTCTGCCCAGCGAAAGGAAAGGCTTGCATTGCCTGTAAGAAGATCGGGCACTTCGGGAAGGTCTATAGGAGCAGGCTCGGGAGAGTCAACAAACTTCACGTCGAAGCGCCCGACCCTCACAATGCTGAGCAAGACCCGGATCCGGCGGAAGTCAATGTACTGGCAACAGATCTGTTTGTGGGCACCGTCGATCGCGGTGCTGGTCGGGATGCCGAGCTGTGGCATGCAATCGTTCGGGTGAACGGTTGTCCTGTCAAGTTTAAACTTGACACAGGGTCAGAGGCAAACGTGCTTCCAAGGTTTGTGTTCGACAGAGTCGCTCCGGGGAGGCTGGTGAACACCAGATGTTCGTTGGTGACGTTCTCCGGTCACCGTATCACGCCGGATGGAGAGGCACTGCTCGACGTCAATGACAGTGTGCTTCGGTTCCAGGTGGTGCCGGATTGCCAGCCCATCCTGGGCAAGCAGGCTTGTGTGACGTTGAACCTGCTGGCACGGGTAGATGAGGTGCACAGCTCTGTGCCGACGAACATAGCCAAACCGACGAACATTGGCAAACCGGCGAACATTTCCACACCGACGAACAGTTCCAGCGCAGGGGCAGAGAAGCTGGTAAGCGAATACAGAGACGTATTTCAGGGTATTGGCAGATAGAACTGGATGAGGAAAGTTCACGGTTGTGCACGTTCAATACTCCGTGGGGCCGGTACAGGTACACACGCTTGCCTTTTGGCATCAAAACAGCCGGTGACATTTTTATTCAGGAGATGCACCGTGTCATGGGCGACATACCCGGTATCGGGATAGTCACGGATGATATTTGGTATATGGGTCAATGGTTGAAGAGCATAGCGAGCGGCTCCGAGCTGTTTTGGACCGAGCTAGGTCGGTTAATCTAAAGTTAAATGATGCTAAATCGTTGCTATGTAAGACTACAGTAAAGCTTGATCCAGACAGAATACAAGCAATAGTAGACATGCCAGAGCCGCGTGACAAACAAAGCGTCCAAAGGTTCCTGGGCATGGTAGGATATGTACACAAGTTCATACCCAACATGTCCGAGATAGCCAAACCACTACGCACGCTCCTAGCCAAGGACGTGGCGTGGCACTGGCAAGCCGAACAGCAAGGTGCGTTCGATAAATTGAAAGAGAAGTTAAGAACTGCTCCTGTATTGACATATTACAACGTTAGGGAACCCATTGTGATTCAAGTAGATGCTTGTCAGTCAGGTTTGGGAGCCGTGTTGATGCAAGATGGTAAACCTATCGCACTCGCATCTCGTGCGCTTAATGCAGCGCAGTGTGGATATGCCACTATTGAAAAAGAAATGCTCGCCATATGTTTCGGATGCCAACGGTTTCATGAGTATATATTTGGCAAGGAAGTTCAAATTCAGACAAACCACAAGCCGTTGGTAGCCATAATGCAAAAACCAATACATAAGCTGTCGGCTAAAATGCAAAGAATGCGAATGCGATTGCAGAATTACAATATTCAGTTATGTCATGTGAAGGGCTCTTTGATGTTTTTTGCAGACACGTTGTCCAGGGCGCATACCGCCAAAGTAGGTCATGATAGCCTGTTGGATGACATGTTCTGCGTTGCTGCAGTGGACATGCAGTCGTCGAGTCTGTTGAGTAAGATTGTAGCTGAATATGAAAAAGATGTATCTATGTCTATGTTGATCTCACACATTGAAGATGGGTGGGACACTACACGTATACAGACACCACCGTGTCTGAGACATTACTTTCCATACAAGCATGAGTTGACAGTTGAAAATAATCTTGTAATGAACGGCAATCGGATAGAGGGGTTGCATGAGACGCATTTGGGGGTGACTAAGTCCAAGCAGTTGGTGCGGGACTGTATGTTTTGGCCAAATATTAACAAGCAAATCGAGGATAAAGTCAGTCGGTGTGACACTTGTCAAAACAACAGGAAAAAGTTGCATAATGAGCCATTGATAAATCACCCGATCGCCTGTCAACCATATGATAAAGTGGGGGCCGATTTATTTGAGTTAAATCATAAGAATTACCTGATAACTGTAGATTACTACACCAAGTTTCCAGAGGTAACACTTTTGGGCGATACGTCGTCTGTCACTGTTATTGAAGCGTTAAAAGACAACTTTGCAAGGCACGGTATTCCTAGTCAGGTAATGTCAGATAATGGTCCACAGTTTAAGAGCCATGAGTACAGGGAGTTTGCACTGCATTACGGGTTCAAGGCCGTGTATTCCAGTCCACAGTATCCGCGTAGCAACGGTCAGGTTGAACGGTTTGTACAAACTGGAGCTGATTTTCAGTTAGCATTGCTGAATTATCGCAATACTCCGTTGCCTGTCCTGAACGTATCTCCAGCGCAGTTGCTCATGAGCAGAAGGTTGAGAGGCAGATTACCTATGGCAAAGGGTATTTTGATGCCTGAAACGCAAGATCCTAAGAAAAGGCAAACAGCTCAGCGGCAGAGTAGTCAAAAAGCATTTCATGACCGGAAGTGCGGTAAGGCGCACAAGCCTATGAAAGTTGGAGATAAGATAAAGTACAAAAATAATGCTGGGGAATGGAAAAAAGGTGTTATTTTGGGACGGACTGGGGTGTCCGGGAGAGAATATCAGATTTTAAACGAGTCGGGCAACATGTATCGTAACCGGGTACAAATGATTGGAGCGCCTGTGGAGGGGCGGCCCGATTTAGTCGTGCAGACGCAATCTGGGTCAGCGTCAGTGCCGAATGTAAACAGTACGGTTAATCTAAGTAGGTCCGGTCGGCTGATAAGGCCGGCGAGCAGGTTAGATCTATAGTAGGTCAGTGTGCTTCCGACGGTTGCACGGTTAACATGTGCATGTACAGTTAAGTTTATTTCAGCTTTTGTGTTTACTGTTGATACATATGGACAATATGAGATGTCAGGAATTACGGCCGGAGTGTTGAGGACTTAAGTGCATTGTGCACTCGGACATTTGCAAGTTAAGTGCGCATATATGTTGATATTGTATATTTTATGTTTCTTCATTGATATTTTGTAACATTTCATGTTTCAGAAATACTTTGAGGGGGGATGTGATATATGCGTAATAGACGTCTAGACCTGTGGTTCATATATGTTAACGATATGCAGAGTTGGGGATGACGTCATGGAAAGTTTAGCCGGCGGGTCAAGCGTGCCCTGCGCCGTGAATAAACCATTCAGTATCCAGAACTCGAAGTGTTCAGACGTTGTACTTTCACAATGTGTGGTTTTAAATACCTTAGAATAAACTTCCTTTTCCCCGAAACTTGTGTCTGCCTTTCCTCTCTCCGAACCATCATGCAAATGTATGCTCAATGAACCACAATGGGGACCTGTGTCTCCGCCTGTCTTTGCTGTTGACTCTTCTCCAAAACAATTATTTAGACCTGATAACTTAGATACTGATGCATCTATTAAACATGTGTTTCCACATAGAAGAGAATGTTGAGTCAACTTAATAGAACCTGTTACTGCAAAGGTCTATGGTGTCAGAGTTTTGGCATGTTTGCCTAAACTAATTTGACATGTTTGCACTTCAAATATCTCAAAAGTGTACCATTCAAAATAAAAGGTAATTCACACTTAAATAAAGTCAATAATAATGATCGATCTAATATATTTATCTCACAAAAATGGCAGAAATCCAAAACCATCGGTCTGTCCAGCTTTAATCTACAATGCTTTCATGAAGTTTTCACTCAAAAGTATGGGAATAATTAATTATATTCAGCGTTCAGTTTGCAAAATGATTTGGTTATTTCCATAACCCAGCCTTCTGACACTTTTTCTAATGGGTTGTTTAGCAGCCCTGTCACAGAAACAGGGTTGTGGGAGTAACTAGTTACAATGTTGGGTATTGTCAGGTAACGAATACCATAGCGCGCACTGAGCATATTGACCGATAGTTTCCCAAATACCAGATTCATAAGGGCCTGGAGTGGAGCATACGCACCATGTTTTGAGCAAACTTCCGCCATCTGCCCACCAGCTAATGTCCGCCTCTTCATCTGTCCTTTCAGTTCAGAGCAAACACGTCAGCCAGTGCCCCCAGGAGGGCCATTACGAAATCAGCATTGGCGCCGGCTACCTGTCCATCGGGCAGAGCGGACCTGTGGTCGGCTCGTCAGGGTGTCCCTGGTTCATCAAGGTGCAGCCGGGCCAGCGCGTCATCTGGACGCTGTTTGACTTTAACGACCTTGGTTACAAAGCCCAGATGTCGAGTAACTCGCCCAAGTGCCCGTATTCGTTAAAGTTCCTCGAGGGGGATGCTGAGGTGGATGTGCCGGTATGCGTGGGGCGGCAGCGGGAGAGTGACGTGTATACAACACGGAAGCACTCCGTCAAGGTCTATGCTCTACGCCAGATGGCCCTCGTCAACCCAACCAAGTTCCTACTCAATTTCAGAGGTAGGCTTATATACATCCCACCTTATTCTATATACCCTGAATTGAAAAATGGCTGGAAGACCAGTGCTTCGGCACTGACAAAATAATTATTCAGCAGAATAAACATATTTACAAAAAAAAAAATCAAAAAAAATAGTTCATCGCTATAATCCACTTTACTTTACTTTGAAGTGATTTTTATTTGAAAGGGCTAACGTTAGCGACATTTGAAGTGAAAGCATACACAATTAATGTTGGTGTACACTTCGGAATTCTGACATACTATTGATAGGCTTCAGGTTGTATTAAATTTACTTAGTATGCCTAATAGTATTCCAGTGCATAAATACATACTTAGTGAGCGCAGTAACATCTATGATCTAATCTAGATAAGTGTTTTCAATTTTAAAATGTGATGCTTTCTTTGGATTATGCAACTTTATGCTGAATATTTAGTGCAATGTGGTATTTCTGTATGTGATGCTTCATTGGTTTGACTCGGCCGGGATTTAATTCCCGACCTTCCTCACTGGAAGCCTGCGCTCAACCGATTTGCGCACCGTTTCTGGTCAAGACGGTGACCAGGGAGATCGACGTATCATGAAAGTAGTAGGTAGGGAGGGGCAGCGAGCAGGAGAGCGAGAGAGCGGGTGGGAATTGAGTCTGTGTTTAGGTAAGCCGTGCAGAAGCCTATCGCCCGTTAGCCACACATAGTAGGTATGTGTACCTTTAGTCGGTAGGGTCAATTCTCTAACCCCACAATGAGGGTTGTGAGATGTGAGAGGGACCTTCAACCACCAGAGTATGTACATGTACCTTTAGTCTGTAGGGTCAACTCTCTAACCCCACAATGAGGGTTGTGAGATGTGAGAGGGACCTTCAACCACCAGAGTATGTATGTGCACCTTCAGTCTGTAGGGTCAATTCTCTAACCCCACAATGAGGGTTGTGAGATCTAAGGGGGACCTTCAACCACCAGAGTATGTTTGTGTACCTTCAGTCTGTATGGTCAATTCTCTACCCCCACAATGAGAGTTCCGAGATCTGAGAGGGACCTTCAACCATCAGAGTATGTACATGTACCTTCAGTCTGTAGGGTCAATTCTCTAACCCCACAATGAGGGTTGTGAGATCTAAGGGGGACCTTCAACCACCAGAGTATGTTTGTGTACCTTCAGTCTGTAGGGTCAATTCTCTACCCCCACAATGAGGGTTGTGAGATCTAAGGGGGACCTTCAACCACCAGAGTATGTGCCTGTACCTTCAGTCTGTAGGGTCAACTCTCCAACCCCACAATGAGGGTTGTAAGATGTGAGAGGGACCTTCAACCACCAGAGTATGTATGTGTACCTTCAGTCTGTAGGGTTAATTCTCTATCCCCCACAATGAGGGTTGTGAGATCTAAGGGGACCTTCAACCACCAGAGTATGTGCCTGTACCTTCAGTCTGTAGGGTCAATTCTCTACCCCCACAATGAGGGTTGTGAGATGTGAGAGGGACCTTCAACCACCAGAGTATGTATGTGTACCTTCAGTCTGTAGGGTCAATTCTCTACCCCCACAATGAGGGTTGTGAGATGTGAGAGGGACCTTCAACCACCAGAGTATGTACGTGTACCTTCAGTCTGTAGGGTCAATTCTCTACCCCCACAATGAGGGTTGTGAGATGTGAGAGGGACCTTCAACCACCAGAGTATGTGCCTGCACCTTCAGTCTGTAGGGTCAATTCTCTACCCCCACAATGAGGGTTGTGAGATGTGAGAGGGACCTTCAACCACCAGAGTATGTATGTGTACCTTCAGTCTGTAGGGTCAATTATCTACCCCCACAATGAGGGTTGTGAGATCTGAGAGGGACCTTCAACCACCAGAGTATGTATGTGTACCTTCAGTCTGTAGGGTCAATTCTCTACCCCCACAATGAGGGTTGTGAGATCTGAGAGGGACCTTCAACCACCAGAGTATGTATGTGTACCTTCAGTCTGTAGGGTCAATTCTCTACCCCCACAATGAGGGTTGTGAGATCTGAGAGGGACCTTCAACCACCAGAGTATACATTTACGTGAACCTTCAGTCTGTAAGGTCAATTCTCTAATCCCACAATGAGGGTTGTGAAATCTGAGAGGGACCTTCAACGACCACAGTGTAAAGTCCACGGCTGGAATCTGTGTTTCTGTAGGCAGGCTATAGTGAAATCAATACAGGCAAAAAGAGAAAGGGGCCGGTACAGGTACACCCATCTGCCTTTTGGCATCAAAACAGCCGGTGACATTTTTATTCAGAAAATGCACCGCGTCATGGGCGATATACCCGGCATCGGTATAGTCACGGACAACATTTTGGTATTTGGGTCAACCGTGGAAGAGCACAATGACAGGCTCAGAGCAGTGTTAGACCGAGCTAGGTCAGTTAATCTCAAATTAAACAAGTCAAAATCTTTGCTATGCAAAACTACAGTAAAGTATGTAGGTCATCAACTTACCCAGCAGGGGGTGAAACAAGATCCAGACAGAATACAAGCAATTGTAGACATGCCAGAGCTGTGTGACAACCAAGGCGTGCAGTGATTTCTAGTCATGGTTGGGTATGTGCACAAATTCATACCTAACATGTCCGAGATTGCCAAACCACTGCGCACGCTCCTAGCTAAGGGTGTCGCATGGCACTGGCAGAGTGAACAACAAGCTGCATATGACAAACTCAAAGAAAAGTTTAAAACTGCGCCTGTGTTAGCGTACTATGATGTCGAAAAGCCCATTGTTGTTCAGGTAGACGCTTGTCAGTCAGGTTTAGTGGCTGTGTTAATGCAGGGTGACAAACCTATCGCACTTGCATCTCGTGCACTTGACTCAGCGCAGTGTGGCTATGACACTATTGAAAAAGATATGCTTGCCATATGTTTCGGATGCCAGAGGTTTCATGACTATATCTTTGGCAAGGAAGTTTAAATTCAAACAGACCACAAACCGTTGGTGGCGATAATGCATAAACCTATTCATAACCTGTCAGCATGAATGCAAAGAATGCGAATGTGTTTGCAAAATTACAACGTTACGTTGTGTCATGTTAAGGGTTCTCTGATGATTTTTGCAGACACGTTGTCATGAGCACACAGTGCCAATGTAGGTCAAGCTGACCTATTTGACGATAAACTCAGCATACCTGCAGTGAACAAGCAGTCATCCAGTCTGTTAAGTAAAATTGTCCATGAGTATGAGAGAGATGTATCAATGTCCATGTTAATAATGCAGATTGAGAGTGGCTCGGACATCACACGCATAGAAACACCTCCATGTCTAAGACAATACATTCCATACAAAGATGAGCTCACGGTAGAAAATAACTTGGTAATCGGGTTGTGGTACCTCCAATGCTCCATGGTGAAATGATTGAAGTATTACATGAGACACACTTGGGCATCACTAAGTCCAAGCAGTTGACACGTCACCTCTTGTTTTGGCCTAACATAAATAAACAAATTGAAGACAAAGTCAGTCGGTGTGACACACGTCGAAATAATCGGAAAAGTTTGCACAACGAACCTTTGGTGAACCACCCGATAACATGTCAACTTTATGAAAAGATAGGGGCAGATTTGTTTGAGATAAATCATGAAAATTACCTGATTACTGTAGATTATTACAAGAAGTATCCTGAGGTAACGTTGTTAAAAGATACAGTGTCTGTAACAGTCATCGAGGCTATGAAGGATAACTTTGCAAGGCATGGTATTCCGAGCCAGGTGATTTCGGACAACAGTCCGCAGTTTAAGAGCCACGAGTATAAAGAATTTGCTAACCATTATGGGTTTACAGCCATGTATTCGAGTCCGCACTATCCCCGAAGTAATGGCCAAGTTGAAAGATTTGTACAGTGAAAAACATGTTACAAAAATGTTTAGAAACAAAGACGGATTTTCAGTTGGCTTTGTTAAATTACAGAAACATTCCGTTGCCCGTCTTGAATGCATCTCCAGCTCAGCTGCTCATGGTAGCTGTGGGGTAGATTGCCTATGACGGAAGAGAATTTAATGCCAGAAATGCAGAACCCGAAAACAACACAGACAAAGAAACGACAAAGAGATCAGAACAATTTTCACGGCAAGAAGTGCGGCAAAGCGCACAAGCCGGTGAAAACTGGCGACAAAATTAAGTATAGGAATCATACAGGAGAGTGGAAGAAAGGAGTGGTGATAGGGCATATGGGTGTGTCAGGTAGAGAGTATCAGATTTTGATCGAATCAGAGAATATGTTGTATAGGAATAGAGTGCAGATAATAAGAGCGGCTGAGTGAAGGCAGCCCGAGCTAGTCGGGCAGGCACAAAGTGTGCCAATGTCGCAGTCAAATGTAAACAATGCAGCTAATCTAAGTAGGTCAGGTCGAGTGATCAGACCGGCAGACAGGCTAGACCTATAAGTAGTCAGTTGCAAGTTAGACTCACACACAAACATATGTGCATGTAGGTTAAGTATTCTTGGTTTCAGAGTCGTCGTATTAATGTGTGTGTTGTGTGTTATATCAAACTGGACAATGTGTCATTTTGGAGGCTAAGAAGCCAGATATTTCAAAGGACTTCAGTGCCATTGTGTATTTGGACATTCGATAAACCTGTGGTTAAAGTGAAGTGCTTGTATAATTTTTTTTATTGTTGTATGCTAAGCATGTAAACTCGGTATTTGTGGTGATTTTAAAACGTTTCATGTTTCAGAAATACTTTGATGGGGGGATGTAATATATGCTAATAAGATGCATAATGGGATCCAGGCATTGAGAGAGAACAAAGGATTATGTTAATGAGATGATGTCATGGAAAGTTGCAGATCCTTGCACGGTGAATAAAGCATTCAGTATCCAGAAGTCAAAGTGTTCAGATGTTGGTTGTACTTTTACACTAATCAGTGCGCGACTGACGCAGCTGATGACCTACCGGCCTGCTGTACTAAAGATAGAGCTAATGGGCCTGTCACACTACGACGCTTCTCTCGGCGACCCGTCAGCGTTGAAAGTACTATCTTGCGCATTGAGAAACGTTAAAGATTTAGGGGAAATATGGTGAAATTGGACGTTGGCGGAGCGTTTCAGTAGCGTGTTGGTAGCGCGCGGGCAACGCTTGTCGACGCATGGGAAAAACAAAAACAAATGCGATGTCTCGTTTTGCCGCAGCGACTGGATGGCACGCGTGGCGTGTCATCAGCGGTATGACAGCGTTCGGTCAGCGCTCCGTGAGCGACAAGCGGACGTGTGTGACGTCACCACCCATCCGCTACGCGTCCGCTACACGCTGACAACATGCTAGCAACATGCTAGAACAATGCCAGCAACACGCTGGGGAACATTATCGGCGCGCCGTACACGTCTCCCCAACGTCCAAACTATCACGAAATGCTAGACAAACGTGCACAGCCCGCCCGCTACCCGTTACGCACACGTCCAGCGAACGCTATGGACGCGCTGACCAAATCCAACCAACCGTTGCAAAAAATATCAACACAATATGGACGTTCCCCAACGTCCTGCCAGCGTTCTTGTAACGTGTCGTGGGCGCGTCTTGACGCGCCACTAACGTCCTCCTAGCGTTCTTACCCATTTACTCCCGCGCGTTGCCGGTCGCTGGTGGTTTTTGACATGTTCAAAACACTCAGCGACCAATAACGTGCGCCGACGTTGTCTGCCGACCGTCAACGTCCAAGATAGTGTACCGACGTGTACCGACGCGCCCATAACGCACCACCAGCGCTTCTCCATATTTCACCAAATATCGCCCAAAAACACCACACGTTGACGGGTCGCCGGCGAGAAGCGTCGTAGTGTGACAGCCCCATAACTGGCTTATATTCGCTGACCACGTTGACTATGTTTGGGAATCGGAAGAGGGGGAGGAAGACGGCTGGCAGATGGTGGAAGAACGGTCAAATTCCAGGAGGAACTTGTAGGGTTGTTGATGCCTTTGGTTGAAAAAAAGAGGCATGGCCCAGCCGCCGAGAGACAGCCAGAGGATTCAATTTCAGAGATGGCGGCCGACCGGCACTGTGTTGGCCAGTGCGGCAGTGCAGCCACGCCCAGTAGACGACAAGGTGAGCTACCGTAAAACCTTTAAATTGACGGATAACCTATGTAAGGGTGCAATGCATTCAGGACTGCAATAGATCTATAAGAAGATATATAAACCGTTAGCTGGCTGGAGCAATTGTTTATTATTATACCTTCAATAAACCAAAGAAGGCATTAAATGAACTGGCTAGGCAGTATACGGGGTTAAAAGAAATTCCTGAAGCCCGTGCACAGATGCTTAATGATGAGATTAAATTCATAGAAGGCAGAAAGATAGCCGAGGAAGCAATGGTCTGGGTTACAAAAGGTGTGGTAGCCGCTATGACAGCTATAGCTCCTGCAGTCTCTATTATTCTATCCAGAGGTAAGACTGACAATGACTTAGATGTTGAATTTACCCATGTGCTTAATGGGGTCAAGGTTCTAGTCCTAACGCATAACCAGCTGACTATAATGCCACGTGCTCAACGTTAACAAGGTGGTCAACACACCATTGGGCAAAGATGTAATTAAAAAGAAATTAAATGTTTACCGTGAGAAGAAAATTCCTACGGAGCATTTATTAGGCGAAGACCTGTCCTACAGGAACAAGATCGTGCTTAAGAGTGTGACTGTATCTGATACCGTTATGAAGACTAACTTGGCACCTAAGAAGTGGAAACGCGGCTCAGAGCTATATCAGCGCTTTTATGGGGCGCCCAGAAGAGGACGCAGTTATTGGGTGGTCTGAGGAATGCATACCCCAGGCAGGTCCACTATTTACTCTACGGGTTTCGCTCAAGCGGGCTTTCGGCCGCGTCTGCCTACACCTACCAAGGTGCACAACTCCAGACGCACGCAGCAAGGGGGCGTGGCAATGGGAACCTGAATAATGGTTTTCAGAAATAAAGTCACCTCGACAGGTGAGTGAAGGTGACTATTCGGTTTCCAACACTCTATATCAATGCCCTAATATTAAGGCTGGTAATATTCGTAACAAATTACAAGCCTGGAATAGTATTACTTCAGATGAATGGATTTTTAACTGTGTTATTGGACTTTCAATTCCCTTTATTGAGAAGCCGATACAGATCGGGATACCTTACCCGTTAACTTTATTGGTTAATGAAAAAGACTTTGTTAATCAAAAAATGTATATACTTATATTTAAAGAAGTACTTGTTCACTGCCCAGGAGAATGGATTTCTAACATTTTTCTGATGCTAAAAACAAATGGTAAATGGTAAATGATTCTGGATCTCACAAAATTAAATAATTTAATTGAATATGAACATTTTAAAATGTTTGGTTTAAATATAGCATTCAATTTAATTGAAAAGGACTGTTGGATGGCTAAGATAGACTTAACAGGTGCATATTATTCGATACCCATCCTAGAGCAACCTAACAAATATTTGCGATTTGGGGGGGGAGGAAGATATTATTCGGTGGAGAATTAGTTTAAACAATTCTAGATCGATTAGAAGGATCACTGTGATATATGCGTAATAGACGTATAGGTGTGTGGCTAATATATGTTAACGAGATGCAGAGTTTGAGACAAAGGAATATGCTAATGAGACAGAATACAAGCAATAGTTGACATGCCAGAGCCGCGTGACAAACGAGGCGTCCAAAGGTTCCTGGGCATGGTTGGATATGTACACAAGTTTATACCCAACATGTCCGAGATAGCCAAACCACTACGCACACTCCTTGCTAAGGATGTGGCATGGCACTGGCAGACCGAACAGCAGGGCGCGTTTGATAAGTTGAAGGAGAAGTTAAGAACTGCTCCTGTGTTATCGTATTACAATGGTAAGAAACCCATTGTGCTTCAGGTAGATGCTTGTCAGTCAGGTTTAGGTGCCGTGTTGATGCAAGATGGCAAACCGATCGCACTCGCATCTCGTGCGCTTAATTCAGCGCAGTGTGGTTATGCCACTATAGAAAAAGAGATGCTCGCCATATGTTTTGGATGCCAGAGGTTTCATGAGTATATCTTTGGCAAAGAAGTTCAAATTCAAACGGACCACAAGCCGTTGGTGGCGATAATGCAGAAGCCAATTCATAAACTTTTGGCTAAAATGCAGAGGATGCGGATGCGATTGTAAAATTACAATATTCAGCTATGTCATGTGAAGGGTTCTTTGGTGTTTTTTGCAGACACGTTGTCCAGGGCGCATAGCATCAAAGTAGGTCATGATAGCCTGTTCGATGACACGTTCTGCGTTGCCGCAGTGGACATGCAGTCGTCGAGTTTGTTGAGTAAGATTGTCAATGAGTATGAGAAGGATGTATCCATGTCCATGTTGATCTCACACATTGAAGATGGGTGGGACACTACACGCATACAGACACCACCATGTCTGAGACAATACATCCCATACAAACACGACTTAACGATAGAAAACAATCTTGTAATGAACGTCAATCGGGTGGTGGTTCTTCCGTGTCTTCGTGGTGAAATAATAGAGGCGTTACATGAGACACACCTAGGTGTGACAAAGTCCAAACAGTTGGCGCGGAACTGTATGTTTTGGCCGAATATGAATAAGCAGATTGAAGATAAGGTCAGTCGGTGTGACACTTGCCAAAACAACCGAAAAAATGTGCATAACAAGCCCTTGATAAATCACCCAATCGCCTGTCAACCGTATGAAAAAGTTGGTGCCGATTTGTTTGAGTTAGATCATAAGAATTACCTGATAACTGTAGATTACTACACAAAGTATCCAGGGATGACGATGTTGGGCGATACGTCGTCTGTCACTGTTATTGACGCGTTGAAGGATAATTTTGCAAGACACGGTCGGTATTCCTAGTCAGGTCATTTCGGACAATGGTCCACAGTTTAAGAGCCATGAGTATAGGGAGTTTGCGCTACACTATGGGTTTAAGGCCGTGTATTCCAGTCCACAGTATCCCCATAGCAATGGGCAGGTAGAGAGGTTTGTGCAAACAGTGAAGGACATGTTAAAGAAGTGCGAGAGGACTGGGTCTGATTTTCAGTTAGCTTTGCTAAACTATCGTAACACTCCGTTGCCCGTCCTGAATGCATCTCCGGCGCAGCTGCTTATGAGCAGAAGGTTGAGGGGCCGGTTATCGATGGCGGAGGAAATTTTGGTGCCCGAAACGCAAAATCCAAAGAGAAGCCAGACAGCTAAACGGCAGCGACGTCAGAAAGCATTTCATGACCGGAAGTGTGGTAAGCCGCACAAACCTATGAAAGTCGGAGATAAGATCAAGTACAAAAATCATGCTGGGGAATGGAAAAAAGGGGTTATTTTGGGACGTTCTAGAGTTTCTGGGAGAGAATATCAAATTTTGAACGAGTCAGGTAATATGTTATATCGTAACCGGGTGCAGATTATCAGGGCGCCTGTGGGGGAGCGACCCGAACTGGTCGGGCAGACACAAACTGGGTCAGCGTCAGTGCCGAATGTAAACAGTGCGGCTAATATAAGTAGGTCAGGTCGGCTGATAAGGCCGGCGAGCAAGTTAGACCTGTAGTGGGTCAGTGTAGCTTGGTGTGGGTACATGTATGGGATGTGCATGTAGGTTTAAGTTGTATTTTCAGCTATGTTCGTTCTTATATGATATGTGATGGACACTTTATGACGTCAGGCGTTACGGCTGGACAGTTGAGGACTTCAGTGCATTGGGCGCTCAGACAGTTGCAAGGCCTTGTGTTTAAGTTAAGTATGCATATATGTTATTGTGCATTCGTCTGACTAGTATGTTGTGTTATTGGCATGGTTATTTTGAAATATTTCATGTTTCAGAAATACTTTGAGGGGGGGATGTGATATATGCGTAATAGACGTATAGATGTGTGGCTAATATATGTTAACGAGATGCAGAGTTTGAGACAAAGGAATATGGTAATGAGTTGACGTCATGGAAAGATTAGCCGGCGGGCCAAGCGAGCCCTAGGCCGTGAATAAACCATTCAGTATCCAGAAGTCAAAGTGTTCAGACGTCGTACTTTCACAATCACTGATGCCTGAAATGCAGGTTGGGGAGCACATACGGCATAGAAGCAGACAGGAGGTCATTGGAGCCTAAACGACCTCGCACATATTAATGTTTTAGAATTAAAAGCAATTCTTTTTGGACTTAAGAGAAGCTGGTCATCATATTTGAGTTAGAACGGACAACCTAACGGCATTAGCCTATGTGAAAAAACATGGGTAGTACAAAGTCAGAGAAATGCTTAAAGGTATTAAAGAAAATTTGGTCTCGGGCGCAGAACAATACCTGTGATATATGAGTAATAGATGTCTCGACGTATAGACACGTCTGTAATATATGCAAATGAGATGACGTCATGGAAAAGTTTGGCCGGCTATGGTTTGAGCCATGGAGGGGAATAAAGTCATTCAGTATCCAGAAGTCAAAGTGTTCAGACGTTGTACTTTCACATGGTGTCAGATAGGAAGAATGCCGCCCTTGAATACACTGCCGGGTTTGCGGCCTCCTGGTCAGGTTGTTCTCAGCAACAACGCAAGATCAAACTGGAAAACGTTGATCAGAGCATTTGACATATACGCCACTGCTGCAGATGTCATATTGAAGACAGAACGAGTGCAATGCTGCATCTTTCTTCACGTCGCTGGCGAAGAAGCGCAAAAAGTTATAACCAACAATAAAATAAATCAAATACAATAAAGTTTTTCTTAATGTTGTACCAGCAAGACAAGTGGAAACTGCGACACCGGCGCCGGCAGACCGAGTGTCCCGGCGCCGGTAGGCCGAGAGTCCCGCGCCGGCAGGCCGAGAATCCCGGCACCGTCAGGCCGAGAGTCCTGGCGCCGGCAGGCCGAGAGTGCCGACTTTAGCCGACTCGACTTTACCCAACCACCAAATAACCGATGTCTACTTTTTGTGCTGGGGGGTCGGGAAACAAACACACCAATGACTTTACCGGACCCGACTTTACCGGACCCGACTTTACCAGACCCGACCTTAGCCGACCCGACTTTAGCCGACCCGACTTTAGCCAACACGACTTTTCCTGTCCCGACTTTACCCGACCTGACTTTACCCAATCCCGCTTTAGCTGACCTGACTTTACTTGACCCGACCCGTCTTGAACCGACCCGACTTGAACTGACCCGAGTTCACCCGACCCGAGTTCACCCGACCCAACTTCACCTGACCCGACTTCACCCGACCCGACTTCACCCGACCTGACTTCACCCGACCCGACTTCACCCGACCCAAGCCGACTTCACCTGATCTGACTTGACTCTGCCCGACTTCACCCGAACCACCTTGATCTGACCCAACTTGACCTGACCTGAGTTGACCCGACGGGTAAAGTCAGGTCGGTTAATGTCAGGTCGGGTAAAGACAGGTCGGGTAAAATCAGGTCTGGTAAAGGCAGGTCAGGTAAAGTCAGGTCAGGTAAAGTGATGTCGGACAAAGTTGTGTCGATTAAAGTAGATGTCTACTTTTTGTGCTGGGGGGTCGGTAAACAAACAAACAAACCAGCAACTTTACCGGACCCGACTTTACCGGACCCGACTTTACCAGACCCGACTTTACTGAGCCGACTTTACCAGACCCGACTTTACCAGACCGGACTTTAGCCGACCCAACTTTAGCCGACCCGACATTAGCCAACCCGACTTTAGCCAACACGACTTTAGCCGACACAACTTTACCTGTCCCGACTTTACCCGGCCCGACTTTACCCGATCCAGCTCTAGCCGACCCGACTGTACTTGACCCGAACCTACTTGAACCGACCCGTCTTGAACCGACCCGACCCGACTTGAACCAACTCGAATTGACCCAACCCGACTTCACCCGACCCGACTTCAACCGACATGACTTCACCCGACCTGGCTTCACCCGACCCGACTTCACCCGACCCAAGCCGACTTCACCCTCACCGACTTCACCCGACCTGACTTGACCTGTCCGACTTGACCCGAACCTACTTGAACCGACCCGACTTGACCTGACCTGATCACTGCAAACTCGTGTTCTGGTCCACGCCGATGTAGCTTAGTCCACAGCCGTCGTCCCCGAGAATCGCATATCACGGCTACATGCATTTTTGGTAGCAGAACGAGGTTGGTAGCAGAGCAAGCAAAGGGAGCTAAAACTGGACCTGTGGGTTCTACGACCAGGGCGTATGTGGGGATGCCGCGGCTAACTAACATGCTGTTACAATAAGCCGGGTGACGTCATATTGATGGCAGTGACCTACTTCATGGGGTAGGCAGGTCACAGTAGTAGTTTACGAACATACTGACACATATAATCCGGCCCACCTCATTTGGTCCAAATGCAATACAAGTAAGAATGCACTCATAAATATATTGCAATAGTTCACAATTTACATGAATATATATAAACTCATACGATATACAACACCAGGTTCAAGTGGCAAAATTTAATTATTTAATTAAAAAAAAATATATATATATACTAACAAGCGAGACATATTTTACAACACACTTATGGTGTGATATCGCACACGCAGGCAATCATTGCTTGTGCCCACTGCCGGGTGGTCTGCCTGGTGCCGTGGCACCCATCGCGCAGCCTCTCGTACCGGGTAGTCGGCCGCACGGTGTCCCCGGTGTGGATCACCTTGCCCAGCCGCGCTGTGGGCTCCCCGTTGAGACGATTTACGTTGTGCAACGCCCCGTTGTATAGAGCGATGGCCGCGTCAAGTGTCCGCTACAATAGAGGAACACATAGCCACGATTAGACTTCCCGGATTGAGGCTCCTTCCCATAACGGCTAAGGACAAATATTACTACTGAAACGGAAGCATATTCTTTTTCTGTTGTGTTTAGCACCCTGATTCGCTTAATGTACCCTTACCTGGTGTGGGTGGAGCCCCGACCGTGCCTCGCGATGGGCCAGGTAGGCCCGACCCGACATCCGGGAGCGCCGCGGATTGTTGCAGTCGTCTATATCGACGCCCGCAAAGGTGGCGAAGATGTGTCGCCCCACGTACGCCGTCCGAAGCAGCGTGACCACCTCCCGCTGCTGCTCGCAGATGGAGCCGTATATCGCGAGCAGCCCCTGTTCGCACAGGGTCGTGATCCTGGCTTGCCTCCTCGTTACATCGCAGATCCCCGCGGCCAAGATCACCATATCGGGTTGAGATTCTCTAAAAAGAAGAAAAAGGGGGGGGGGGGGGCACCTAATTAGGGAGGGCCAATAAAAACATTCCTGAACCAGAAGAGAGGAGAGGGGACGGAGATAAAAGGCTTCATAATTACTAGGTAGGCCCGTTTCGAGTTCAAAACAGTATTATTTCCGATATCACCTACTTTCATTAACTATGTGACGGCTCAATCCCGTCGCCCGTGATTACACGAAATAGCAACTCGCATTCTACCCAAACTCGCATTTCCCATTTACGGGCGACCGTTCTTTTTTTTATCACTCAGAGTCACGGTTACGTTAGGTGGCTTACCGTATCGGACGTAGGCATCGCCGCACCGCCTCCACTTGGCCTCTCCCGGGTGCACGCCCACCTCCCACGCTACGTCCGGAGCCTGCGCCCGGAGAATTTCCTCCATTCCGCGCCCCCGGGAATCAGCCACGATGTACACCTTCATTGTTGTTTGAGTTGGATGCATATTAGAAAATCTAAACCTTCATTGCACTGGACGTTAGGGTAGATGTGACATCACCAGTGCTCAACGGTAGGGTTCCCGGCATGCTGCCTGGCCTGCTGGGGACCAGCGGTAGCTGTCGTGGTGGTGACGTCATCTGGGAACCGTTACTTCTTGGGTTTCGAATGTTTCAATTTGGAGAAATTATGGCTTAACAAATATAAACATTCCAAATATAACTTGGCATGGATTCTTCAATAACAAGCGATATTGATGGTTACGCGTAACGTATTCATATCAATAAAAATAATATGGTTACGTATAACGTATTCATGTTAAATAAAATTAATTACCAACGGTTGTTCAGTATATTCCTATCGGCCATACTACGTTCATGAGTCGGGTCTTAAAGGGGCTGTCACATTAGGGTTTTTTGCGGGAGCGTATGGCGGCGTAAGCGCGTTACGTCATATACGTCGGCATACGCCGTATACGCTACTCATACGCTACGCATACGCTACTCATACGCTACTCATACGCTGCCAGATGCCGCCAGATGCCGGCGTATGTGAAGCGTATGAGGCATACGCCGCCATACGCTTTCATAAATCCGTCCGTCCAAATTTTGTTGTGCATGCTAAAAAAAAAACCGACCTATGAGGGCGTATGGCCCATACTGTCAAAAAATGTCACAGCACGCTCCCATACGCTCCCATACGCTCCTCATACGCTCCTCGTACGCTCCTCGTAGGTTCCACATACGCTCAAAACCACCCGAAAGGTCACCAAATGTCATCATAGGCCGGCACGCGCAGGACCTACGTAGGTTTTCAATACGCTCCCGCCATACGCCGTAATGTGACAGGGCCTTTACATATACGTACCGGCGTATGCATGATTACGGATTCCAACTTCCCCAACACCCATATTCGTGATGTTATCAAGCGAGTTAATTCCACAAACCTGGACTCGCTTTGGTGACACTACGAACGGGCCGTGTTGGACATATATTATATTTGGAACCAAGCAATTCTAATAAATTTATTACACTCCATAAAAAGCGAATAGTACCACTACTCGCACCTTGTACTCTTAATTATATTAGACGAATCAAAGGAAACAATGACGGATACCTTATTAATAAATTATAATGTATAAACGAATAGGGACGTCTTTGTAAGTTAAAATTCTCGATTCACACGATCGGGAACGTTCTAAATTAGTCACCTTGGAGACACCCGCTTCTTCGTGACCTACTTCACCGTCCTATCTAGGGCCGCGTGCGGCTTCCCGCCAAAACGAGGGCTCCCCATTGGCCGACGGTCTACATGAACGCGCACAAGCTCCACGCGGTCGGTCCTGGCCGTACTTTGAGTCAGTCGTCATCTAGTCTCCACTGGATGTCGACCCCCATTTGGCTTTCCTCAAAAATGTTGACGAGGCTGTTGGTTCAAGCCCCCTCACATTAAGATCAGGGGGTACACACTTGTGGCGGGTTAGTGCCTGTCGAACCAAGGGTTCCAACATCCTCGCCGATTTTTAATCGGTTAAGTGTACAAACTTTTTTTATTTGTAGTGGTAGGCGGGCTGTCACTGGCCTGGTCGCAAGGACGCGACTGGGTTCAGGGATGGCCACCTCCCAAGTGAGCGGTCCAGGCTCGGAGCCGGACGATGATGAGTTCTACGTGTCAATCCTGTGTGGACAGACCGGTGAAGTCAAGTGGATGCGGGTGATTGACTGGAATTCAATTCAGGCATCGCACCGTGCTGACTTAAAATTATCCCTCATCGAGGGTGACGTGTCCGAGGCCCCGGCCGAGGATACTACTAATATTAGTCCTGTGTCTCAATCTTGGGCAGACAGTGACGTTACAGCCCCTCACGTCGTCCCGATGGAGACGGGTGAAGGCTTTACTGTTGTCTCCGGACGCCGTCCTAAGGACCTAATTAAGGATGATGAGCCTACCGCCTCATCTCCAGGTAAGTCGAATAAACCCTCTTGTAGTTCTGATCGACTTTACAGTGATCAGCCAACTACGTCGCCGTCTCCTAGCAAAGAGGAAACACGGCCAGCCGCATCTAGTGGTTCGAAGTCACTGACTGGGCCGCAACCTAGATGATCACCGCGCAAACAGCCGGTCATCGACAGACTCTTCAAGGAGCCAGCACCTGTTCAACGAGCAGAGGCTCTGGAGGAGTACGTGCAAGACGAGGAGGTTACCCCTCCTGTCGACCTTTCAAGTGATCCCGACTTTGGCGTGATGGCACTCCGTCTCGCCCGTCTGGAAAAAGGTGAGCTCAAATGGGATAGCGATATCCCTGCTGCTACTATCCCTCCCCGGTATCCCAGTGAGGTAAATTGTGTCTTCAATAAGAAGTCTATCGGTGCCTACCCTATTAAGAGAGCCGCCAAATTAGGTTTAGTGCAGGAATCCGTCATGGGAGAGAGATACTTCGATCCCCCGCGACCCCGACGCAAGTTAGTCATGTACATGGTACCTGATATGCCTAAGAAGCGTAATAAATTGCGTCTCCCTCCTATCTGCCGTGATAAGAACGGGGATTCAGATGAGGAGGACTGGGTTGATGAGCAACTACCAGGCCTCGAACCCCACGTCTTACAGTTAGCTGCTTTAATTACTGCCAAACGCGGTATCAATAGGTCTGAATACCAACCAGACGACACTGCACATCTTAAGTTTGTTAGGCATACCTTCAGGCCTGATGACCGGTGTGCGTTTTGTGGTTACTTTCTACAGCGAGGTAGCGCCCTGCCCTCTAATCTTGTTGCTCCCAGGCGTCATTATAAATGTTGGGACGTCCTTGCTCATCATATTTGTGAGGATCATTTATATACTGTACCCAGGTGGTCGTGTGACGATCACAAATCTACATCATGTCCCTTTGCTAAGATGAATGGACATCCCTTCGAGTCAAAAAGGAGGGGTTTGATGTTGCGACACTTGTTGTCATATGGAGTCTGTGCGTGAACCGGCCATAGACGCGTTGCTGGCTCGCGTGGCCAGGGATCCTACAGTGGCAGACCGGTGCCGGTTCACATAACAGCCGGTACTCAGGTGTCAGCGGGGCCGTCAGGGATCTACGGAAACCTTGAGGCTGCCCCATCATGAGCACACTCTGGCAGTGTGTATTTACGGGGGAGAGACAATGAAGGAGAAGTAATACTTCTCCTCAGTCCGCCGCCGTCTGCAGCAAGCCATGGACGGCGAGGCAGGTATTCCCAGCCTCCCGTCAACATCCCGCCAACATGGTGCCGGCCGCCCGCAAAATTACAAAGGGCGCCCGGATAAACATCATCCACGCATTTTCGTGTCGGATAAAATAGAGTCGGGTATCTCATATGCCGCGGCCTTAACGGACGTAGACGATCCGCCTCTTGTAAAAACGGCTGAGCAGATCGCCGAAGCAGCCCACTTCCAGGCAGAGGGCGATAGATTGAGAGCGCGTATTGCTAAACTTGCGCCTCCCCAGCCAGCTACTACGACAGCCCAAACTGCCCCCAGCCAGGCTGTAGCTCCAAAGCGCAAACCAGCGCATAAAGTGGATCCTGCATTAGCAACTGTGGGAACCATTACTCCAGCAGTCCGTCGTGACTTAAAACGGCGGGCCACTGAGATTAGTACCGCTGCAGAGGGGCATGTCCCAGCCGCCGCCGTGGGGAGTCCCTTCCCCCCGGAATTAACCGACTCAGCTAAGAGGTGGCTCATTGAGCGATATGAATGTTTACCTCCAAACGTCCAGCAATCGCTGCAGATTGATTCCAGCAAGGATTCTACTGCAGCTATGGACATGCTGAAAGCCATGATCGGTGACATGGCTACATTCTGGTTGAACCGCCTTGACTCTGTCAAGGTAAACCAGGCCTGCCTCCTTCAGGAAATGCTGAACAAGCAATTCCAAGAAGCATTGGCTCTTGCTGAAGCCAAAACATTGGTAGCCCAGAATAGCTACCATTTCATGGTCTCCCAACACCAGGAGGAGATACGTAAGTGGGAGGAAATGAACATGAATTTCTCCTTCACCTTTGGCGTCAAAGCACTAGAATGGGACGGGAAGCCGGGATCTCTGGACCTGTGCCGTTTTCCAAGCGCTCAGCTTCTCGCTAGCCTGCCAGCTGACTATCGACCTACCCAGGCAACAGCAGCTGACAACCTTCCTGCGGCTTCAGGAGACGCCGCCATTCCAGCGGCACCTCCACCACCACCACGCTGGCTACCGGGGAGCCGTAAATCGGCTCCACTACAGCCATACATTGCACCATCCACCTCCTACAAGGGTAAGACGGTTACCCCTAAAGGTCGTTCGGTGGTGGCCCTACCGGCAACACCACCAGCTGACAAACCAGAGGATCTATCCCTGGTTTCCATTATGGCTGCCATTCGCCTAGAGGAGGACATGGCAGTTTGCGGGGCGCCGCTTCCGTCGGAGTCCATGATTTACCAGGTGCTGAGATCAGTGGACCATGTCGTTGACGTGCAACCGCCTCCACAGCAGCCGGCTTTTTACATGGCACCGCCTGCTCAGGACCACTGTAGGTACATAGCACCGCCTCTAGCAAGGCCGGTTATTTACCCACCACCGCCTCCACCGGTGCCGGCGATGGTTGAAGCACCACATCAAGAGGTGCTTTTGTGTAAAGACGACATTCCACCGGCGGTGGGTGTCACCGCTTTGGAGGTAAGTCTTGAAGACACCCTCCTTCCATCTGTCACCGAGAGGAGGTCCCCACACCGGGAGAGCTCCACTCTTTCTAGCGGCGGGGTATGGGAAGACGCGGCGACGGTTTTCTCAGACGTCACCGTCGTCTCCTCTGCCGCCGCTTCCGTGCACAGTAACATGCAGGGATCCTTAGGGGTTTTGGTGGATATTGCAGCCTCCTACCCAATTACGGACTCGGAGGGCCGCCCTAGCCCCCCTAATGAGGAGGACCCTCCTCAGCCTGAGTCCGCTAAATAGATTACATAAATATTTCAATTTCCAAACATAAACATTTATTATATAACAAGTTGCAACTTGTTTAAATTAACCCCAGCACTACTACCGCAGCACTATAAAGTACTTTACTTACAGGCTTTAAGCCTAAGTTACATTGTTAACTTTACATATAAATTTAAAGCACTAATTACTTAGTGCTATAAATAAATTTCTAACTGCTTAGAGGTTTAGCCGCCTAAGTTACTTTGGTAACTACAACATATACATTTTAAATTATTTAATCATGAATAATATTTTTTTTGGTGTGGGAATTAACATTAAATTAAAATATAACTAGTCTTATCCAATAATAGAAAATTTATTGTGTGTTCGTTTTAATAATTCAAAATAACTTGATTCTCTGCTCAAAAATAACAAATATATACATAAAATGTATATTTAATATTTCATATCCATATATGTTAATCAAGTTCATTTTCTTTTCATTTGCACAACTACATAATGCTACACCGTGTTCGGGAGCCATGGCGACGTCTCCTCTCCAAGACGTCAGTGGTTTCGCGGGGAGCCGGCATCAACGTTCCAGGACCGCGTCCAACCCCAAGACCAAGGCAGAGCCAGATGCGGGACTGGGATACGTACCCCGGCGAAACCGGCCACCACCATCTTCGCTCCAGGGCACCACAACGGGTATTGTTTCTGGGTACATATTCATTTGCGGGTAAATATTTGCGGGGGTCGCCTATTTTACAATTAAAAAACACGAATACGTGTTTTCACACATGCCATCACATAACACACATTTGGTTGTATATATATTTTGTAGATATCATGTTGTGCATTCATTTCTATAGGTTATCCAAGTAATGTTAGAGCAGGGAATCAGTTATGGCAAGTGTTTATTTCGACACTTTTTATAATGAAGTATTTTAATTTATTCATTTTGGGGTTTCAAGATTATAAGGGGAAATTAAAGTCTAGTAATAAATTCTCTCCGAGGGTATCAGCTTGGTAGTAGAAAATTTCATTTAAATTAGCCGTTTATAAATAATTTAAATTGGGATCCTTAAACTAAATTAAATACAAACTAATCCTAAAAATTTGTAATCCCTATCCACATGGCAATTGTTTAGGTGGCCAGGGGATTACATAATAATAAAAATTGGTCATGTGGAGGAGGTGAGTGTATTTTGGAACCACGTCAGAAATTACAAAAATAAATGTATTCCAAATTTTATTCCAAAGGTCAAAGTACTTCTTAAATTAAGAAGTATTCCAAATTTCAGCCTAAAGGAGTCAACATCCTCTTACCAAAATCATTTAAAATGTTTAAACTAGTATATCATGAATAAACCCTCACGCACAACCACCAGACCAACAAATTTAAGTAGTAATATCGCAAAGATATCAGAATTCTAGAGAGAGGAAAGTATTGCGAAGATCGGTGAAAGTAATACCAAGAAATAATAAACCAATTCCGGTGAAAGTAAATTTAACGTCGACTAACACGACACAGCAATTCAATTTCTAGCAAAAATAACCAGTCGAGTATTGTACATATAACGTGTAAATACCACATATTATCCTAGAAAAGATTGGACATGTTGGTCCACTTAATATATCAAAAGAAGTGTAAATTCATTGTTGGCAGTGTACTAAGAACTGTTAGAACTGGTGCTGGTGGCACCAAAACACCATTGTGTAAATAATCTTCAAAGCAAGGAAATTGCGATGGGCCAGTCCGCTAAATGCGGGCTCGCATGTAGTACGGAAATTTTATTGAACTAAAGAAATTACATATCGCAATAACCTTTTCGAACTTAGTAGGTGCGCGTAAACGCGGTAAGCGTATAAATATCACTCCTCATCAGAGTTGTAAACTTAGTGTTCCATTGTACAGGATATTAACTCCATGTGGAAATAATATCAGGTTAAACATAAAATCGTTTGATTGTCAGTTAGGCGTGTCCACCTAATAATTCAAACGTAAAATATGGTTCCCCGCGGAAAACGCGAGCTCGCGTTTTTGGAGCCACCCGCATGTGTGCTGTCCTTCATCTATTAGCAAGCACGAGGCTTTCCGCCATACGCGGGCCCGCAGGCTTTCCCACTTAGGGTGAAGCAGTTTTAGAACTAGTTCCCGGGTCGATTGGAGATGGCTAATGCGACACCCCGTGAATTACTTTTTCGTAATTAAAACAACAAAAAATAATAATAAAAACAACATAGATAAAAACCTGGTGTCGCAGTTTATAACCATTGGGTTTGTACCAAACGGCAGCGCCCGCGATTAGGCTTATCGCGACGTCCAGCTTCTTTCTCGTAGAAGTTTCGAGATCCATTGAGTAGTACCCTAGTAACACCCGGCATTTTCATGAGACAGTTATTCGACTATAATCTGGAAATTTTATAGCATAACATAGTTTACTGGTCGCAGCATTTTTCAGGGATTTCAGGCATTGTAATCCATTCTATTCGGATGTGGATTTTATTGTTAAATCAATATTTACCATTAACCAACTAAACGGCACTCTCCGGTTTATTCGTGGAATATTCCTGGTCTTTATGGGGATGATAGATGCGGCCCCCCGGATTATGCCTTTTGCCCGTCCATTGACATTAATGGCAGTCGCTCTGACGGTCCCGGCCTGTCTGGCACAAACATACCAGGCAGCTTAGCTGGTGAGAAACAGGAAGCACTGCAGATATTCCACAGCCCTGTGATGATCTCCTTCTGAGACGGCGGGTATCCCCTAAGAGCGCGGATCTGGTACAACTAGTCCCGCTAGGACATAATTTTAGGTACCCACATTAGCCTATTATTTTTCTGGTAATGCCAATTTTTTTATGGGTTTGTCCCAGTCCATTACCAGGTGTTGACCGCTCCGAAACCGGGACATCACTTGCGATAAATATGTGTGTTTCTCCATATACGTGGGCTTGTATTCAGTTGCGAGTTGATTACCGCATCTATTGTTTGGCATTGGCTTTCCGCAGGAATAAATGGCACGCCCCCCCCCGGATATTGTCTACTGTAGTGTACGGTGAGTTTGAAACCACGGCCGGGCGCTTCACGGTCCGTGCGTTGGCCCCGCAACGGGTCAAACCCGACACTAAATTACGGGTAGATATCCACAGTACGCCTCACGTGAATTTCCACGAACATTCCGAGTATTCGAACTGCGACGGCCCGGCTTTTCGTTTGCGCTATTTTTGTCCATAGCGCGGATGTGTGGCCAACGCAGAGAATTCGATTCAAAATTAGACTGATAAATTTAGAAAACCTTAGGCCGCATTAGGCAAATAACCAACCGCGTTGGGATGCATGGATTTCAATATTAAACTATTAAATGTAAATTTAGCATGTATTAGGCCGAATTTCGGCAGGTTATAAACCACTAATTGGGATTTCGGGATTGCAATATCAAGATATTAAATGTAAATTTAGAAAACATTAGGCCGTCTTTAGGCAGGTAACAAACCATTAACAAAAATTTGAATTTCAGGTCAATGAAACCGCTATTATCAGGGCTTTATCAAACATGGCAGGGCTCCACCAGACCATTGTGTAATCTAAATAGTTCTCTCGGATTATTAGAGCAAAAACAACCCGCAGCTCACTGCAACATTGCGCGAGGTTGCCGGATGTCATTACTTTCATATCAATATTGATTTTTCTTAAATTTCCCTAATATTTTTGCCCTTTCCCATGTGCGACTTACCACTAGCCTAGAGGAAATCATACACTGTTTATTATGTTATGTGCCCCGCATCTGCGGTATGTAATCGGGAAGGTTTCCCCGCACGAGGTTCCTCAATGTAATTTTTATGTTGGTGTCGACTGTGGTCGATCACGACTCGACTTGGTCGGTAGCCAGGGGTCGACTGGGAATATAGCCAAGTTAAATTACGGACACGGGGAAAATTGTGAAGTAGTTATTCGAGGGCCATGGGGGCACCAACTAGTCCGGGTACAATACGGGGGAAGCCGAGAAATAACTAGCTTCATCGAGGGAACTGGCTAGCGTTATTTCCTTCCCCTGGGGAAGATGAGAAATAACTGGTTTCAACCCGGAAATGGCCACGTTATTTTCTTCCATTGGTCGCTAGTAGGCGTAGAATAAACTTATTGTTTTGCCCGTAACTTAGAATTACCCAGTTTGACCGGCTCCGACAGGGTCAGCCCGTGAGTTGGACATGGTTTGCGGGAGTACACATTTTAAACAAATATGGTATATGTCGTTTGCACGGCCAAAATCTCATGTTAACCATAAAACCATTGATGCAAAGTAGTTATATTTGCGTTGGTACGCATTATAAACAAGTAAAGTATATGTCATCTGTATGACCAAAAGTCTCAGGAAGTTACCAAGTCATTGGTGCAAAATAATTATACTTGCGGGAGTACGCATTTTAGGCAGTAAACATCTTGTGGACAAAAATGTAAATGTCGTTTGGTACGAGCTTCTCAGGTATATATATAACACGTAAATTAAATGCAAATTTACCATTACAGGATATGGTAAACTTAACGTTACATAATACTGCGAATTTAACGTTATATCATATTGCGGTATAGTCAATTGCCGCGCGTGACAGTTCTACGCTGTCAATATGTATATAATGAATATATGTTTATTTACTTAGGGTAGTCCCCCCGTGTCTAAGTAGAGCACTGCACCTGCCAAATGTGCTATTTGTTGTACTATCCAACTGTTAGATAGTGGACGGCCCCTTGCACAGAGTTGCAGGGGCGATTGTTACCATTAAGCCATTAACAAAGCTCATGGCTCCTTTCCTGTGTTATTCTGCTTAACGCAAAAAAAAAAAACATGGTGTAAAAAAAAAAAACGCAACACCTATCAACAAAATATATTTATAAAAAAAAACAAAAAACAACAAAATATATATATAATACAAATTGGTTTAAATAAATAAAAAAATTAAAAAATGGAATATTTAATGATGATATGTATACCCTCATAGGGCGGAATACACGCTGAATTTATTCCATTATAAAAAATCTATCTCTTTTGATAGATTTCTTTGGGCTCTTATAGATATGTCCGTAATTTTAATCATAAAATATCTCGGTAGCATTTTTCATTAATTTCTGCGTAAAAATATTTTATTCGTAACATCTTCTGTCGCTCTTCTAGCTACATAATGAATAGATACATCTTACCAAAAAGATATTGATAATGGCTATTTTGTTTAATGTTTGACCAGGTTCCTGGTCTCTTTGTTTCAGAAATATACGCAACGAGAAGTCAGGTATGCGTCTTGCCTCCTGCACTGCTAGCAGGACGCGGGACAGTTTCACGGGGATTTTAATTGTTGTTGTGCTGCAACCGTAGACCATTGTAGTCGCACCCACTTTGCTTTTGTTAGACGAACATCAATTCTTGTTGTTTGTCTGGGGGAGCCGTGAAGTGGGCGAGACTATTCGCCTTGTGACATTTGCGACCGTGCGCCGATTAACCCGCATTTGGAAATGCGGGCTACTCGCCATGGCAGACTCGTGAATGCCAACATTTGCGAGGCACCGGGTTTCCGGCCGTAAAGCGTTGCTAGGAGACGCCAATTGCGACTCTCCTGGCAATGATAGAAGGTCGGGCATTCGGACCCAGGCCGATCAGACGTATTTAATGACGCTCTGATGTTTTAGCCGAGTTTTAGGCCTTTATTGTAGAAATTCTGAACTTGTTTTCATTAAATAATATGGGAGGGGGATTGAAGAAGACATCAAGGACATGTGCTACGAACGAATGTTAGTTTGGTTAAGAATAAAAAGCTGTGAGCTCTTGGAAAAGTAAATTGGAACGTTCCTTGCATTCTTTACTATCCTCCAGACTTCTATGGATTAACCGCTATGGTCAAACTTAACATAGGATTGCTATATATATATAATTAAGGGCCTTAAGCCTAATAGGCCTTATGCAGCCACTTAACCCATCTGCGGGGAGATTATACCAGACATATTAACAGAATTAACGTAGATATCTTTTGGCTAAAATATGACAGTAACATAGGCTGATTATCAGTGACATTGGCAGTGACACTAGCGCATCTGCTTAGTTCTGGATCAATTTAAACATATTAAATACACCGTAAGGCGGGTAGACCAGCCAGCTAGTTGAAATAAATAAGTAATTGCTTTAGACCGATAAATGTGAGAGGGGACAAAATCTGTATTTAGACGATACTCTGGCTGGTCGACCTTAGCCCGGGAATGACACCGACGGACAAGGACTACCTGCAGACGGGACGGGAGGCAGCGGCGGCCCGCGGCTGGCCCAGGAAATTCACATGGAAATAATTATATAAATTAACACAAAAGCTCGCCTTAAGCGGGGGTGGAATAGCCCGACGGTTAAACCCATATGCATACGTTATCATACATCTGATATATGCAGTGGATATGCGAACGTGATCCGTATTCGTAGCCAAGACGTACGGCAGTGACTGCGCATGTGCCCTAGTTCCTCATGTATCTTTAGTATCAGCGGCAACGCATACGTGAGCCGTACGTTTAGACCACCTGCCGTATCTTAATTAATAGAATACAGAACCCTAACCGTATAAATTTAATATACTCTGTTTGTTAAACATGTTATCTGTTTGTGTGCCCAGCGATTTGTTTCGAGGTGGTGTGTTTTTAGAGATGTTTCACTTTTTCTGTATGAAAATTGCACACAGCCATTGACTTGATTGAGTTTGCCGATATGTGCAGTGCAAAACGTCAATTTTATTCAAAATTAATAGAAATGCAGAACACTAAGCATATACATTTGATGTAATCTGTTTGGTAAACATTTGATCTGTTTGTGTGCCAAGCAATTTGTTTCTAAGTTGTGCGGTTTTAGAGATATTTCACTTTTTCAGTAGGAAGATTGGCCATGCTTGCTTGTTTTGCTTTGTTTGCGGATGTGCGCGCATCGTCGCGAAACACATGCGCGCCCATCCTCACGTATGTTTAGACCACCAGGCTACGTGTACGGCTCACGTACGCCTAGACACTGCGTATCATATATAACCCTAATCCAATTCTGCTCCTATTGTGACACAGCAGTGTACGTTGTCACACACAATACTAGATAACAGATTCACCCCGTACTTGCAGTACGGGGTGAATCTTTTTATCTCACACAATACATGCAATAGGGCCTACCAAACTCGTGCAGGTGCATCTGAGAGGCCTCCACAAGCCCGCACTGCTCCCAACGCGCACCTCTAGTCGTGGCTACGTGTCACCTGCCGGCTATGAATGGCACTAACTGCCCACTGCTCCATCTGCCCCCAGCTGTCGGGTGTCCAGATTTGCAGCCGGTGGCGGACGCCTGGACGCGCCGGTCGGAGACGACTGCCGTCGTCATATGCAACAAGACCCGCGAGACGTGGCACTTTGTGTGCCGGGACAACTACTGGGTCGGGGAGCTGCGCAACTGCACGCATCGTGAGTAGCCTACTGACTTTCTGACATGACATTTGTCATTTCAGCACGATGTAATGCACAATGATACGTTGCTAATGTCAATAACCGCCATGCCACTTACAAAATAAAATGCAGTGCATAGAGACATAGAGACGGATTCAAGACTTTCAGACGAACTGGATCACCTACAATCAGCAGGTAGGAACCACCCCTTGATTTTCAAGCCGTCTCAGTTTATCAACGTGTATTGAAAAAAACCAAGACAGTTTTCATATAGAAACAAATAGGGATCACCTGTCACAATCAACAACTTGCTTAGAGTTGCATGGTCTGATGGTTTTGAGTTTCTGTCATTTTCTGAGATAAATGTATTAAATTTATTGTTATAATGTACCTTACTTTAGTTTGAAGTAGCTTTTATTTTAAACGGTTAGCTTTTGAGATATTTGAAGTGCAAACATGCCAAATTAATTTTGGCAAGCATGTCAATACTCTTCCACCATAGGTTTCTGCAGTAACAGGTTCTTTTTAATTGACCCAGTATTCTCTTCTCTTCTCTCATTAAGTGCATTGGTATCTAAGTTATATGTGGAGTCAAATCTAGATATTTATTTTGGTTTTGAAAATTGTGATTCTTCATCGAACTGTGCAGCTTTAATATTGAATAGGGAATCTAACAAAATATATGATTATGGCGTCCTTTTGGGTGTAGGGAGGTTGGTGGCGAACGCTGCCTCTCGTGTGACTGGGGTATTATACCCCAGTCACACGAGAGGCAGCGTTCGCCGCCAATTATACCCCGGTCACACGAGAGGCAGCGTTCGCCGCCAACCTCCCTACACCCAAAAGGACGCCAACCACCCAGCATTCCATTCGATATATTGATTCAAATACGTTTTAGGCGCCATGTCGGCGCCATGTCGGCGCCATGTCGGCGCCAGGTCGGAGCAGACCACACGGTGACTGCAGCATCGCATGTGTTGGTACCAACCCAGGGCGAGGCCAGGGCGGGGCCAGGGCGAGGCCAGGGCGCCAACCATTTTGAATGGCGCCGCCGGAACAGGGCGTAAGGAGGTTGCGCGTGCAGCAGCAGCAACCTCCTTGCGTCCAAAATTCCCGAAATGGACGCTGGGAGGTTGGCATCCTCATGGCGACAGCACTCAATCAGGGTGTAAGGAGGGCGCAAGGAGGAGGTTTTGACGTCGCAAATCGATCGTCAGCGAACGCAGCCCTCGTGTGACTGGGGTATTATAGAGTTGCATTTGAATTATATATATTTAAGGAATGTAAATATCGATCCAAAAATTAATCCCAGTATTAGTATATGTTGTAGGCTTAATAAATTGATGGCCCCATGGACTTAACGCCTTGACGATGATCCACCGCAGAGTAGCACAGCCAGGTAGATAGATACTGGTCCCTCCCTACAGATCTTCCATATATGGTCCGATGCGGATAGTGTTTGTGCCAAGCACAAGTCATGTGTAGTACACATAGTTTGTGGCGCGGGACCAAGCTATGAAGCCATTTGACTGGTCCTATTCGAAAACCAATGTTGGGGTCGGTCCTAAGTATTGCCTATTCATATTATTTGCAATAACAGCTAGTGTTGGTTAATGTTTAGGGTACTCCTCAAAGTTTCCCATTGAGTTATATTTAAACTACCTGTTTTATATTAGCCAGCAACTTACTTTATATCCAGTGAATCCTAGCATAGTGTCAGCTCTCACATTTGCTTACACTTTAGCCAAATTACTGTCAGTGTAAGAACTTGCTCCTAAGAAAATAGTGCGTATTTGTGTTTGTTTCTATTCAAATGTGTATTACAATTCATTAAAGTAGTAAAGCCTAGTGGGCTGTAGAAAAGTCCACATTCTCCATGTCACATATTCATGCCCCTTGGGAGACCATATTTTAGGAAGGAACATATGTTGGGTTTTCTTTACTATATCATCGTAGGCCCTCATTTTATCTGATCTATCTCTCCAGTGTGTAAGAATACCGGTTCTATAAAGAAACTAATATGATGTGGAGAGGCGGGTTCAGTGATTTTAATAGCCACCGAAGACAATAAGACAACTAACAAACAAATACTGATGTGCCACTTTTCAGTCTATTATCGCCCACGAACGCCCGACTTGCGCTGCAGCGTACCCTGGAGTTTTAGTTCTCTCGCTACCCCATTGGGGGAGGGGGGATGTCCTGTGGGGACTGTTAAGTATATCATCTAGATAAATGTGTTGTATACCAATATATATATATATGTTGTATATCATATGTATATATATATACATCTATATATATATATATATATATATATATATATATATATATATACCATGTCACTGTGGCAGCATCAAGGGAGGTTGATGTATGGAATTCCCAACATCTCCCGACCAGCCACTGGAAGGACAAATAGTTTTGCGCTTGTCAGGACATGTTCTTGCCGGTGTGAGACCTCTATTTGCTCCCCGAGAGAGTGCCGATTGTAACTTGCAAAAGCCAGCATTCCTGCCTCTCCCACGGCCTAGTCCTCCTCCAGTGGTGAGAGCTGCCCTGGAGGCTGTTGGAGCAGCAGCAGTAGTGGTGTTCCTCTTAGCATGCATGGTGGCAGAGTGAGGGGAGAGCTGCTGCTCCAGGGTATTTATACCCAGGCGGCCACCCACCCCCGACACATACACTGTCATACATTACTCATACGCTACTCATACGCTACTCATACGCTACTCATACGTTACTCATACGTTACTCATACGCTCATGCGCTAGGCATAGGTCACTCCTACCTTATGCATACGCTCAACCTGCCACTCATAACTGTCAAACCACAACAAAGTATGCCGCGCATATGTTGGGTTATGCTTCTCATACGCCGTCATACACTAGGGGTACGTTACGCATAGGTTACGCATAGGTTACGAATACACTCCAAAAGACACGTCAGTGCACAAAGGTCACCATACGTTGTCCCGCAATGATTTTAACATTTTTGCGGTAGGTTTTACATACGCCGCCGCCATACACCGTAATGTGACAGGGCCATTAAAGATTTGCTGATTATCCGTTCCAGTAGAAGGTAATATCAGGAATACATGAGGAAACAGGGGTAATTATTTTCTGAAGGCATCCATGCAAATTCAATGTACGTGCGACTGCATTCCGTAGAGACTGACGCTGGGGTAGGACACGGTGGTTGTAAGCCAGGCTCGTCGTGCGGCCGGGCGGCGAGCCCTGCTCCCGGGCACCTCCATTGATCGCGCAGAGTCGCGCGTCTGCACGCCCAGATAACATGATATTTGCAGCTTTGCCTAGCGCGGGGCCAAGTGACGCACTGGTCGGTACAGCAGACAGCTGACACTGTGACAGGTAGCAGCAGTGGCAGCTCACTCCCTACACCAATATAGTATGAAATAAGCGCGTTTCTGGATATAAATCAGACGTGTTATATGATGGTATCAAAAAACATCTATTTACTAAGTGTTCCAGATTGTTGCTCTCTGACTACTTTGGAGAACAGAAATGACTTATATGTGTTGTTGACTGCTCGATATTTTAGACAGGTAACATGCATTATGAATAGACTACATCACCATTCAAGCCGCGTGGTGTATTGTGGGATGCGTAGAAGAAAAACATGGCACACGCTAATACACTGGGTGTGAAAGTATAACGTCTGAACACTTTGAGTTCTGGATACTGAATGGTTTATTCACGGCGTAGGGCACGCTTGACCCGCTGGCTAAACTTTCCATGACGTCATCTCATTTGCATATCTCTTTGTCCCCAACTCTGCACATCGTTAACATATTACCCACAGGTCTAGACGTCTATTACGTATATATCACATCCCCCCCCTCAAAGTATTTCTGAAACATGAAATGTTATAAAATAACAATGAAGAAACATAAAATATACAATATCAAATATATGCGCACTTAACTTGCAAATGTCTGAGTGCACAATGCACTTAAGTCCTCAACACTCCGGGCGTAATGCCTGACATCTCATATTGTCCATATGTATCAACAGTGAACACAAAAGCTGAAATAAACTTAACTGTACATGTACGTGTTAACCGTGCACCCGTCGGAAGCACACTGACCTACTATAGATCTAACCTGCTCGCCGGCCTTATCAGCCGACCTGACCTACTTAGATTAACCGTACTGTTTACATTCGGCGCTGACGCTGACCCAGATTGCGTCTGCACGACTAACTCGGGCCGCCCCTCCACAGGCGCTCCAATCATTTGTACTCGGTTACGATACAACATGTTGCCCGACTCATTTAAAATCTGATATTCTCTCCCGGACACCCCAGTCCGTCCCAAAATAACACCTTTTTTCCATTCCCCAGCATTAGTTTTGTACTTTATCTTATCTCCAACTTTCATGGGCTTGTGCGCCTTACCGCACTTCCGGTCATGAAACGCTTTCTGACTACTCTGCCGCTGAGCTGTTTGCCTTTTCTTAGGATCCTGCGTTTCAGGCACCAAAATACCCTTTGCCATAGGTAATCTGCCTCTCAACCTTCTGCTCATGAGCAACTGCCCTGGAGATACATTCAGGACAGGCAACGGAGTATTGCGATAATTCAGCAATGCTAACTGAAAATCAGCTCCAGTTTTCTCACACTTCTTTAACAGTCCTTAACTGTTTGTACGAACCGCTCAACCTGACCGTTGCTACGCGGATAGTGTGGACTAGAATACACGGCCTTGAACCCGTAATGCAGTGCAAACTCCCTGTACTCATGGCTCTTAAACTGTGGACCATTATCCGACACTACCTGACTAGGAATACCGTGCCTTGCAAAGTTGTCTTTTAACGCTTCAATAACAGTGACAGACGATGTATCGCCCAAAAGCGTTACCTCTGGAAACTTGGTGTAGTAATCTACAGTTATCAGGTAATTCTTATGATTTAACTCAAATAAATCAGCCCCCACTTTATCATATGGTTAACAGGCGATCGGGTGATTTATCAATGGCTCGTTATGCAAATTTTTTCGGTTGTTTTGACAAGTGTCACACCGACTGACTTTAGCCTCGATTTTCTTGTTAATATTTGGCCAAAACATACAGTCCCGCGCCAACTGCTTGGACTTAGTCACCCCCAAATGCATCTCATGCAACGCCTCTATCATTTCACCACGAAGAGCTGGAGGAACCACCACCCGATTGCCGTTCATTACAAGATTATTTTCAACTGTCAACTCATGCTTGTATGGAATGTACTGTCTCACCCATCTTCAATGTGTGAGATCAACATAGACATAGATACATCTTTTTCATATTCAGCTACAATTTTACTCAACAGACTCGATGACTACATGTCCACTGCAGCAACGCAGAACGTGTCATCGAACAGGCTATCATGACCTACTTTGGCGGTATGCGCCCTGGACAACGTGTCTGCAAAAAACATCAAAGAGCCCTTCACATGACATAACTGAATATTGTAATTCTGCAATCGCATTCGCATTCTTTGCATTTTAGCCGACAGCTTATGTATTGGTTTTTGCATTATGGCTACCAATGGCTTGTGGTCTGTCTGAATTTGAACTTCCTTGCCAAATATATACTCATGAAACCGTTGGCATCCGAAACATATGGCGAGCATTTCTTTTTCAATAGTGGCATATCCACACTGCGCTGCATTAAGCGCACGAGATGCGAGTGCGATTGGTTTACCATCTTGCATCAACACGGCTCCCAAACCTGACTGACAAGCATCTACCTGAATCACAATGGGTTTCTTAACATTGTAATATGTCAATACAGGAGCAGTTCTTAACTTCTCTTTCAATTTATCGAACGCACCTTGCTGTTCGGCTTGCCAGTGCCACGCCACGTCCTTGGCCAGGAGCGTGCATAGTGGTTTGGCTATCTCGGACATGTTGGGTATGAACTTGTGTACATACCCTACCATGCCCAGGAACCTTTGGACGCTTTGTTTGTCACGCGGCTCTGGCATGTCTACTATTGCTTGTATTCTGTCTGGATCAGGCTTTACACCCTGCTGGGTAAGTTGATGACCTACATACTTTACTGTAGTCTTACATAGCAACTATTTAGCATCATTTAACTTTAGATTAACTGACCTAGCTCGGTCCAAAACAGCCCAGAGCCGCTCGTTATGCTCCTCAACCGTTGACCCATATATCAAAATATCGTCCGTGACTATCCCGATACCGGGTATGTCGCCCATGACACGGTGCATCTCCTGAATAAAAATGTCCCCCGCTGTTTTGATGCCAAAAGGCAAGCGTGTGTACCTGTACCGGCCCCACGGAGTATTGAACGTGCACAAACGTGAACTTTCCTCATCCAATTCTATGTGCCAATACCCTGTCTTTGCATCCAAAACTGAAAAATACTTTGCATCAGCCGTTTTGGCAATAATCTCAATAATAGTTTTGGTTGGGAATGGCCCTCTTTTTATCGCTTTGTTCAACTTAGTCGGATCCAGACAGATTCTAATTTTATTTGGTTTTTTTTACGATCGTAATAGAATTAACCCACTCAGTAGGCTCATCCTGTTCCACTATGACACCTAACTCTACCATACGATCAAGCTCACTGCGTACTTTACCCTGAATGGCAAACGGAATCCGTCTAGGCGGATCTATGACAGGTTGAATAGACTTATCGACATGAATGACAGCCTTTGCTTTGATCAACCCCAAACCCTGAAATATGTCTTTGTATTCGCTTACCAGCTTCTCTGCCCCTGCGCTGGAACTGTTCGTCGGTGTGGAAATGTTCGCCGGTTTGGGAATGTTCGTCGGTTTGGCAATGTTCGTCGGTTTGGCCATGTTCGTCGGCACAGAACTGTGCACCTCATCCACACGTGCCAGCAGGTTCAACGTCACACAAGCCTGCTTGCCCAGGATGGGCTGGCAATCCGGCACCACCTGGAACCGAAAACACACTGTCGTTGACGTCGAGCAGTGCCTCTCCATCCGGCGTGATCCGGTGACCGGAGAACGTCACCAACAAACATCTGGTGTTCGCCAGCCTCCCCGGACCGACTCTGTCGAAGACGAACCTTGGAAGCACGTTTGCCTCCGATCCAGTGTCAAGCTTAAACTTGACAGGACAACCGTTCACCCGAACGATTGCATGCCACAGCTCGGCATCCTGACCAGCACCGCGATCGACGGCGCCCACAAACAGATCCGTTGCCAGTACATTGACTTCCGCCAGATCCGGGTCTTGCTCAGCATTGTGAGGGTCGGGCGCTTCGATGTGAAGCTCGTTGACTCTCCCGAGCCTGCTCCTACAGACCTTCCCGAAGTGCCCGATCTTCTTACAGGCAATGCAAGCCTTTCCTTTCGCTGGGCAGACTCCCCGGCGGTGCTCATATCCACAGTTCTGGCAGCGGATCTTGAACTCTCCTGCACCGGCGCCGCCGGCAATCCAATATGGCGATTTCCAAGATGGCGTCGCCGCTGACCGGACCACCGGTGCACCGGTACGCATATTAGCATAATTCCGAATGAAATCTATGTCTTTACTTTCCACGTCTGATTTGGTGTCCTCCAACAGATCTGAACTGAACTCACTCATTTCGCACATACTTATGCACTTTGTCAATGTTAACTCAGTAGTTTGAAGCAATTTGTTCCGCAAATTCACATTTTTTACGCCAGCCACAATTCGATCGCGCAAAAGCGACTCCTCCACCACTCCGTATTCACAGTCCTTGACTTTGTCCCTTAATGCTGTGATGTACGTCGCCATATTTTCTGACGCTTGATTATGCGAATTGAATTTGTATCGTGTGATAATTATACTGATCTTACCGACACAGTAAACCTGAAATGCTTCAGTTAACGGCTTGATCTTGTCTTGATCGACGAACGCAAAAGTCATATTGGCAAATACCTTTTGCGCTTCCTCGCCAGCAACGTGAAGGAAGATGCAGCATTGCACTCATTCTCCTTTCAATATGACACCTGCCGCAGTGGTGTATATATCATATGCTCTGATCCATGTTTTCCAGTTCGATCTCGCGTTGTTGCTGAGGACAAGCTGACCAGGCGGCCGCAAACCCGGCAAAGTATTTGCGGGCGGCATTCTTCCTCATCTGACACCATGTGAAAGTACAACGTCTGAACACTTCGAGTTCTGGATACTGAATGGTTTATTCACGGCGTAGGGCACGCTTGACCCGCCGGCTAAACTTTCCATGACGATGCATATCTCTTTGTCCCCAACTCTGCATATCGTTAACATATTACCCACAGGTCTAGACGTCTATTACGCATATATCACACTGGGTGCAGCTATGAAATGTGCTAGTTTCAGCATGTTCAGCTCATCTCAGCTCTTGTTTGAAACATAGAATACCAACTAAAAAATATATATATAATAAATTAAGATATTAATCTTTTATCCAGCATTGCATTTACTTCAATATAATCAGCACATCTTATGCCATGTGCATTTAGATTTAAACAAATCTGAGCACTCAGACTAGTGGTAGAGCTATAGCCAGAGTCAGTTTTACTTATTATCTTAATGCTTTTATTTATATCCCATGGTTAATGACATATGTACAATTAGAAAATGAGTAGGGTTAATCAGATATTGGTTATATATTTCTCTGAAACAAGTGTATGTTGACACATTTGGCATTTTAATATTTAGAACAAGAATTAATAATGGTGATGTGGATATCACTGATTGTTTTGTCTGGAATTGTATGTTTCTTAGCTCAAAATATTTAACCATGGCTAGTTTTTCTTAGCTATATTCATCAGATCATTATATTGCATGTGTGCATACATGTTTATGCCAAATTGTTATGTATTTCTATTCACAAAGTTTTGCTCTATGCATATCGGCAAACTCAATGGCCAGACGCATTTGCTTTGCTGCCATCACCGTTTTCAGCACATGCGCAGTCGGAAGGGTGATGCTGTGATAAAATGGGCGACGTGGGATGTGAAGCTTACCATACACTATAGTGCAGTATGATATGTATTCCCGTAGGATTTTTGTGCTAAAAATAATTTGTTTGCAGTTCTGGCTTCAAAAGGGTTCAGGCTATTGATCTATGACACTTACAAAGCGACCGGAAGTGTAGGTTTTCACTTCCGGTTGACAAATTAGGGTTTGACTCTGACTCATGTGCCTTCCGGATGGACACCGGCAAGTATCCTCAACAGCAGCAGAAAGTATTTTTGCTGAGTCTTGGTTCATCATATAGGGTCTCCGAACACCGAAACTAATGACGCTATTTTTCTTTCAGGTCTGAAGCTTGGTGATAGACTTCACTACTGATCTTCCAGAACGTCAAATTTGTATTCCAGATACTCCAATTAAAATGGACCATATAAATGATTGTCATCAGCATGATTTCATTTATGTTTTTCAGATGTGTTAAAACAGTTTTGAGCCCCGTCGGAAATACTCATTGCCAGCATTATTAGTGAGATCAGTAAATCACATACGGCCGATATGTCTGCAGGGGAGGATAACGTTTGCATGATTTGTAAAGAATGTGCCAAATCAAACAGGCGATTGGTGAACAATCCAGCCATGACAGATGAACTTTTACGATGCTGCTGGGAGAGGGTGTCTCTTGGTGACACTCAAAGTGACATTCATAAACTATTGAAACAGTTGTCCGGCTTGAATGAAGAAGAACTCAAATCCGTTCGATATCATAGTCAATGTCAGAAACCTATCATCAACAAGACTAAGATTGAATGCCTTAGTAAGCGACCTTGAACCGATTCACCTATTTGTGCCCCACAAGGACTATGGCAACCTTCAAGTGATGAGGGATCGGTACGGCCAAAGCAGTCAAATACTGTCCCAAAGGAAGAAGTGTGTATGTTCTCCACCTGTGACTTTTGCCCCAAGACTGACTCAGAGCCACTGCACTGTGTTCTTACTGATGCAATGGGTAAAACACTCCTTGAGATCAAGCATCAAACCCCGGATGACCAGGTCAGAGTTTGTGTAGCTGACCTTGAGGGACCCGGTGTAGCAGTAAATCGCAAACCCTGTAAATCGCAATCCCCCACTTGTGATTTCCTAGGAAATCGCAAACCCCCATGCCATATATGGGCATGGGGGGTTTGCGATTTCCTAGGAAATCACATATCCCCCCTGGAGATCGCAAACCCCCCATGCTAATGATACAGATAGTTGTTCTGGCTTTTCTTATTGATGTAGTCTAGTATCTTTGACAACAAATTGACCTGGTCCCCTAGCCTTCTTGTGCGCAGTGAATAGTGGCCCTTGCTGTGAGAGGCATGAAATTAAAAATAATCAATTAATCCATCTCGTGAGGGATCCCCCTTATATGAAAATAAATGTGGCAGCCTATGTATGTGCAGCCTATGTATGTGCAAAGTGACAGGGTATTGGATATTTGTTAGTTCAAAGTGTTTAAAGAAGTTGTGGTGGCTTTTCTTAATGTTGTAGTTTAGTATCTTTGACAAAAATTGATCTGGTCCCTTATCCTTCTTGTGAGTCATCAATAGCAGTGAAAAAGGCCTTTGCTGTGACAGCATGACATCAAAACCAATCAATTAATCCATCTTGATCCTCCTTGAATCCATTTTATCCCCCAGATCTGGTAGAAGTTCAAAATCAAACATAGGCCTATAGCTGCCCTACTTGTGGTGATAAATGCTACAAAGCATGGGGGGGTTTGTAATTTCCAGGGGGGGTTTGTGATTTCCTAGTAAATCGCAAACCCCGGGGTGTGCAATTTCCAGGGGTTTGCGATTTACTGCCACACCGGTGATGCATCAGCTCTTGAAAAGCACTATCATCGGACATGTTTGCGCTCTGCACAGAGAATATCATCGAAGACTGATCGCAGTAATTTATTACTCATTCACTCACTATGTGATGAACAATTGCTCCTCGCTATTCAGAACACCCTTAGTGACGATGATGTTACATTGAGCATGGCTGAGGTCAATGATGAATACTTGTCAATTCTGAAAAGGTACCGCATAGATATTAATGAGAGAGAACTATTGGAAATACCTCAAAACACTCATCAGCGAGCGTCTTCCAGATATTAAGTTTGTCGCCTCACTGAGACGAAATGAGCCTGACAATCTTGTGACGACAACACCTCACCTTGCTTGTCTCGTTGACGAGTATCTTGAGAGCTTCCCAAAAGCTTCCAGATCTTCTGAACGTACAGAACATTACCAGCTCTCTGGACAGATTGCATTGAGATCAAGAGCAAATGCAATGAAGATTCGTCACTCAATTGAGCTGCACTGTGCAGAAAATCCCATCAGAGTGAAAACGCTGTTGAAGAGTTTAGTTTCATCAGCTCTAGTGTCCGAGGAGGCAAAGCCTGATATTCTACACTATGCAGAGAAGGGTCAGAAGCGCTTCGAAGAGTTTGTCTATGAACATTTGACCTCCACATCAACTCTCTCGATTTGGGACAAGATGAAGAAGTTCAAGTTCAAGGCCTTCTAAAATTGGATGGACATAATGAAAGTATGCATTGGAGATAAGGTCATCAAGCTGCGCGAGGAGCATGAATTACTGGGCAGATTTCTAATCGTCCAAGGAAACCAACCAGGTTTAGTTCCAAAACTTGAGGAGACTATTGGCGAGTATGAGATGTCAACAGTGTCCCGCTCTCTCTGTGGTGTTGATGGATCCCTGTACATCCCAGCTGACAAAGGCAGTCTGATGCACACAGTTGAAGATGCCACGGTCGAGTCCCTTGATGTTCTGCCAGTGCCTGGCATAGTGCAGGAAGATCCCCCCAGTCAAAGTTCTGATCATTGATGCGATGGGTGTACTTCAGACTATGACAAAGACGCCAAAGATGCTGAAGCTTTCACACCTTCAGGATGCATTCAACATGCGCATAGAAATGATGATGGCCAGTTATGATGAGGGTCGAGTTGTGTTCAATCGATACATGGATCAGTCGTTGAAGAACAAGACCCGACAGAAGCGATCGACTACATCCATTGAGAATGAAGTTCATCCCAAAATGAAGCTCACTATGTCCATAAAGGACCTACTGTCAGCATCAACAACAAAGAGGAAACTCACATGCCTGTTTGGCCAGGGACTGCTGGACTATTTTGCAAGCAAATGTTCATTTGTGCTGGTTGTCGTGTATGATACTCATATCAACTCATACACATGAAGAGGCTGACACACTAATTCCAAACCAAGTCCTTGCATCTGCATTCTGTGGTGCTTCACAACGGATCTCCGTATGGTCACCTGATACTGACGTACTCCTGCTCCTAGTTGATCTGGTTGCCAGCAGACAAATAACATTTCCCACATCCTTGAAGTTTCATACTGGCAAAGGAATGAAGAAACGTGAAATAGACATCTTTGAGAGAGTTCAGGTTATTGGCCGTCACAAATGTCAAGGTCTCCTTGGACTCCAGAATTTCTCTGGTGCTGACTGGGGAGGCAAATTCATTGGAATCTCGAAGAAGTCATGGGTTAATGCATACCTGAAGCTTGATGAAGATGACCGTGCCATTGACTGCTTCAAGGCATTAGGATGTATTTCCATTCTTGATGAGATGAACGATGGCAAGCTTCCCACACCAGCTTCCCACACATTGGAGACTTTTGTGTGTCGCCTCTACAGTTCAAAAGGTCCAACAACCCTACCATCACTCTGGTGGGAGTTGTTCCGGTCAAAGAACTTGGAAGGCGAGATGCTTCCACCAACTCGTGCTGCATTGCTTCCACATATCCTCTGTGCAAACTACATCACAATGCGGGACAAATCATACCCAGATAATTGTCCGGCCCTTCCTCCAATTGAAGAAAATGGATGGAAATTGGAGAAGAGGTGTATGTTCCAGTGAGATGTCTTGCCTTGCCTGCCCCACGGGCTATAGTTGAACTTGTCAAATGTGGCTGGAAAGCAGGGTGCAAGGGAATTAGGTGTAGCTGCTTGAATAATGGCCTGCCCTGCACTCCACTCTGTAAATGCTATGGCGGTGACTGTGCAAATACTATTCGGGAGGATACTCCAGATATGGACATCGATGAATAGCGTACTGATTCTTCGGAATTTTTATGTCGGATTTTACAGTTTTGCAGCAAATACTTCAATAACTCTCCCAGAGGAACTGCAATGAAGCAGCTTAGAGTTCTTCACAAAAGTCTCACAAATTGTGAAAATCTGATCATACATGGTGAGGATACGAGCGAGACCCTATATACTGACCGAAAGTGCAAGAAGGAAACTTCCAATTGCTTTGTAAGTGCTACAAATCAACTCAGCTTACCTGAAAACCTACAAATCGACACTTCAAGTATGAAAATCGGTCAATAACTTCCAGAGATAGGTGAATGGCCAGTTGCAGGGGGTCTCAAAGCGGAAATGACCCCCCACGAAGGGGGGAGGGGTCTGAAAATTTGGACCCCATCATTTTCTGTTAGCCTGAACCCTATTGAAGCCAGAACTGCAAAACAATCAATTTTAGCACAAAAATCCTACGGGAGCTGTTTTCCTTACATTACATACCACACTACTAGCTACGTGAAGTCTTTCCATAAAGCTGAATAGTCCAATGAAGCCTCACATTTTCAAATCCAAAGCACTTACTTGGATTTGATTCTACATATCTGACTTAGATACTGATGCACTTATTAAGCATGTGTTGCCACATAGAAGGGCATACTGAGTCAATTTAATAGAAATTGTTATTGCATAATCCAATGGTGTCAGGGTGTTGGTGCGCTTGCCACAATTAATTTACCACGTTTGCACTTCAAATATCTCAGAAGTTAGCCATTTAAAATAAAAGTTCAAAACCATCGGACTATACTACTTTAAACTACATTATTCGGGGCAGTAGGGCTAAAAAAATAATTCTGATTTCATATCAAGTCCATCTGTGGTTAGAACCCCTCCCGCGACGTCGTGAATGGGGCCCCGTTCTCAATATAGTCCATTTGCCAATAATTCATTCACTTAGACAAACAAGATAACGAGCAGATCAATTTCAAGAATTTAATTGCAAAATAAAGGGGTACATACCCGCAAGGTGAGCCGATCATCATTTGGAATGGCATTCACATCGAACAAGTCTAGGGAAATCTAGCTTCGTGTCAGCCAAGTACAATCGAGCAATATATAAATAAGTTATGGTATAACAGGTGTGTCGAGGAGTAATTAAGAGTCAAATAGCATCATCAAGGGATCGATTGATTGATTGTTTGGTTGTTGCTTTAGGCCATATTCACGGCAAGAAATGCTTGTTTTTGTTTAAACCATCGCTTTTACAGGTAAAAGCATACAATCAATTTTGTGTCAATAGACACTCATGAATTTTAAAAACTCACAATCATATAGTTTCTGCTTGAGCTAAATAAAATTCTAAATGATAGTATTATTCACAGGTCATAAAGGTGTCTAACCCTACCGATTCGGCCACCGCGTCCGGTCCTACACAGAATATAAAAGCATAAACCAAGTGTGTGTTGAAAGATACTTAGAAGTTAGAAGCACACAATCATACAAATTGCTGCCAGGAAAATAAAATCCTGAGTAAAGTATAATATGGTATCACTCACCCTAAATTGTTAAAAATGTGTTTAATAAGCTGGTTCAGTCCTGCTGTCCTCAAGAAGGTTCAAACTTCTCCTTGTTTTACACTGGTAAACAGATCATGCATGCTGTTTGGATTGTAACATTGTTGGCCCCCAATAGCCGATGTCTACTTTTTGTGCTGGGTGGTCGTTAAACAAACCATGTAACATTGTTGGTGCAAGGCCATATAATCAACATAATCTAATTAAATGTTTGAGTGTCAGTGGGTACTAACACGCGATACATTTTGGTGAAGGTTCCCACCCTTGAGCAGAAAGGGTGCAGACCATCACTGGCCAATGCAGCAGTTGCTAAGGACCACCTGGTCCCATTGACTTCCCATATAAGTTTGGGATGTAATTTGTTATTTGTGTTTTCGTCCACTCAAGCCATTTTACTTTTATATAAGTGAAAATTAGTGGTCTCAAATCAGAGTGGGGTATTGGATATATTACAGTGTCACAGCTCAGAGCTTTTTTCGCAGCCCAATCAACATGTTTGTTTCCTGGTATGCCGACATGGCCAGGCACCCAGCGCAGAGCTTTACAGTGGATATCATATCCTGCTGTTGCTGGCGAGTTCATTTTCCTTATGACCTTTTCCTCAAAGGTTGGTCTATCTTAAGGCTACCAACAGCCATGAGACATGAAAATGAATCTCTGTAAACAACAAAATTTGTTTGGTTGGAAACATTGATGTACTCTAACATAAGAAGTAGTGCTCGGGCTTCTGTGGTGAAAATTGTCTCCCCGTATTCAGGTATGTCTTCAACCTGTATATTTCCCCACAATGAGATCCATGTCTATAACTTGCTTATATTCCCCAGTCAGGTCTGCGCACAACCTGCATTTCAACACGCAGTCAGATATGTCTATGACCTGTCTATGACCTGCAAATCTTCCCGCAGTCAAGTTTATGTCTATAATTTGCAAGTGTCCCCCAGTCTCCCCAGTCAGTTCAGTCTCAACATGCATATATCAACCTGCATGTTTCCCCAGTCAGATCCATGTGTACAACTTGCTTACCTCCCCATGGGCAGATCGTGCCTACAAAAGAACCAACGTAAAACTGCTAGAAAATAGGAGAATAATTCATCTGAAAACATTAGCATACAGCTATAGTCAAGACAATAAACTCCTAACAAAACCACAAAGGGCTACTAGAGCAAATAATGTGCCACTACTAAAGCAGACCAGATGCCAAATAAAAGCTCATGAGAGAAGCACGCTGGAAATGGCTGCCAAGGTGTGGAATGCCCAAACAGTAAAGGAACAACAAATTCCTGACCTAAAAACATACAAAAAATATCTGTGCAAAATAAGGCTAGGAAACCCCCACTAAGCTGCACTGCAAAGGGGCATGTGATATGTCACGGCCCACCAGCGGGACGCCCAATGGAAGGTAACCATACCAAAAGTAGCCAGATAGCACACCACACAGCTATGTACAAGCCTATGATATGTAAATAGGAGTAGGCTAGTCTAGTAGTAAGAGTAGAACAAATACAACACATATATGCCAAGAAAATAAAAAGAAATTAACATAGATTACTAACCAGACCAACCAACTATCTATCTGCTGCTGAAATGCAGGCAATCAAATACCTTATCAGCGGCTACTGTATGATAAGATAACACCGGCACTACAGCTGGCCAGCATTGAAAAGAAGCCTGAATACCCAGGCTTATATGCTATGGACCGTATAAATACAGCCTCAATAAAAAAACACATTAAAAAAACAAACAATGTGCCTATATTCTAACCTTATCCTCCCTTGTAAAGAATGTAGTGAAGAACTGCTATCCCTCTAAATACTGCCACCTACCCACAACGCTTTTACTCACCTACCACTGGCCTACATATGGTTCACTGTGAACACACAGTTCCATCAATTGATTCACTCAATGCAGCATTATGCATTGTTTTCCCAAGGTGATAAATAGGATATTGATAAAGGGCGGCACTGGGATCGATAATAGATGCTGGCTGAACCGATTCGCATTCAACTAGTGGAAATAAGGGAGTGGTTATAAGTGAGATGTTTATCTTTTGCAGAGCCCAAAGCGGACGTCATCACAGCTAATGGAGGGCTTCGCTATAGCTTACACTACGGTAAGCACAATCAACACTCTTCGCTAGTAGTACAGCGGTGAAGGAAAATATCGTGCAAAATTTGACAAAAGCATGAAAATTGGCATACAGATAGTTTAACATGTGTAGATTCATATAAGCCTAGGTACCCATTGCCATCACCATGGTACCTGGCCACAATCTTGAATTCAAAATGGCCACCCTCCAAGTACAATATTCCCCATATCTCGGCTCCTAAGCAACTTAGAAACATGATGTTGATGTCTCATATAACATGTTCAGGGTCAAGGACTCCATTTATGTGATAATCAATGTGCTCAAATTGTTATTATATTGATTTTCAAGATGGCCGACAATTTGAAGCAATAATTGTTATATATTTGTTGGGTTCTACCAACCATAATCAAATCATAATCAGTTCCAGCAACCTTTGATTGTTATGGGGAATATTGTATGACCTTTTATTATCATGTATGTGATATAATAACACTGATTAAACATACTATACAGAACAATGGTAACAACAACCCGCAACATAGAGTTGATAATGCCTTAATTGTCACTCATCTGTGAATAATAGTTTAATCTCAGAATACCTCAGTTAAAGTCAGGTGTCACCACATGCCCGCATGCAACTACATAGCTCTGTGCATTGAAGGACCTGACTTGTAACTGCACTGCCATTTTCATCCCTTCTTGAACAGTTGCAGCCACAGTGCATGAGCTCAGAGCAGGATTTTGAAGCTTCTGGTCAGTCAGTCCAAAATAGCTTCCTCCCCGAGTCAGTTGCAGTCCATCCCCATAGCCTTGGACTGGGCAGATCTGGAGCTGGTACAAGAGCTTGTAACCACACTAAACGGCTCTTGAAAGAGAGCAGCTTTGGTTGGAAGAATGACCTCAATAGTCGCAGACCCCTACATGAAGACATGCTTCCTCACCTCATCAACTCTGCTCAGGTTGCATATTCTACTGTAAATGATAATGAGTCTCTCTAGCTCAGTCATGCTCTGTGGATCAATATCTTCTGGCTGCGAGGGGAGAGTGGGGAAGGTACCAGTGACAGCAGTGTGGACAAGCAATCCATGCAGACAAAGCAGACTTCTTTCCTTTGCTGAGAAAGCTGGACACTGTATCACACCTGCTTATTATGTGAAACATCATCATTGCCTTTGACTTCTCAGCTTGCAGGCTGTTTCCAATCACATAGACGGGTATGTGGTGGAAGTGGTTGCCTACACCAAAGCTTATCCAAAGCTCTTCAATCTGAAAATCATGGAAGTAGCCAACAGATATGATGACCACATCAGAGTCAACTGTCAGATTGCTACTTTCATTATCCCACGCTTTGCGCAATGAGCAACATGTACAAATATCAAAGCGTCCACTTCTTTCTAAGTACATACATGGGTGAAGGCTTTCAATGCCAGCCAACTTGTAGTCTCCCACTGTGATGACATTCTCATCCTGTGTACAAAGAAGAACCATATGACCCCAATAGCTTTTGTGCTAGGAGGTCGTTAAGCAAACAAACAATACTAAGAAGAACCTTTCCAATGGCGTCACATGATTGTATTTACTCAGCCAGGTAATGGAGCATCTCATCTTTTTTTTCCTTGATCCGGAGGAAGCTCTCCCAATTTGATGGGATAGGAGCAGTGTCAAGCACTCATTGTCATTGCGATGTGCCAATATTCATCTTGTGTTCCCTCGACTGCTTGAGACTGTCTTGCAAATTTCTGTCCCACACTATGTCTATCATCGCATCGACAGACTCCAACTGTGAGAGAAGGTACTGGCTGAATATCTGCTGGGCATAGTCCTGGAATGTTCTACCGTCTCTTGGTTTCAGCATGTGAAAAATAGCGAGACCATTCAAGATTTTAACAGCAACATTGGGTGCATACTAGACTGGTGGGGAATCCTTTGTTATGCAGTCCCGCACATTAGATTTTTATTCTTGTCGAAGTTGACCCATGTCGAACATAGATGAGGTGATGGCTGGTTTTCATGCTCAAAGAAGATATCAAGATTGCCCTGCCTAGCTTGACAAGTAATGTACAGCTGAACAAAAAGGGTACAGTTGGTCTTCAGTGATGAAAATTGCAATTGCTCTTCTATTTTGGCTTCTCATGAGTGTTGAATAGTGGCAATTTGTTCTTTTTTGCAATATCACTTAGGTGCTTCTTTGCTTCATTTTTCAGTCATTCTGCCACAAAGCTATAATATTGTCCTTTCCCAATTTCCTCAACATTGTACACTGTGTACCAACATCTATAAGCAGATCACCGCTATCTTCCAGTTACAGGTTTCCCAAGTCGTCAAAAGTAGACAGCAGAGTGCATACTTCTTTGGCAAATTTATGTTGAACACCACTGTATTGTTCATGGTGCTTGTGGGATTTCTCTCTCATTGGCTGCTTGGAAGCTCTTTTCAAATTCAAGTATGACATGTGATATCTCCGGTTCCACAACACTCTACCTTTCAAAGGCATGAGGATTCTGTCAACCCAACTGCACCACCATCTCCTTTAATCAGTTCATGTACCTGTTCATGGCACTGGTCGATGGCCAATACAGGGAAGAGATTCTTCCTGTTCTGTACAGCAAAATGAAGTGCCTACATATTTCTGGATGGTTATTGGGTAGGTTAACCATATCACTGATGTGCACCGTGAGATATAGTCATCAACTACACTGAATGCGAACCAGCAACTATCGAGACTGAACCAAATTCTAGGTATGACGATGACAACCTTTAGAAAAATAAGATATTCATGAGTGAGAACACAGCACTCAAACTGTATAAGGAAACTATGCTGCAAATAATAGATTTTTTGTTGTTGATATTTTTTTAATTGAGGCTGTATTTATACTGTCCATAGCATGTAAGCCCGGGTACCCAGGCTTGTTTTCAATGCTGGCCAGCTGTAGTGTTGGTGTTGTCTTACCAAACAGTAGTTGCTGATAAGTTATTTGACTGCCTGCATTTCAGTAGGAGATGGATAGTTTGTTGGTATGCTTAGTAGCCTATGTTAGTTTTAGTTGGGCCCTCTTGGCATTGTATTTTTGTTCTATTCTTATTAATATGGTAGTTGTTTTCTTAAGGTTCTATGTTAGTGTTTTGAGCTTTTCTTGGGAAGAGTTTTCAACTTCTTTCTACTTAATCTATACTAGCCTATTTTATTTACATGTCCATAGGCTTGTACGTAATAGGTGGTTGAGTTATGTTTGTTTGGATCTGATTTGATTTATATTGTTGTTGGACATGTTATCTGGCTTTTATATTTACAGTTTTCCCGCCTGGGCTGTCCAGTTGGTGGGCCGTGACATATCACCTGCCCCCCTTTGGTGTAGTTCAGTTGGGGTTCCCAGTTTTTATTTTGCACAGATATTTTTTGTATGTTTTTAGGTCAGGGATTTGTCTTTCTTTCACCGTTTGCGCATTCCATGCCTTGGCAGCCATTTCCGGTGTGCTCCTTTCATGGGCTTTGATCTGGCCTCTGCTTTGCCTTAGTAGTGGTGCCTTGCTTGCTCTGGTGTCCCTTAGTGGTTGGGTTAGACGCTTAATGTCTTGGCTATGTCCATCTGCTAATGTTTTTAGGTGGATTATCCTTCTGTTTTCTAGTAGCTTTACCTTAGCTCTTTTGTGTAGGTCATAGGTGGGGTGTAGTTTGTCCACTTTCAGGCAGATTTTCAGGGCCCTATTTTGTAGTATCTACAGTTTTTAAGTAGCTCTTTTTTAGCACCCATGTAGATTACATCCAAATAGTCAAAGTAGGGGAGTACCATGCCTTTGAAGATTGTTATTGACATATCTTATGTCATATAGTTTCTTAGTTTAGCAAATAGCCATAGTTTCTGATTTACTTTTTGTATGTTTTTTGTTACACACAGATTGTAGTTTAGCTGGCTATATATAGTCTTGGATCCACAACCAGAAAAATAATTTTGATGTGACACCTCTGCTATAATATTTTTGGCAATTGGATTATGTCTATAGGGGTGTTGGACATCTGAAAAGTGAATTTGGACACTTTGAATGTATTGCGTAAATTCTGTAGACACCGTTTTTTTACAATAGGGTGTGATGACACCAGCCGCCTAATTCCGGGGTAGGGGAAACTAAATCTAGTATATCATCACAACGCAAGACTCTACTGCAACAAATTACCACTAATTATTTTGGTATGGGTGTAGGCTAAAACAATAAGTAGAGTAGATTCTGATTGGATTAACCTCAAGGTCACTAGAGGTCAAAAGGTCACGAAGGTTGTGGCATGCCCAAAATCTGGGACTTCCATCAAAGAAGTGCCTATTAATATACCATAAGTTTTTTCACTAAAATACTGTTTCAGTCAACTCCTTAGATCCCCCTGATGATTTTAGAAAAGGGATGTGAGGATCGGCAAAGAACTAATGGCTCCCCTGTACATCTTTTACTAAGCGATATTTCAGAAAAAAAGCCAAATTCAGTGAATTTTCCTTCATACATTTTATTGATATAACTCTCATTATCCAATAGTTTTTTGTTATTATTTGTGAAACTATCAGTAGAAAACGTCTGAACTCTCTGGAGATAAGAAAAAAAAACTTAATAAGCAGTATGTTGTCATCCCAAGTTCATCATTCTAACAATAACATATAATGTTCAGATTACAACTCACCTAGTAGAAAATATACTAGTCCTCATCACTTAGTCCTCATCACCTAGTCCTCATCACTTGTTGTCTTCAGTCAGTCGCCCACATTTGTTTGGGTCCCCATTGCAGGTGCATGCAATAATGCATGCCGATCCAGCCTTTGCACATGAACAGTTCCTTAAACAGCCCTTCTTGCACTTGCAGTACATCAGTTTTGCCACTGCAGGTTTGTTTGGCTTGCTCTTCATGACAGGAACTAATCTTCCTTTGTCCATATATCTGCCGTACTGTTCAGGTGGGAGAAGAGTTGGATTTCTTAGATGGGCCTGTTTGTAGAGGCTAATGTTGCAAAGACTCCTGAGAATGTGGAAATGAAATGCATCTTCAGTGGGAGGTAGAGAGTGGAGGTCCCGTTTGCTTGACGCAAATAAATTAGCTCGTAACCTATCTAAAGATGAATATCCTGCCCTTCCATACAAATCACATAAGAAATCACATGCTTTTTTGTACAACGTATCATCTAGGCACACAGTGTCGTGAGCAAAATTTGTCAATGCTGTCATTGAACCGACATGCTGCATTGCTACAATTGCTGCCCTTTTTTTTCCTCTTCTGTATGGATAACTCACTGAGTCACAGCCGGACATGACATACGAAGTGAGTAATGTGGCTGTTAGTTCCATTTAATTTTTTCCCACCACTTTCGCCAATTCCACAACCAAGTCATGAATGGGCAGGAAGAGTTCATTCTTTTCCATCCATAGGTTTACAATGTGTGGAAGCTGAGGATAATGGTACATAGCAAGGATGATGATATCTGTGTCGGTTGCGTGGATAACAAATATGCTCCTGTCTTGGCAGCTAGCAAGATGTGCGATGATTCTCGTGTCGGCTTCCTCATGTGTTTGGCAGCACAGCTCCTCCATCACATTGGTGCGGCTGTTGGTCACACATATTCCCTCTGCGTTAACTCCTATTATAAGGGTAAACCCATCTGGCAGGGATACAGACTGCGACCAAGAAGATGACAGGTATGAGAGCAGGTTTGCCTTGTTTTTAGGGTTCGAAAGGAATGTTTTCCACACAGGTATTTTCATGTTATGAACAGGAATATACTCCGGTGAGTTTGCTCCCATTTCCCGTCTATGGCGCTCATCACTCTTTAGGCTCATTAAGCCAAAGTCATATCTATCGCCGACAAAATGCATTTCTGAACAATGTTTGGGTTTCATACTTAGAATCTTGTTTTTGTACCTCTCCTGAAGGTCACCAAAATCACTTGCCCCAAGGGTCTGAAAACGTTGCACGAATGACATGGCATCAATAACATACACCGGTTCCGATTCGGAGGGAGGCAACACTTTCATTGGTTCCCATGAATCCTTAACCTTGTTTTGAAGAGTTCCTATAAAGTCAGATTTAGTTCCTTTGCGCATGGTAAATCCCCCAGTCTTGTCTGGCTCAAATAACGATGGTGGATAGTCACTCCATTCGTAACTGAAGGCTTCAATTCTTGCCTCGTCACTCAACTCATGTGTAAAGCAAAGGGCCCTAGTAACCGAGCTTTCCTCAGAAATTAATTGTTTTACAGAGTCCTGCTTTTTTTTGCCTTGCTTCTGTTGTGTGGCAAAAGTCATTATCTTAGGGGTGATAATTTGGTCAGCATCAGTTTTGCTGGCAGCCGTCATTGCCTCTAACCCAAGTTTGTTGGCGTCCACGAGTAGTGTTGAAACAAGCATTTCTCCCGTTGCAATGTTAACTAACTTATCATCTCCGAGGGAAGCAGCAAACGGATTTCTCATTTTCTCTGCCACAGTGTCTCTGATTTTCAGTACCTTTACCATATCATCTTTATTCATTTTCTCATGATGATCTGATTGAGAAGACTCCATATGTACCATCTGCTTCACACTCTCAGAGATCGCTGTTAGGAATGGCACGGTTTTTATGTATTTCTCTCTTGTTAATTCTGCCTGGGTAATGCCCTTGAATAGGCTTGTCTTCCCTTCCTTGTTGTAAGTTTGTTCCAATGCAAGGTCTGTCCATACTCCATTAAAGTCTCCATCCATCTTGTGCATTGCAAAATTACCCGCTTCAAATTCCTTGTGTACTTCAGGCGCAGTGTTAGGGAGGTCATTCATTTCACTTAGATAAATTGGCAGAGAGGACATGTACTTGCTATGTCCAGAACAGACCGTGTACGGTAGCATGTTTTGTGCCTCGAGTACATGTTGGTTCCAAACGCCAACTCTTTCAGCATGGATATAACGTTTCAAAATGAGCATCATTTCAATATACATTCCCCATAACTGAGCTGTTATACCCAATGTATTCTCAAAGTTCTTCCAGTGAGATTGAACTAATCTTAGACTTGTCGTGATATCGCCAACAAGTTTTGTAACACTGTCTTTGACTTTCATTTGAAAGGCTGCCCTGAGACATTCCAACGCAGATGACAAAGATGAGAGTAAGTCAAGTTCATCTTCTTGCAACAACCATTGCTCAAAGGCTTCCCACTTGAGCATAAAGAATGCCTTACTGAGCAAGGAATGGTAACGAACCATTTTATAATAGTCCTTCCCTGCCATCACTTTATTAGCTGTTCATCTACCACATATGTCACTTGCAACTAGTACGTCATCAATGCCGCTTTCTTTCATGAAGAAACCAATGGACCCCAAAAGGTTCTGTGCAATATGGAATCGGCCCAATCGTACTATAACATCTTTATATCTGGCAGGCTCCTTTTTCACCAAGCCTTTGACAGGCCCAATTTCAGGTTCAGTGTAACAAAGTAGTCAAGAGAGGTTTTGACAACATCTGGATTTGTAGGAGTTTGAGGATACATTGGACCATAGCCAATTTTTGTTTTCTGTGTCTGTTTCCTGGAATAAAATTCAAAGAATGCGTTCCAATTTGGAGTACAACAAACACTTTCATCTTCACCTATCATCATCTGGGTTGGGAACATCCGAAGTAGAAACCAGACGATGTTTTCATCAACCAAATCATCACTGCTTATATTGCTGCCACAGCTAATCTCTGTACCACGTAACGATCTAGCCTCTTTTCGGTCCTTCAGTGATAGATTACTTACAACTGGTTCAAATTTAACAGCTTCCTTAATTGTTACTTGTCTTGTTTTCTGAAGAGGAACTTTTCCAGTCCCAACATTGTTCTCCTTATCATTTGTATACTGATAGATAATATTTGTAGTTGCATCAAGACTACCACCATCCTCAGTTTCTGAATGAAAGTTCAGGTTATCAAAAGCATACTGCGCAAATTACCTTCTCTTTCTTCCCGTTCAGTAACCTCATTAGCTGTGGTTGTCAGGTAACGTTGGGCACCGGCATAGCTAATGCTATTACCAAATCCGTTTAACATTGTCACAATATTTTTACTATGCGTTTCTTTGAGAATATACAGAGCAACTCCTATGTGTTTAGGTATACCCAATAATGTCCTGGGCTAGGTTCAACACATTCCCTTTGTCATTTTCCAGAAGATGAACTTTTCCATCATCGCCAAGGCTATCATCATTGTCAGTAATTAGCCATGCTATTAGATTGTACAAATCTACTGGAACCTGGCGAGATGCTGTTTCATGAGATAACTCTATTTCTCTATCTTCAGCAGCATGCATTCGTTTTGCAATTGTTTTTACCTCTGTTCGCAAGTACTTTGCCAAAGGATATGATGTACTCAAAATATTTTTGAGGAGATTAAAATCAACATCATCCCCCTCACAATATAGCTGGTATTCATCTAATTCATTTTGCAAGTCAACTATCTGGTCACACAATTCTTTCACGGTCAGAGAAGATGCACAAACTAAATTACTGTGGGGGGGGGGGGGGGGGGGGGGGTTGGACGTAATCAAATGAACAGGAGGGTATAGACTAAACATTCATTATTTGGACTCATAATCAGATAAGTCACTGTTACATTTGTTTTTACTTTACATAACGTCTAGGGCAACTCAAGAATGCACACCAACTTCAAAGAGGCCTAACACCAACATCCTGTGAAGCAGCCATGTGCCATTGATGAATCTGCCTGATTCATCACTGGCTATTAGATTTTGCTGCTCGATTTTCGCATCTATGTGCGTTCTTGAGTTGCCCTAGACATAAGAGGCACTGAACGCACATGTATACATGTGCATTCTGCATGGTATATTTTTCCATGTGTTCATGGGCGTTGTGGCCTATTCAATGCTGTGGGTTGTATTCAGGCACATATTGGTAGCTAGAACTAGAACTAAAATGTTATTACTAGTACTTACCAATTTAAAAACTGTGGCACTGGCTATATATCATTCTTAAAAATTATTTCTTTTTAGAAGAATTTACAAACCCCTTTTAGACCTGTCCTAGTATGCTATATTAGTTAATGGCTGAAATAAATGGATTATTACGCACATTTTATTTGACTTAAATGGATCGTTCAAAAACTAAAGTTTTTGATATTTTTCCAAAACATAACTTAGAAATATGTCTACAGGACGCCATTTATTCTATATGAACCTTGACACCCCTTTCCTAAAAACATCACAGGGATCTAAGGAGTTGATTGAAACAGTATTTTAGTGAAAAAACTTATGATACGGTATATTAATAGGCACTTCTTTGATGAAAGTCCAGGATTTCTGGAATACCACAACCTTCGCGACCTTGAGGTTCATCCAATCAGAATCTACTCTGCTTATTGTTTTAGGCTACATCCATACCAAAAGAATGAGTGGTAATTTGTTGCAGTAGAGTCTTGCGTTCTGATGATATACTAGATTTAGTTTCCCCATCCCCGGAATTAGGCGGCTGGTGTCGTCACAGCCTATCGTCAAAAAACGGTGTCTACCGAATTTGCGCAATACATTCAAAGTGTCCAAATTCACTTTTCAGATGTCCAAGACCCCTATAGACATAATCCAAGTGTCAATAATTTTATAGCAGGGGTGTCACATCAAAACCCTTAATTTGCACATTTTCTGGTTGTGGATCCCAGACTAATAGTTCTAGGTCTAGGTATTTGTAGTGATTTACACTTTCCAGTGTTTGGTTTCCTAGTGTGCTGTAGGTTTCTTCCTGTGATTGCTGTATATGAGAAGAGCACTGTTTTAGATTTATTTGCATTGATGGTTATTTTATTGGTTTCACACCAGCTGTCCAGGAGGTTGTTCAGTTTGGTTGCTACCTCCTCTACTGTGCTTCCTTCTGCATATACGACAGTGTCATCCGCATATAGCTGGAGACATTCTGTCTCCAACCATTTTTCTAGATCGTTTATGTATAGTATTGTAGTGGTCTGCACTGACCTCTCAGGCAAGTAACCACATAGACAGGTAGGCATGGGTAGTGTGCTGATATCAGGGAGCCTAGATGGTGTAATTGTTAGCACACTGGCCCGGGATGCAAAGAGATGTGGGTTCGAGTCCCGCTCTAGGCTCAATATTTCCCATTTTCATCACCCCCCACGACACTGGTGCCATGACCATGATCCTGTACAACCTATGCACTGCATAGTGTTGTTGAACCTACCCTGTGTATATATGTGTTAGTGCATTGCCTGTATGTATGTAATTGTAAGCATTAAAAGACTTACAATTCCAGGGGGACGAGGGTAGTGGTCTGCACTGACCTATTAGGCAAGTAATCACATAGACAGGTAGGCATGGGTAGTGTGCTGATATCAGGGAGCCTAGATGGGGTAATGGTTAGCACACTGTCCCGGAATGCAAAGAGATGTGGGTTCGAGTCCCACTCTTGGCGCAATATTTCCCATTTTCATCACCCCCACAACAGCATAAATAGTAGTGGTCCCAGGACTGATCCTTGGGATACACCACAGGTGACAGTTTGTTGGTCTGAGAGTGCACCATTTACTTTAGTTTTTTGCTGTCTGTTGCTTAGGTAGCATTTTATCCAGTTTATTGATTTGGATTTAATGCCCATGTTGTTTAATTTTCTTATTAATATGCTGTGGTCTACCATGTCAAAGGCTTTGCTGAAGTCGATGAAGGCCGTTCCAACTAATTTCTTTTGGTTCAATGATGCGAGCACATCACTTGTTAGGTTTGCTATTGTTTTTGATGTGGAGTGGAGTTTTCTGAAACCTCCTTGCCTCTTGTTTAGTATATTGTTTTATTCCAGGTGCTCATTCATGTGCCTGTGGAATATTTTTTCAATTAGCTTGCCTGGTGTTTGTAAGATTGATATTGGTCTGTAGTTGCCCATGTTTTGTTTGTCACCACCTTTGTTGATTGATTGATTGATTGATTGGTGGTTGCTTTACGCCGTGTTGGCAGCATAGGCCATATTCACGGCGAGAAATGTTTGTTTTTTGTTCAAACCATCGCTTTTACATGTAAAAGCAGACAATCAATTATGTGCCAATAGACACTCACTAAATTAGAAAGCTCACAGTCATATATTTGTGGTCTAGGGAAACAAGTTCCCATAGAAAAAGAAAAGTTTTATTATTAATTGATAGAATCTATTTAGTAAACTATATGAGGTGGTACAGTCCAGCTGCCCTCAAAAAGGCTAAAATGTTTTCCTGTTTTACCTTAGTAAAAAGGTCATGCATACTGTCTGCAGTGTAGAACCGTTGGCCCAGGGCCAAAAAATCAACGCAACTTAGTCAAATGTGTTTGAGTGTCAGCGGGGACTGACACCCAATACATTCAGGGGGAGGTTCCCCCTTGAGCAGAAAAGCATGTGTAAGCCACGAGTGGCCGATACGGCAGCAGCTAAGGACCATTTGGTCCCGCCGACCTCCCACATGAGTCTGTGGTGGCTTTCCCACAGATGGTTCAATTTCTTTAAGTTTATTAATGTTTTCATCCCACTCATGTTGCCATTTGGATTTTATGTGGGTGGCTATTAGTGGTTTCAGATCAGAGTGAGGGATCAGACACGGTTCAAGGTCACAGTTCAGGGCCTTCTTCGCAGCCCGATCAGCTCGTTCGTTTCCTTGTAAGCCGGCATGGCCAGGCACCCACCACAGGTGGATGTCATACCCATCTGTTGTCAGTTGGTTCATTTTATAATTGACCGTTGCTAGAATAGGGTGATTCGTTTTCAGTCCAGTAACCACCAGGAGGCAAGAGAACGAATCACTGTATATAACATAGTTAGTGTGGTTGGATACCTCGATACACTCCAAAGTGAGAAGGAGTGCTAGGGCTTCTGCAGTGAAAATCGAGCTCTGATCGGGAAAACGTACACCAAATTTTTCCCGTCGGCAGACTGCCGCAGCAGCTACCCGGCTTTGGTCTTTCGAACCATCAGTGTATATGGAGAGGTGGTCTGCAAACTGGCCTTGAATCTCTGCATGCAGTCCTTGGTACTCGAGTGGATGTGTCCCAGACTTCCTCAGTTCCGTGAGTCGGAGGATAACCGATGGCTTTCTCAACGACCATGGGTGATGTTCTGGGACTTTGGCATCCTCCAACACGTCCAAATCCATGCCCAAGGCCTCCAAATGAGGTTTCATTCGGAGCCTCCGTGGCCGGATGTAATTCGGCCTGGCTTCATACCTGGATTCGTCATGTTGCTCCAATAGATAATTGTGTGCAGGATTCAATGCATTAGTTTTTATCTTGACTACATATTGCATGGCCAGTTTGATTCTCCTGTTGTTAAGTGATGGTTCATTGGCTTCGACATAAAGGCTCTGAATTGGTGAGGTGCGGAAGGCCCCAAGGGCCAGGTGCAGTCCCTGGTGGTGGATCGTATCTAGCAGCCCAATATATGATTTCCTTGCAGAACCGTATACTATGCTGCCGTAATCCACTCGTGACCGAACCAAGGTTCTGTACACGGAGAGCAGAACATCTCTGTCCGCTCCCCACTCTGAGCTGGACAGCACCCTCAGAATATCCAGCGCTCTCAGGCATCTTGTTTTCAGGTACTTTATATGTGGCACAAAAGACAGTTTTGCATCCAGAATGAGGCCCAGAAATTTGGTTTTCTCAATGACTTTAATGGGATCCCCATTCAGGGTCCGCTCCGGTTCCGCATGCATTCTGCGCAGTAGGCAGAAGTGCAGGCAGACTGCTTTGGTCTTTGAAAATTTGAAACCGTTCAGAACTAACCATCGATGGATCCCATTTATGCTTGGTTGTAGCTGTCTCTCTATGACATTCATGTTAACACCACAGTAATATAAAACAAAGTCATCCATGAAAAGACTACAGGAGACCCCCGCTTTACAGCAGGAGCAATACCATTGACCTTGACCCCGAAAAGGATCACGGCCAGTATGCTGCCTTGAGGTACTCCTAGTTCCTGTGAGTGTAGGCGGGAATAGGTAGTCTTGACACCGACGCGGAAATGCCTGAAGGCTAGAAAGTTCCTGATGAAAATTGGCATGTGGCCACGAAGGCCAATCGCATGAAGATCCTCCATGATGCCATGCTGCCATGTTGTGTCATAGGCTTTTTCGAGGTCGAAAAAGACAGCCACTTTTGTAGATGGGGGTGATGGTTGCCATCTTCCATGCTGTGATGAAGTGCCCCTGCTCAAATGATATGTTGAATAAGTCGACCATGGTATCTGGGATGGCTTGGAGTACCTCTTTTAGTATTTTTGTGGGGATTCCATCTATTCCACTTGGTTTGTTTTGATCTATGTCATTTATTGGTTGTTTTAGTTCTTTTAGGTCAGTTTTGCAGGTGGGGATTTCATCCTGGATATTTTCTGACTTGTTTTCCCAGATTCTTGTGAATTTCTTTGATAACCTTTGTCCTACCATGGCAAAGTATGTATTTAGTTTGTTTGCTGCATCACTATCTGTGTGCGTATTTCCATCCTTATCCTGGAAGCTTATGGGTTCTTCTATCTTATTTTTGGGGAATAGTAAACTTACATTTTTCCAGAACTTATTTGCGTTGCTTCCCCAGTCCTTGTCTTGTTTTATTATACATTTCTTTTTTGCTGCCCTTACTGCTTTGAGGGAGTTGTTTCTGGCAGTATTATAGGCCCTTTTATCCTCTGGGTCTTTAGTACGTTTCACTTTGTCACCTAGCTTTCGTTTTGTTGCGATATGCATTAACAGTTCCCTGTCTACCCACGGGTCTTGGTTTCTCTGTATTTTTAGTTTCTTTATCGGACACATCTCATCTAATGATTGTTTTATTTCTGTGACAATGTTGTTCCAGTAGATATCAGTGTCATCCTTGTATATTGTGATTATAATGATCTAATCTATGGCCTTTTAACAAAATAACAAGAAAATAAATTACAAAGAAACCAAAACCGGGCTCTTCGAACAATATATAGGGGCAAAGTTCTCTTCAGTGAATGAAATTCACTCTAGATCTAATATCGCATACCTGAGCCAAAGCTATCTCTTATGTTTATCAGAGCCAAGGATGAAAACTACATAGACCATACTATAATAATAATAAAACATTTATATATCGCCCGATCCAACAAGCCATTCTCAGGCGCTTTACATAACAAACAAATATACAGGGAAATAAATTTTAACTAGTTAAAAGCAGATTTAAACAAATGTGTCTTAAGACCATTTTTAAAAGCACCAACAGATTTACAATCATTGATATATCCTGGCAGAGCATTCCACAGTCTTGGGGCAGAAATACTAAAAGCACGATCCCCAAAGCCTTTGAGTCTGCTCCGAGGAACTGCTAACTGGCTGGAGACTGTGGAGCGCAGTGTTCGAACATTTGTCTCTCCTGGAGCATATCTCTCATATATTCTGAAGCCTGATCATGCAAGGCACGATATACAAGAAGCAGCACCTTGAAATCAATTCTCTTCTCCACAGGGAGCCAGTGTAATGATTTCAGCACAGGAGTGATGTGATCAAATTTTGTTGTACCCGTCAACAACCTGGCAGCCGCATTCTGTATACGTTGCAGTTTTGAAATACTTGACAGTGGCAGACCATAAAAGAGAGCATTACAATAATCGGTATGCAGGTATTGCAGGTATAGCAATACCTCAGGGAGTTTGACGCCCCTGCCTTTTGGAGTTGTAAACCACTGCCTTGTGGTACAGGTTCTTGACAGAACCGAAGGCTAAGGGAGCAAACCCTAAGCAGAAAACCATGTCACTGTGGCATCATTAAGGGCAGTTGATGTATGGAACTCCCAACATCTCCCGACCAGCCACTGCAGGGACAAATAGTTTTGCGCCTGTCTTGACATGTTCTTGCCGGTGTGAAACCTCTATTTGCTCCCTGAGAGAGTGCCGCTGGTAACTTGCAAAAGCCAGCAGCACTTCAACAGTTTTGCAGGCAGCTTTCATGAAATGTAAACCGACAAAGCTCAACATAGCAAAACTAAGTACCATCAGTCACAGGGAGAGCTTCGAGCGGGAGATGGACAGCGCTCTCACAAAATGGGAGGAGAAGGAAAGCCCAACACCAGACGAGGAATGGGCAGCTTTGCCGCAGGTTGTATGCACCACAGCTAAAACATATCTCGGCAAGCCAGACAGAAAACATCAGGACTGGTTCGACCCCAACAATCAGGAGCTACAGAATCTTATGAGCAGAAGAGACCAAGCCCACCAGAGAGTGTTGCAGACCAAGAACACTAGATCCACCACTGCAGCATACAAAGATGCCTGCAGATTGCTACAAAAATGCACCCATGCACTGAAGTCAGACTGGTGGGAAATGAAGGCAGAGCTGCAGACAGAAACAACATGAAGGGCTTCTACAGCGGACTGAAGGAAGTGTGGGGACCCATGAAGAAGGGACCTGTTCAACTGAAATCAACAGATGGAATGAAGACCTTTTCTGACAGCAAGAGAGTTGTGGTAAGATGGAGTGAACGCTTCCAGAAGTTACTCAGCGTCCCTGGTGACATAGATCATGAAGCTCTGGACAACATCCAGCAGCGCATTACCAAAACATGCCTCGATGAGATTTCAACCATGGATGAGATGGCTAGAGCAATCGCCAGCCTGAAAGATGGCAAAGCACCTGGGGGTGATGGAAGCACGGAGGAGACAATCTGTTCAACAGACTGCACCAACTAATCTCCAATGCCTGGGAGGAGGGTTCTGTACCCCAAGCATGGAAGGATGCCAGCATTGTAACCATCTACAAGAAAGGTGATCGAACAGACTGTGGGAACTATAGAGGAATCTCTCTTCTTTCCATAGCAGGCAAGATCTTCGGCAGGATCCTCCTCAACAGACTATTTATTCACATAACACCTGATGTAGTTCCGGAGTCACAGTGTGTCTTCAGAGGTAACCGGAGCACTGTGGATATGATATTTTGTCTCCGACAGCTACAAGAAAAGTGCATTGAGCAGGACCGACCACTGTACATGGTATTTGTCGATTTCACTAAAGCATTTGATAGAGTTGGGAGGACCGGGCTATGGCAGCTACTGAGGAAGTATGGTTGCCCAGAGAAGTTCACAACTATGATCGAGGCTCTACATACAGGAATGATGGCGAACGTTAGTGTTGGAGGGGAAGTCTCGGAATCGTTCGGTGTTACCAATGGGGTCAAGCAAGGTTTGTACTGGCCCCCACACTCTTCTCCATCTACCTATCAGCAATGCTCGACGGGGCTTTCCGAGACATGGGGATGGCATCTATATACAGTCCAGACAGAGCGCTGACCTATTCAATGTCGCACACTTCAGAGCGAAGACCAAGACTACTCACATACTGGTGAGAGAGCTACTATTCGCAGATGACAGTGCACTGGTTGCCCACTCTGCTGAAGAGATCCAGAAAATAGTGGACGCTTTCTCCGATGCATCAAAGAAGTTTGGCCTGAAGATTAACATCAAGAAGACAGAGCTGCTGTACCAACCCAACTCTACAAGAACCCGAGAGGAGGAGGTCATGGTTGACGGAAACAAGCTGAACTCGGTTCGGGAATTCACCTACCTCGGAAGCACTATATCAAATGATGGACGCATTGATGCTGAAATACAGAAGAGGATGGCCAAGGCTAACGCATCTTTCGGCCGACTACGTCAGAGACTCTGGAACAACCACCATGTGTCCATTCGGGTCAAAGGCAAGATCTATCGTGCAATCATGCTATTCACACTACAATACGGAGCCGAGGCCTGGACAGTGTACAGATGACAGGTGAAAAAGCTGCATGCCTTCATGATGTGACATCTGCGTTCAATCATGAGGCTAACCTGGAAGGACAAAGTGACAAATAAGGAAATACTCGAACGGACGAGGCTGCCCTCTATGGAAGATCTTCTGATCAAAAAGAATCTCCGGTGGACTGGACACCTCATGAGGATGTCATCAGACAGGCTACCAAAGCAGATCCTCTATTCTCAACTGTCTTCTGGCTACAGAAAGAGAGGGCGCCCTCTTCACCGGTTCAAGGATACCATCAAGAGAAACCTGAAGCTGAGAGACATTAAGACCGACTCATGGACGCAACTCTCACAGCAGAGAGCTAAATGGAGAGCGGCAGTCAAGTAATGAAAGCAGTCTTTGTTGCATCGCGACCGACAGCATGATGATGATGATGACAATAATCCAGGTGTGAACCAATGAAAGCATGAGTAACACTTCTCTAACGAGTCACGTGTCAGGGCATCCTTGATGGATCTGAGATGTCTCAGTTGCATAAATGATGCCCCACACACCATCTTGATTTGATTAGACCTATCAAGAATATTGTCAAAGATCACATCAAGGTTATGGGCTGACTCACTAGCTTGAACACTAGCATCACCAATTCTGAGATGGGTTTCATGTAGCCTATCAGTGAAACAGGGAGTGGAGATGACTAAAACTTCAGTTTTCTCATCATTGAGTTTGAGCATATTTTTCCTCATCCACTCTCTAATTTCACCAGAGTTACCAGGAAGGGGGATGCTACACTCCTCAAAGTTCCTAAACCACTCACAAATAGACTGACAAGAGCCGCTATCTACAAAGGCACAGATTATGGAATGAACTCCCAGTCAGAAGTACACATGCACAAACACAACTAGAATTCAAGAATCTGGTAAGAATTCACCAAGCTAATCAGGCCGTTCTACAGGCCTAGTGATGAGCTCAAAATGTTTGATTATCTACCTATTATAAGCACCTATGGCCACCCCCTTCCCCACCACACCGCGCTCCCTTACATGCTGCCAACAAACCAAGTTATCCCTCTTACACATTATTTGCCCAACAACTTCAGAAAATGTATATCAGTCTGGTAGCATTTCTATAAATACAGTCACTAATAAAGACCTTGCACCAAGCTCAACGACACACTCGACGAGTGCCAGACCTGGATGGCGAAGACCACAGCATCCCGAAAAGAACTTCAGCACCTCACCGGGAAGCTTCAGCACATAGCGAAATGTGTAGCACCAGCGAGGAGGTTCATGTCCAGGATATACGACTCACTACGAAACACCCCACACACAGGTAGGCACCCTGTACCAGACAAGCTTCGAGATGATGTGAGGTGGTTCCTTGAGTTCGCCACCCGTTCGAACGGCCTCGTACTCCTGAAAACGGATGACAGGAAACCCTGGCTGATCAAGTGTGATTTATCCCTCGTTGCCGGCGGTGCCTACTCAAGCACCTACTACTATGGGAAAACATACCCTGAAAGCATAACGACCAAGTTCACAAACATAGCACACCTAGAGGCCATAAACCTGGTGGTGGCACCCACACACCCCGAGGATCTTCGCGTAACCATCAACACTGACAACTCCACGAGCCAGCAGGTACTGGAATCTGGCGCTGGCAGAGATAGTGTCCTCACAGCGTGCGCCCGGGAGATATGGCTCTATGCAGCAACACACAGCTGCAAGGTCGAAATCAAACACAAACCCAGGAGAGACCTTGTCCTGGCTGATGCACTCAACAGGAGGGCATTTGGCACAACAGCAATGGCCAGGGCAGATCGCCTCACTAGGCACCTTAGCATCGCAGAGGTAGAGGTATCATTTGAAAACGTATTTACTGCTGGCCTGTAGGGAAGCCTGGAAATCTCGCGCTAACCTGCTCCTCTATTCCCAGGCTACCCTGAAGACATCCACAACAAGATCCTAGAGGTGTACTTCGCAGGCCTGGCGAGCGGTACATGGAGGAACAAGGCAGCACAGGCGAAGAAGTACCTACAGTTCGCGACACGCCACCAGCTCGACCCCCTCTCCCCGACACAGTATGACATCATGGCATACAAACTCCACCTCAAAGAGACCCTGGCCTCCCCGGTTGCGACGATGAACTACATAAGCGGCGCATGTACCTCTTCGGGGGTCAGTTGGTCATATTTGACACATACCCTACAACACTCATGAAGAGAGGCCATCAACGACTATCCCAACACGCCAGGACACCGGCCCCGCCCATCACACCTCAACAAGTCCGAGACCTGGTCCAATACCCACGGGGGCCAGGACCCCAGGCCCGGGTCCTGATTGCGGCCCTGCTGCTGGCCTACACCACCCTCCTCAGGCAGGGCAACCTCCTCACCACCAACTCAGACCAAGACCCCGGCCACTACTTGAGACGACATGATATCAACATAACACCAGAAGAGCTGCTGGTAACCGTCCACTCCAGTAAGACCAGGTGGAGGGCAGGACAGAGCTTCGACATCATCATCAACCATCATCAGCGCTCCCAGTGCTGCCCCGTGGCAGCTTGGGAGCGATATGTAAGGTTCCAATCCCCACGCCCCCATGAACCAGCATTCATGCTACAGGGCGGGCGGCCCCTCCAGCCGCCAAACCTCCTAGCAGCAGTAAGAACAGGGCTGGCAGCGGTCGGTGCCGAGACACCTCACTGATACACGCTGCACAGCCTGCGAGGGCCCAGGCATGCGCGGCAGCAGGCAGGTCCATCCAGCAGATCATGCAGCTGGGTTCCTGGATCTCTGCTGCGGTGCATCTATATGTACCCAAGGACCCGGTATCAAGCGGCCCTCAAACCCTCCAGTAATTGGTTGAGGGTTCGAGCCCCGCCAACCTGACCTTGACATTTCTGAACCTTGAACTTGACCTCGGATATTGACCTTTGATGACATTGAACTGATTGACTGATGTTATGTAATGCTCACTGTTACATAATGCTCATTTTGGCCATAAGCCCTTCTCTCTATCATGCACAAAATAAAAACCACTATACCACACACTCTCTCCTCACCTAAATTATGCACCTAACCACTCCATAATGTAAATGTCTAATACACATGTATGTATCTAAGTATGTATACAACATATAACTACTAATGATTAATATAGTTATTTCAGCTGACTTGAGCTAGCTGCTGATGACAATATCAGACTACATATACACATATTGTAAATAACTGTAATGTCACATGGCTAGAAGACCAGTGCCACGGCACTGACAAACAACATTATTCAATGAAAAACCCTCCAAGTTGGGCCCCATTGCGGAGGGCTTGCATATGTTCAAGCCACTGTTTCTCTTTTTTAAGGTCTTCAGGTGTTCTTATTGTTATCATTACAGAATTTAACAAATTTATTCATTTAAGAATGTCAGTCATCTTGAAAATCAATATAATAATTATCCGAGTATATTGATTATCACATAAATGGATTCCTTGGCCCTGAAAATGTTATGTTAGACATTAACATCATGGTTTTACATTGCTTTGGAGCTGAGATATGACAAATATTGTATTTTGAGGGTGGCCATTTTGAAATTCAAGATGGCGGCCAGTTACCATGGTGATGGCAATGGGTACCTAGGCTTATATGAATCTACATGTGTTAAGCTATCTGTATGCCAATTTTCACGCTTTTGTCAAATGGTGCACGGTTCTTCCAATATGTGGCCCTTAACCGCTATACTATAGCGCCCGTCACCCCATGCCTGGTGCTGCCTAGACGCGACCAGAAGAGCAAGTCCAACTGCACTGGTCTACAGGACCCATTTAGTTCGTCCATAACATTATGCTATTTTCTCGGAATTAATAGACGATCATTAACGTACTGGAACCATGTAAATTTGCTAATAACTATCCTAAATGTACAAGCTATAAACACTCATATTCTCGAAAAGTTTAAATCAGCTTTGATCAAATTAGGTAAGAACTGTCTTTAATGGCCTAATAACATTAACAAGCTAATGCTGCTTGGCACCGGCATGCTGCGTGGTCGTATCGGGGTCCATGATACTGCGATACTGTGGTATCATCGTGTTCTGGTACCGTCATGTAGTGGCACCATCATGTAGCGGTACCATTGTGCAGTGACACCTTCGTGTAGTGGTACTGTTGTGCAGTTGAATCGTCGATTAGTGGTGCTATCTTTTGCATCTGAACCAAATTTAGGGGGATGAGCAGGGATGCTGTATAAATTACAAAACGGGATGCTTTTCCTCATTCGGCATAATTAACCAGTCAAAATTGACCGAATTGGTTGTGTAATGGAGTGAGAGTCGCTTTGAGCTGCTGAAGCTTGCCATGATAGGGTTTCTAGTTACCTACCCCATGCCTTTCCCATGCCTTCCGGACTGGCCACGGACCTGGTAGTGCTCGTTAGGATTTGGGAATATCGGGAATTTAGGCTCAACGCCCAGTCCTCAATGGAACAAGTAAGGGAGGGGGAGGATTTAATTAAACATTATGCGCCTCTCTGATTCCTGCTTGTTGGAGTACAAGTATAGGGGGGAGGGGAAGTTAATTATAGCAATTAGTCTTTCCTCTGATTCCTTCTCGCAGCGAGCCCTCAGTAGCAAGTAAGGGGGGGGGGAGGATTTAATTTATTATATTATGCGCCTCTCTGATTCCTGCTTGCATGAAACTGGAGTGGATATAGACATGGGCAGGTCCTAGTGGAAACCTGACACATCGGGCGCAGTGTGAACGATAGGCAAGCTAGCTACTCGGCCTGCTCGCGTAATCGCACCAAATGGTATCGGCCTGCAGGGACGGGTCCGTGTGCGCGATGGTGGAAATTTGAGAGAAAGACGACCTAGTGTAAGATGGAGTGTGTGGTGACACGCTGTGTGTTCATCACCTCCCTCCATTTCCATGTACTCGTGGGTTAGTGTGCAGCAGGGACGTGTTCCGAGCACCAGTCAGGAATTTTGTTTGTGTGTATAAACCAAGGATGTGGTTTTGGGGTAATCCAAGAATATGCAGGCGCTGATCTGAGTGCGCGTGATATCACAGTTGGATCACAGATCCTTAGTTGGTTGCCGAGCATCCTATCGTGATAGCGGTGCTGGACATGCTGCAGATGTGCGTGCTCGCACGGTGGGTGTGCACATTACCGATTCTGATGCGGTGTCGCTGGTATGGGCATCGCCGGTGGAATGCCACGACATTCTTGGATAAGATTATCATTTTTGTTGTTAATTGTTGTTGTTGGAGGTCACGTGGTATCGTGGGTGCAGCACTGAAACGAGTGTGGTATCGCGGTTGGATCACGGATCCTTAATTAGTTGCCGAGCATCCGATCGTGATAAGCAGCGCCAGGCAGGATGCCAACCCCGACCTCCACCAATGGAGTATTGTCCGGGGTTGGGTGACGTTTCATCTAGGCCTGAGTAAAAAACAATATATATATATATCTATATATGTAGTGGTCTGCACTGACAGGTAGGCGTGCATAGTATGGTGATATCAGGGAGCCTAGGTGGTGAAATGGTTAGCACACTGGCCCAGAATGCAAAGAGATGTGGGTTCGAGTCCCGCTCTAGGCGCAATATTTCCCATTTTCCTCACCCCCATGACATATATATCTTAGAAATGTTAGTGATCCATCTTTTGTATTGCTATTCTAACCCGGCTTGCCTGATTTGTAGGAACTTGGGCCAACTTCAGCTTAAGTTTTGAGGGGGCCTGGGTTCACAAGAGAATGAGCAATTACAATATGGACACCGACAGAGTATAAGAGTATATAGTATTTCATCGAGCTGGGGCAGGTGACACTAACGACAGGCTGCGTGAGGAACGTGGTCGCACAGCGCTTTCCGGCTGCGCTATGGCGTCTGGGCATCGTTCGTGTGGACACCGCTTTCTGGTAGATCGTGTGGTATCGCGTGCACGACCCGGTCATGGTATCACGGTTCGATCACAGATCCTTAATTGGTTACCGAGCATCCGACTGTGGTAAGCAGCACCGGGCAGGATGCCAGGCACCGATCCTCACCAATGGCATAGTCCGATGGACGTGGCTGAGATTCTCAGCTGGCCCCAGCCAGAATTTATTTTTCTCTTGATTGAGTTTGGGTCAGTTGATTGATGGGGTCAATGATCGATTGGGTCAATGGTGTCTTAAGGAATTGTTGATTGAATATGAGTGTCTTGTCCAATGATGTAACCTGACATTAGTCCCTGTTTGTATTGCTATTCTGTCCTAGCTTACCCTATTTAACAATTTTCTTTTTTTTTATTTGGTCATTAAGTTTTAAGGGGGCCTGGGCATGCAAGAGAATTAGCAGATACAACGCGGATAGTGACAGGATGGATGAAGACATTTTTAAATATATAAATTAAGATTAACTATGGTGGGGTAGAACTAGTGTAAAAAAGTAGTAAGGTAGCCGGTTCGAAGCCACCATCTATATTGGGACCACCATTCTGGTATAGATTTTGGGCCTGTTCTTGTCTAAACAATTACTGTTAATCAAGCAGATGGGAATGGGTAATCAAGGTGGTGGAGAACTGGAAAAAGATAGAAAAATTGTGAAGAAAAGCATTGACAGTGACTAAGGGAGGAGTGGCCAGTACAGTGGAGATTGTACATAAAGTAACATACAATGCATGGGCATTCGGACAGGAAGGTTCCAAAAATTTATGCAATTCCAAGGAAATAATATTGGCTCCACTGTATAGCGCTCGCTCTGACCAGACTGAAAAGATGTAATGTTTCCGGTCTTCCATTTTCCTTGGCAACTAGAATGGAAGAGGGACATTGTAAAAATATATGGCTTTTCGGTTCAGATTTATATATTGGCAGAGAGCATTACTATTCTCGGGCGACAGAGTAGCACCAAGGTTATGTAACAGAGAAGCAATGGGTGCCCCACTCGCTGTTTAACATAAGAGACTATGTGGAAAATGTGATAACACAGAGTGCCTGAGATTATGATGTGATGTTTCTATTTAAGAGACAGTTAATGTTTAGTGAAATGTTCCCTGTATGCACCAGTAAGAGTGCAAATAGAGGGGAAGGACATTTTTAATGTATGTTTATTGTAACTGTCTGCAACTACCTGTTACCATGAGGCCGATGGGCAAGCACACCCAGCCATCCTGCATACATTATGGACACTACCTGCAGCTGGGGTTGAGTGACAGTTGCCCCCTATTTGGGCGTCGCCACCCAAGCTCTAGAGGGTGTCTGATTGGCTGGCTGTGGGAAGCCTAGTCACCTGCATTCCTTATCCCTGACACACAGACCTCACTCTAGGCATTCACTTTTTGAGACACACTCTTGAGGGAGACTCTGATCTAGGCACTCTAGCAGGAGACACTCTTCTCTTGTCCAGGACTACAGACACTCTGTCTGAGACTCCACTTTTTAGACACAAACTAGAGCAGCTATTCAAAAGGCACTGAACTGTGTGCAACAACCATGGAACTCAGGTTCAATGGGCTGTAGGCACTGATTCTTCTACACACTAGCAAGGGGCATGAGGATCTGTGTGGGCAGTTGGTAAGGAGTGAGCGTGATAGGTCGCTAGGTGAACAGGAGTTGATGCCAATAAAGCACAACTTCTTCACTGTCAATCTTGCGTGACTTGTCTTCCCTTTTCTTCCTTATGAGTTTGTTGAGAGGGACACCAGGTGGGAACTGACAGACAGTTGTCAGAACACACCTGGGATAGAGCAGTGGTATCTGGGGCTGTGACAGCCGAGTTCCCAAAATATCACACTAGGTTGAAAACACTACCGTAGTGTTTTTGTAAGGTAGTGTTTTGAACTTACCACACCGGTTGGTCGGCAACCGCTTGCTTACCAATGTTCCTGGACCTAAGAATCACTGCATTACATGTTGAATAATATTCCTCCATCAGTACCTAATGCTGCAGTCACACTACGACGTTTCTCTCCAACACGCGTCGATGTGTGTCACTTTTGGGCGAAACGTCAGGAAACGTCGGGAAGGGTTACGCGTGCGTTAGGCACGCGTCTGTACACCTTGATGGACATTGACGGTCGGCGAGGATCGTCGGCGTGCGTCGCCGCGCGTCCAATGTTTTGTGCTTGCACAAAACTTTCGACGACCGACAACACGCGTCAACATGTTGGTGCGCACGTTATGGGCACGTTAGCAGGACGTCGACACAAAAATAATAAAGCGTGTTGGAGGAACGTTGCTCGCACATTGCTGTGTGTGTCTCTGTGTGTGTGTCTCTGTGTCTCTGTGTGTGTGTCTCTGTGTGTGTCTCCATGTCTGTGTCTGTGTCTCTGTGTGTGTCTATGTGTGTGTCTCTGTGTCTCTGGGTCTGTGTCTGTGTGTGTGTCTCTCTGTGTCTCTGTGTGTGTGTCTCTGTGTCTGTGTGTGTGTCTCTCTGTGTGTGTCTGTGTGTCTGTGTGTGTGTGTCTCTGTGTCTGTGTGTGTCTCTGTGTCTATGTGTCTGTGTGTGTCTGTGTCTCTGGGTGTGTGTATCTGTGTCTCTGTGTGTGTCTCTCTGTGTCTGTGTGTGTCGCTGTGTCTGTGTGTGTGTGTCTCTGTGTCTGTCTCTGTGTTTGTGTGTGTCTATGTGTATCTGTGTGTGTTTGTCTCTGTGTCTGTGTGTGTGTCTGTGTGTGTCTGTGTGTGTCTCTGTGTATGTGTGTGTGCCTCTGTGTCTGTATGTGTGTGTCTCTGTGTCTGTGTGTGTCCCTGTGTCTGTGTGTCTGTGTGTCTCTGTCTGTGTGTCTCTGTGTGGGTGTCTCTGTCTCTGTGTATCTGTGTGTCTCTGTGTATGTGTGTGTGTCTCTGTGTTTCTGTGTGTGTCTCTCTGTGTCTCTCTGTGTCTCAGAGACAGAGACAGAGAGGCAGAGAGAGAGAGAGAGAAAGAGAGAGAGATATAGAGAACGCGCCGATATACGTTACCACAACGTTGGCCGCATGCTACTAACCAGCTGCGCTGATGTCAAACTTTTTCCCAAGCCACCGAAAAGTTGGACGTGTCTCGACGCGTATAACTTATTTAGCGCATTGTCGGCACATCGGTAAGAAGCGTCGTAATGTGACTGCAGCATAATAAGTTGACCCATGTCCATGACCCCAAAAACATATAAATACACACCTTGGATGCCAGAATTGGATAATTATTTCCAAAGATAGGGTGGGTCTCTGATTTTGGCAAGGTGGGGTACCTAATTCGCATAAATTATCATATTTGACCAATTTCCTGATTTTTCCCAATATTAGATCTTTTATATGTTGTTTATGGGATTTCCCTAGAGTGAATTCCAGTGGAATCTTTTGTGGTGTAATTTCTTTTGGGTTGAACCATAATTTGACGGCATTCGTTGGCCGCACGCTAACCAGCTGCGCTGATGTCAAACTTTTTCCCAAACCACCGAAAAGTTGGACGTGTCTCGACGCGTATAACTTATTTTGCGCATTGTTGGCACACCGGTAAGAAGCGTCGTAATGTGACTGCAGCATAATAAGTTGACCCATGTCCATGACCCCAAAAACATATAAATACACCCCTTGGATGCCAGAATTGGATAATTATTTCCAAAGATAGGGTGGGTCTCTGATTTTGGCAAGGTGGGGTACCTAATTCACATAAATTATCATATTTGACCAATTTCCTGATTTTTCCCAATATTAGATCTTTTATATGTTGTTTATGGGATTTCCCTAGAGTGAATTCCAGTGGAATCGTTTGTGGTGTAATTTCTTTTGGGTTGAACCATAATTTGACTGCATTCGTCTAACTCGACATAAAATTATAACGCTTTGTTCCATTTATGTTCCTCCAAGCTCCATTCTCGCTTTGCAAGAATTGGATGCTTTTGTGAGCCAGTTACCATCCCCATATGTACTTTTGGGTGACTTCAATGGTCACAACCCACTGTGGGGAGAAAACATTAGGAACGCCAAGGGCAAGAGGATTGAAGACCTTGTGGACGGTCACGCTCTGTGTGTATTGAACGATAGTTCATACACATATTTGTATTCCGCATGCAGAACTCTGCCATTGACCTCAACATTGTTGAACCCGAGCTGGTGCTGGACTTTTCGTGAAAGGTCTGGAACGACCTGAATCAGACGGGATGGCTGAATGAATTAGAGTGTCCGTCTCCAGTGTTGGTAGACCATGGGATTGTGGGTTTGAACCCTTGTCGAGTCAAAGCAATGACTTAAAGATTTATACTTATCGCTTCCTAGCCAGGCACTCGGCATTTTTAGGATAGAGCAAGGACTGGTTGGCTCAATGTCAGGATAATGTGACTGAGTGGGATATCAGGTCATGGTGCTGGCGGCCTGGTCTCCCAGTGGGGCAGCACTATAAAGTCATCATGAGTGCACACTGTCACAAGTTGGTACCCGTCCTGATATTACCTTAGATGTTGCTAGGATGTAAAACAACAACAAAGAAACTGGAACGACCTCTGTGGGAGTGACCACTTTCCAATTATTCTTAATTGCAAGGAGTATTCTCCCATAGAGCAAGAGAGGACCTGGCAGTTGCACCAAGCCGACTGGCCCACCTTCCAGAACCTATGCCGCAAGGAGTTCGTTCCATACATCAGTGACATTAATTCTTTCACTGAAATGCTGAGATCAATCGGAGAGAAAACTGTTCCGAAGATCTCTGCTACTCCCATGCATCTGACACCGCCATGATTTGATGACAGCTGTAGGAGAGCTATTAAGGAACGAAAGAAAGCTCAGCAGAGATTCAACAGGAGGCAAACTGCTGAAAATCTGATGCTCTTTAGAATTCTACGGGCTCATGCTTGATCTAATCAAAGAAGCATGGATGTGGTGCTGGAGATGATTTGTTTCCCGCATTACCATGCGCACACCATTTGGCTAAGTCTGGATAATGATCAGAAGAATCAAACAAAGAGGAGATGGTTCTTCTGTAGTCCAGCACTTGAAGCACAATTTTACCATTCTCACATCACTCAATGAAATAAGTGAAAAATTGGCTTGTGCCTTTGCTGGAAACTGGTCTTTGGCAAGCTGCCTCCCGGGTTTTCTGGCTGTCAAGGAACGCCAAGAGCGTAAACGAGCACTACAACTCCCAATTCAGTATGGGTGAGTTGAGGTGTTCTCTGGAAGGCTCGCATAATACAGCAGTTGGACCTGATTGAATTCATTACCAATCCCTTAAGCATCTCCCAAAATCTGTGCTGAGACTGTTGCTTCACCTCTTTTATTAAAGAGGTGAAGCAACAGTCGGGTGTCGTCCCCACCTCTTGGCAGGAGGCGACAGTAATGCCGATTCCCAAACCTGGTAAAGACAAGAGTGAAGCCAACAACCATCGCCCTCACAAGCTGCATCTGCAAAACCATGGAATGTATGGTTAATAGCGACCTCATCTGGCTACTGCAGTCACTCTTGACCCCACTCTGATCTGAAAGCACTAATAGCCACCCACATCAAATCCAAATGAAAACATTAGCAAAGTGTATGGAATTGAACTGTCTGTGGGAAAACCACACAGACTAATGCTGACGGGACCAAGTGGTCCTTACCCACGTCATATTGCCCACTTGTGGCTAACACCCATGTTCCTGCTCAAGGGGGACCCTCCCCCTGAATGTATTGGATGTCAGTCCCCACTGACACTAAAACACATTTTTACACTCCAAACAGCATACATTACTTTTTTACTAAAATAAAACAAGAATACATTTTTGACTTTTTGAGGATAGCTGGTCTGTGCCACCTCAATTTTATCAATTAATAATACTTTCATCTAGAATTTTATTTATGTTGACCACAAATTATATGATTATGAATTTCAAATCTTATTGACACATAATTGATTGTAAAAGCAATAGTTGAATAAAAAGCAAACATTTCTCGCCATGAATATGGCCTGTGCTGCCGACACGGCGTAAAGAAACCACAAATCAATCAATCAACATGATATATACAGCATATCTTATACAATTGATTGATTGATTGGTGGTTGCTTATCCCGTGTCGGCAGCATAGGCCATATTCACAGCGAGAAATGTTAGTTTTTTGTTCAAACCATCGCTTTTACTCGTAGAAGCAGACAATCAATTATGTGCCAATAGACACTCATTAAATTAAAAAGCTCACAATTATATATTTGTGGCCAAGGGAAACAAATTCCCATAAAAAAATGAAAAGTTTTATTAATAATTGATAGAATTTATTTAGTAAACTATATGAGGTGGTACAGACTAGCTGCCATCAAAAAGGCTAAAATGTTTTCTTGTTTTACTTTAGTAAAAAGGTTATGCATACTGTCTGCAGTGTAAAATTGTTGGTGCAGAGCCAAAAAAATCAACATAACTTAGTCAAATGTGTTTGAGTGTCAGCAGGGACTGACACCCAATACATTCAGGGGGATGTTCCCCCTTGAGCAGAAAAGCATGTGTAAGCCACGAGTGGCCTATACGGCAGCGGCTAAGGACCACTTAGTCTCGCTGACCTCCCGCCTCAGTCTGTGGTGGTTTTCCCATAGATGGTTCAATTTCTTGAAGGTGTATTAATGTTTTCATCCCACTCATGTTGCCATTTGGACTTTATGTGGGTGGCTATTAGTGGTTTCAGATCAGAGTGAGGGATCAGACAATGTCCAAGATCACAGTTCAGGGCCTTCTTCACAGCCCGATCAACTTGTTCATTTCCTTGTACGCCGGCATGGCCAGGCACCCAGCACAGGTGGATGGGGGGGGGGGGGGGGGGGGGTAGGGGTCTGGGGAGCATGCACCCCAACAGAACATTTTAGCATATATATAACATGATATTTACTTTATTTAATCAAAAGTCAATTATTTTGAATATGTCGAGTTAGATCGGTTTATATAACTATCACAATTCTGAGTCTGAAATAAAGAGTTGAATTGCATTGAATTGAATTGAGCGCCACTGCCCCATTAACAGGTTGTAATAAACCGCTAACAGTAACATCGCCACTCTACTCGCCCATCAACAAATTGTTCAGATTTGTTGTAAATATTTATTCTTTTAAATACCTTTAGCTAACATTGGTCTTCTGTTTTGGTGGTTTTTTTTAATGCAAACTAACAATTATCTCATGATGTTGGGCCACCTTGATATGTAGGCACCAGGTCGGTGTTCTGCACTGGTAAGCATGTATCCCACAGTGCATATACGGAGCCGAGGCCTGGACAGTGTACAGACGACAGGTGAAAAAGCTGCATGCCTTCATGATGCGACATCTGCGTTCAATCATGAGGCTAACCTGGAAGGACAAAGTGACAAATAAGGAAATACTCGAACAGACGGGGCTGCCCTCTATGGAAGATCTTCTGATCAAAAAGAGTTGGCAGCACTGGAACTGTTGTAACAACACATCTCTCTGACAGCAAAAATAGGTCACTGCAGGCCAGAATAGAGGTAGTAATAATAATAGTGTGAACACAAAATTTAAGTAATAATGAAAAATCACCGAAGATTAAATATAAATTAAAGAGTTGAAATTAAAGAATTGATGCAACATGTGCTGCTGTCATCCGTAATCCTAATAAGTTCATTTGAAATGTAAATTACAATACCAGTGTACATAATATGTGGTATGCTGGGCGCCACCCACCAACAATTTGGCGAGACCATTGACCTCATACCACATATATGCCCTCAACAAAGATCATGCCTTAAATAATTCCGAAAGAGAGCCCAATTTCAACATATTTAAGTAATGAACCATCGATTATCGTGAATATGTCGAGTTAGATCGGTTTATATAACTATCACAATTCTGAGTCTGAAATAAAGAATTGAATTGAATTGAGTGCCACTGCCCCATTAACACGTTTGTAATAAACCGCTAACAGTACCATCGCCACTCTACTCGCCCATCAACAAATTGTTCAGATTTGTTGTAAATATTTATTCTTTTAAATACCTTTAGCTAACATTGGTCTTCTGTTTTGGTTCTTTTTTGTTAATGCAAACTAACAATTATCTCATGATGTTGGGCCACCTTGATATGAAGGCACCAGGTCGGTTTTCTGCACTGGTAGGCATGTATCCCACAGTGCATCTCGACACCCACTCAGTGCGGCATGCCTTCCTTGTCCCCAGGTATCCTCCTGGCAGTGGCCCTCGGTTTGGTGCTTGGAGTGTTCTTCGGTGCCGTTCTCCTTGTCTGTATGTTCGTACATAGAGTCAGGTAAGTTAGCTGTAGGCCTACTCGCCAAATATCATATACACACCCGCTTGTTTCAAATACCAAATAATAGCATCGTAGATTATCAAGTGACACGCTTACCCCGACAATGTTCTGGCATCCAGAGTTCGGGAACCCGATCCTATCTTATTTGAGATCTAGACCTACATCTTTTATTCTGGAATTGAAATGTCCCGATAAAGTTTTGTCAACAGCAGTTTTTTTTATTTGATCTGTTGAAGTTTGAAAGCAGAATAGTGACAAAGAATGTGTATCAAATAGAGCTAGTTTGCTCTACAATAAATTTACATGAACTCGCTTTCTGAAAATGCTGCAAAGGGTTCCACGACAAAGCTCACAAGACAAAAGCTCATACCCATAATAAAAAAAGAGACAAAAGCTCACAAGCTTTAATCAGAGGTGTATCCCCGACCTATCACCTCATTTAGCACCTCCTGAATCATGCATAATAGATTTTGTGTCTAACAATTTATAATCCATGTAATTGTATTAAAAAAGGTACAATTGGAAAAATTTGGTCGTTTTGTTTGTTGGGGTTTTGCATCCTAGCAATGTCTACTGTAATATCAGGGCGGGTACCGAATTGTGACAGGGCACACTCATGCCGAATTGATAGTGCTGCTCTACTGAGAGATTAGGCTGCCAGCGCTATGACCCGATATCCCACTCAGTCGCATTATCCCGACACTGAGCTAACCAGTCATTGCCCTATTCTAATACTGTTGAGCCCAGACCACACTACCGATTTGTCCACTGCGTCCAGTTCTATTTGGAAAGAACAGGTAATTATTGTTAAAATGGTCCTTAAATTTTGATTCTAGAACAAATATGATGTAAATTATGGTATGAAAATCGGGTTGAATTTTGACCGTGACCAAATAAAAAAAAAACTATTAATTGTTGTGAGCTGTTGTCTCTTTTTTCAGTAATGATGACAGCTTCTGTCTTGTCAGCTTTTGTCTTATCAGATTTTGTCTGCGCACCATTGAGAAGATACGTGTAGGCCTATTCATGAATGCTTAGTGACTTGGGAAAGGCGAATTGTAATTCGGTCCAACTTATTCATGTTTTTATCTATATCTTATGGTTAATAACATTTGCAGGGCTAGGAAATGTGCAGCGTTCATCAGACATGAGTTATATATATCTTTGAAATAAGTTTATGTTGACACTTTTGACTTTTTAAAATTTAGATCAAGAATTAAGCAGCACAGATTTAGATCCAGGGGAAAAGGAAATTGTTATTATTTTAGTCACATATTTTTCTTATTATTTATGCTGGTTGAAAACAAGAATTGAGAATTTGTAAAGGGCGCATTCCATATACGCATAATGCGTAATGCGAATGCGAATGCGACAAAAAATCGAAATGCCTTGAAACCTATGAGGTACATTCCATACACACGTAATGCGTAATGCGAATGCGAATGCGTCAGAAATTCATTATCCCGATCGCTCCATGTAGCGATCGGTGCGTAATGCGTTATGCGTCAAGCTGGATGTGAATAAAAACCTGAGTCTGATGTGTCCATTAGTTTAACACCAGGAGAGGCGACTGAGCATTACGGAACAGTCTCACAGAGGGGTGCTAATTGGAAACACATGGTGAGCTGGGCACCAGGGAGACATACGGTTAGGGGAAAGCTAAAAATGCTACCATATGCACAGAAATATGAATACTTATCTATAATTTGGTTATAATAAAGGTAGGAACCCCCATGTGACATACAAAAAGTTACATAGATATACATGCAATATTTGGTCACATACAGAGCAGTATGGAGAATAATTGTTTATTTTTATTTTTTAAATATAGCCAGTCGTGCGCCACAAAACGCATTACGCGTATATGGAATGCTGGCATTCGCATAACGCATAACGCGTAATGCATTACGCATTACGAATGCGCCCTTAAGGCTCAGTTTTCATTGAAGACAAATATTGTGATGCAGTTCTTGTTGCAAATTTCTTTTCCAGATCTATAAATCTAGATTTAGGTTAAGAACTCTAGATTCAGATATTTTAGAATTGTTATGATGCGTTATGAGGTCATGCATTAACTAATTTCCATTTCGAAAAGTTAGTGATGCGAGTATCTTTAGATTAGTCTGGTTAAAACTGGTAGCCGCCAAATAGTAAGCAGGAAGGAAGTTGGTATTGGATTATGGTTGTATTATGAATAAACAATACGTTACAAATTTAAGACATCTTTGGTATATAATCTATTTAACATATAAGTATGTCTATATATTAGGTTGAAATAATATAAATGGGATCTATATGAGCATAATTAGATACATAAGGCAGACATGTCTATATGGAAGCTTAACCGGACAACGCTAATATGGGGCTGTCACACTACGACGCTTCTCACCGGCGACCCGTCGACGTGTTGGATTTTTGGGGAAACGTCGGCACGCGTTAGCGGCGCGTTGGTACACGTCGGTACACTATATTTGACTTTGACGGTCGGCGGACAACGTCGGCGCGCGTTATTGGTCGTAAAAAAAAAACAACCACCGGCAGCGCGCGCAAATATATGGTAAGGACGTTAGGCGGACGTCGACACACGTTACAGGCGCGTTGGAGGGACGTTGCTCACACGTTGCTGTGTGTGTGTCTCTGTGTGTGTCTCTGTGGCTCTATCTGTGTCTCTGTGTGTGTCTCTGTGTCTCTGTATGTCTCTGTGTCTCTGTGTCTGTTTCTGTGTCTCTGTGTCTGTCTCTGTATGTGTCTCTGTCTGTGTCTGTCTGTGTCTCTGTGGTTGTGTCTCTGTATGTGTCTCTGTCTGTGTCTCTGTCTCTGTATGTGTCTCTGTCTGTGTCTCTGTGTCTGTCTATGTATGTGTCTCTGTATGTGTATCTGTCTGTGTCTCTGTGTCTGTGTCTCTGTCAGTGTCTCTGTGTCTGTCTCTGTATGTGTCGCTGTCTGTGTCTCTGTGTCTGTCTCTGTGTCTCTGTGTCTGTCTCTGTATGTGTCTCTGTCTGTGTGTCTGTGTCTCTGTTTGTGTCTCTGTCTGTGTCTCTGTGTCTGTCTCTGTATATGTCTCTGTCTGTGTCTCTGTGTCTGTGTCTCTGTATGTGTCTCTGTATGTGTCTGTGTCTCTGTATGTGTCTCTGTCTGTGTCTCTGCCTGTGTCTCTGTGTCTGTGTCTCTGTCTCTGTCTGTATCTCTGTGTCTGTGTCTCTGTCTGTGTCTCTGTGTCTGTCTCTGTATGTGTCTCTGTCTGTGTCTCTGTCTGTGTCTCTGTGTGTCTGTGTCTCTGTCTGTGTCTCTGTCTGTGTCTGTGTATCTGTCTGTGTCTGTGTCTCTGTCTGTGTATGTGTCTGTGTCTATGTATGTGCCTCTGTGTGCGTCTCTGTGTGTGTGTGTCTCTGTGTCTGTGTGTGTGTCTCTGTGTGTCTGTGTCTGTGTATGTGTCTCTGTGTCTGTGTGTGTATTTGTGTCTCTGTGTGTGTCTCTGTGTATGTGTGTGTCTCTGTGTATATGTGTGTGTCTGTGTCTGTGTGTGTGTCTGTGTGTGTGTCTCTGTGTCGCTGTGTCTATGTGTCTGTGTGTGTGTCTCTGTGTCTGTGTGTATTTGTGTCTCTGTGTGTGTCTCTGTGTATGTGTGTGTGTATCTGTGTGTCCCAGATAGCACACAGCCGTCGGCCCGACGTCGGCTATTGGTCGGTCCGTTGGCACCGACTTTCCACTGTCGGGCCACCGTCGGGCCGACGGTGGTGTTCCGACATTGGGTATCAATCCCTTTCCACTTTTGAGCCACCGTCGGGCCGCCGGTGGTGTTCCGACGTTAGGGTTCAATCCCTTTCCACTTTTGAGCCACCGTCGGGCCACCGTCGGGCCGCCTGTGGTGTTCCGACGTTAGGGTTCAATCCCTTTCCACATTCGAGCCACCGTCGGGCCACCGTCAGCCCGACGGTGTTATTCCGACTTTAGGTTTCAATACGGTGTTGATCCGCGCATGCGCAGTTCTTTAAATTTCCGGCTTGAGTCTCCAGTGGAATACGTGCGATCGTTGAGCAGCGTTCTTTTTCAACAAATAACTCCAGAAATCGGAGGAATTTTAGGGAATTATTTAACAGGTTTGTTTATTAATATGTTTAGATTATTTTGTAAAAGTTTTGTAATTTATTACGACGTATTAATGGAATTATTCGTGTTAATACGATTTGAATTATCGGGTAGGGTTTGTTGACGGTTCGACTCAGTTCAAGTCGCCACCGGAACACGTGCGATCGTTGGACAGCGTTCTTTTTTAACAAATAACGCCAGCAATCGGAGGAATTTTAAGGAATTATTTAACAGGTTTGTTTAGTAATATGTGTAGATTATTTTGTAAAAGTTTTGTAAATTATTAGGATGTATTAATGGAATTATTCGTGTTAATACGATTTGAATTACCATGTACGGAAGGTTGACGAAGAACCACCATCTTGGTTTTTTCCAAGAAGACACTGTCAATATAGTGTCAATACGTACAGACTATATTAAATTTATAAGGTTAGGGTTCTCGATTTCTATTAATTTTGAATAAAACTAATATTTTTGCACTTGTACGTATTGACACTAGAGTGACTGTCTTCTTGGCTCGTCAGCGGTTTCTGCCGTCAGGGCGACGGCGGCAGGTTGGACAAAACAACGTCGGCCCGACGGCGTTTGTCGCCGTCGGGCCGACGTTGGTTTGTCGCCGTCGGCTCATCGGCGGTTTCCGCACTTGTACATATTGACACTAGAGTGACTGTCTTCTCGGCTTGTCGGCTCGTCGGCTCGTCAGCGGTTTCCGCCGTCAGGGCGACGGCGGCAGGTTGGACAAAACAACGTCGGCCCGACAGCGTTTGTCGCCATCGGGCCGACGTTGGTTTGTCGCTGTTGGGGCGACGGCGGTTTCCACCGTCGGGCCGCCGGAGTGGCCGCCGTCGGGCCGACGGCTGTATGCTATCTGGGGTGTGTCTATGTGTCTCTGTGTGTGTGTCTGTGTGTGTGTGTCTCTGTGTCTCAGAGAGAGAGACAGAGGCACAGACACAGACATACACAGACACAGACAGACAGGGACACAGACAGAGACACAGACAGAGACACAGACACAGACAGAGACACAGACACAGACAGAGACACAGACAGAGACACAGACAGAGACACACACACAGACACAGAGACACAGACAGAGACACAAACAGAGACACATACAGAGACACATACAGAGACACAGACAGAGACACAGACAGAGACACAGACACAGAGACACAGACAGAGACACAGACAGAGACACATACAGAGACACATACAGAGACAGACACAGACAGAGACAAAGACACAGACAGAGACACAGAGAGAATGCGCCGATATACGTTACCACAACGTTTGCCCCGCGCTAATAATACGCTACTGACACGCTGCGCCAACATCCAATTTCCCCATATTTCCCCTAAAAGTTTGACGTTTCTCGACGCTTTAATTTTATTTTCAACACTGACGGGTCGACGGCGAGAAACGTCGTAGTGTGACAGGGCCATCATTTTACAACAATATGCTGACTTGAGCACTGAACCTTCAGAGTTATATAAGATAATCACACTATGACAAGGAGTTAATTAACTGCACCATTCATTCGGCACCTGTTTGCCGTCTGCTATTTGTTAAACCGCGTCCGTTTCAGTGACAAGTGTAAAAGTACAACATCTGAACGCTTTGACTTCTGGTTAACGAATGCTTTATTCATCATCCTGGTGTCAAAGCCGAGCCTATCAAGTGATCTCATTAACATATTCCTTTGTTCTCTTCGCGTGCCTGGATATCTTTTACGCCACATTACATCCCCACTTCACAAGTATTTTTGAATTCACTGACATTCACCAATATAACAATAAAATGTCTCAGTCCTTGACTTCCTCAGCCATAGTTTGTGTGTACCCTTAAACTCAGGTCCTGTGAGTGTATGTTCGGTTTTACAGTCTCTACTCTTACATGGTGATAACAAATGTATAAGGTAAACAAAACAATCCGGGTTATAATACTTAATGCCTATATGGAAACCATTAGTAGGTCATCTCGACTGGCTTTTAATCAGCTTTATAGTCAGTGTGACCTGATCTGGTTAGATTGGCTGCGCCTGTGTCGTTATTTACATTCCCTTGACTTGCCGGCACATCCAGTGCCTGCCTCACTAGTTTGGGCTGTCTGGCACCCTAATTATTTGAACTCTGTTTCTGTACATGTTATCTGATTTATTCAGGATTTGATACTCTCTACCCGATAAAGCTGTATGTCCCAACACTACCCCCTTTTTCCATTCCCCCAAATGATTTTGTACTTCATACTGTTACCAGGCATTATGGGATTGTGGGCTTGCCACATTTTTTGTCATGAAAACTTTGTTGGCTCTGTTGCCGTTTCACTGTTTGTGTATTTTTTTGTGTTTTGTGCCTCGGGTTTCAAATTACTTTTTACAGTTGGAATTCTCTATCTAAGTCTCCTGCTCAGCAGCAGTTGAGCTGGAGGCACATCGAGCACCGGTAGCGGTGTGTTTCTATAGTTGAGTAAAGCTAGTTGAAAATCTGTGTGCATGTCCACACATTTTTTAGAATGTTTTTGATTGTCTGTACAAATCGCTCGATTTGTCCGTTGCTTCGGGGGTATTGGGGACTTGAATACATGGCTGAAAAGCCCTAGTGTTGTGTGAACTTGTTATATTCGTGACTTTTGAATTGTGGACCGTTGTCCGAGAATACATATATGGAGATCCTGTGCCTAGCAAAATTGTCTTTCATCGCCAGTGGCAGATGATGTATCTCTGAGCAAAATGACCTCAGGATATTTTGTGTAGTAATTTACTGTTATCATAATTTTTGTGGTTTAACTCGAAAAGGTCAGCTCTTATTTTCTTGTATGGTTGACATGCTATTGTGTGGTTAATCAGTGGTTCATTGTCTAACTTTTTCCTGTTGTTTTGACATGTATCACATCGACTGATTCTGTTTTCAATTTGTTTGTTTATGTTTGACCAAAACATACAGTCCCTCGCCAGTTGCTTGGATTTGGTGATCCCTAAGTGTGTCTCATGCAATGTTTCAATCATGTCATCTCTTAACTTGGGGGTACAATGACACGGTTACCCTTCATTACCAGGTTGTTTTCTACTGGTAGCTCGTCTTTGTATGGAATGTACTGTCTTAAACAAGGTGGTGTACGTGTTTGTGTAGTGTCCCACCCATTTTCTATGTGTGTGATTAGCTTGGCCGTTGACTATTCAGTTTCATACTCTTTGGTTATTTTACTCAGCGGACTTGACAACTGCATGCCAATCATAGCGATGCTCAGTGTGTCGTCAAATAGGTCAGCATGACCTACTTCTGTACTGTGCGCTCTCGATAATGTGTCTGCAAAGAACATTAAGGACCCTTTAATGTGACACCACTTCAAATTGTAATTTTGCAATCGTAGTTGCATTCGCAGCATTCGAGCGGACAATTTGAGAATAGGCTTTTGAATGATGGTAACAGTGGCTTGTGGTCTGTTTGAACTTGTACTTCTTTGCCGAAAATATGGTCATGAAACCTTTGACAGCCAAAGCATATTGTGAGCATTTCTTTTTCGATTGTAGCATATCCACATTGTGCCCAATCCAAGGCCTGAGATGCGAGAACGACTGGATGATAATAGCGCCGAGGCCTGACTGACAAGCATCTACCTGGATGACAATGGGTTTTTTAACATCATAGTATTACAGGACAGGAGTGGTTTTTAATTTGTCTTTGAGTTTGTCATACGCAACCTATTGTTAATTTTGTCAGTGCCCCGTGACCTCCTTGTTAGCATGCACAGTGGTTTCACAATCTCAGACATTTTTGGTATGAACTTCTGCACATAGCCAACCATGCCCAGGAACTGATGCACGCCTTGCTTGTCATGTGGCTCTGGCATGTCCAGTACCGCTTGTAATCTGTCTGGATCTGGATTTACGCCCTGTTGGGTAAGTTGGTGCCTTACATACTTGACCTACACTGGATCTGGGTTTGACTCCATGTTGTGAGGATCGGGTTCTTCCACGGCCAGCTCATGAATCCTGCCAAGTTTGCTCCAGCAAACTTTCACAAAGTGATCAATCTTCTTACATGTGATGCACGCTTTGCCTTTAGCCAGACAGAAAACGTGTCGGTGTTCGTAGCCACAGTTTCTACAGTTGATTTTGAACTAGCCACTGCCGGCTGTGCTGGTTGATTTCCAAGATGGCATCGGTGCACGGAACAGCGTACTTGTTCAGGTAGTCAATTTCCTTTGTCTCCACGTCCGATTTGTTCTCCTCCAGCTGGTCAGCGCTGAATTCACACATATTTATGCACTTTTCAAGTGTGAGATTGGCAGTCTGAAGCATTTTACTTCTTAACATACAAGTTTTTGACGCCAGCGACCAGACGTTTGCGCAACAGCAAATCTTTGATGGGCCCATATTCACAGTCTTTGACTCTGTCTCTGATGGCCGCAAAAATATGTAGAAATGTTTTCGCTAGCCTGGTTATGCAAATTAAATTGATACCAGATTATGATTAAGTTGGATTTACCTGTACAATATGTCTTGAATGTCTCAGTGAGTGGGCCGATCTTGTCTTGGTCATTGAGTGTGATGCCCAAATTTGTGAAAACTTTCTGTGCTTCTTCACTGGCAACATACAGAAAAATGCTATACGCTCTGATCCATGTTTTCCAGTTGGATCTTGCATTGTTTTTAGCATTAACTGGTCATTGTTCATATTGGTTTGTCAACATGGGTAATTTGCGCGTGAACAAGGAGTTACTGTGGTGGCGCGACCTGGGTTCAATCCCGCTAACCACCACGCCTCCTGCCGGAATTCCCGCTAACTAACTCTCACATGCGAGACTCATGACGTCACGCCCGGTCGCCGACGGCCCGCCAGATCCTGAATCTACTACTACACCTCCAGCAGCCGGACCATCAACACCACCAGCTTTATTCGCCTCCTCCTCAGACACCACAAGATACCTCAGCCCCCCGGGTTCGTTCTCCACACTGAAGATGCCTAGTGCCGCCAAGCGACGATGCTGTGCTGCCGACACCAACACAGCCACCTCCCACAACGACCCGGAGACCACCGTAGCGGACGCCGCCCCATGTCTCCGCGGTCGGCCCCGCTCAGTGGTAGCTCCACCGCCCATCACCAACTGGCAGCTGACTCCACCATGGATGAACGATGTCCACGAAGACACCTAGGATGCCACCCGGCAGCTCACCCTACTTCAGCAGTCTCTGGCCGACCCATTAGCTCAACAAGCCGAAGTCAATATGTTGGACCGGATGTCGGCCATGGAGGCTACCAAAAAGAAAAGAAGATGCTCTGCCAGTCGGGAATCCTCATCCACCTCATCACGCTCTTCGTCCAGCCTTCACCACACCAGCTCTCATCACAAGGAGCGGCCGAGCCGGGAAAAATCCTCCTCCCCAAAGCCAAGCCGGTCCTGGTGCCCAAACTCCACGTCACGTAGCAGCAAGTCACACCGGGACCACGAAGATAAGGACCATCGCCAGAGGAAGGGAAGCCGCAACAAAACGCGTTCCCCGTCGTCGTCGGACAACCGAAGACACCGTGAAGTTATCGACGACATAATGCACGTGAACAAAAGCTACAAAGAGCCCCACATAGGTAGGAAGCCACTTCTTTCTCATGCCTTTGTTATTCGCGGGGAGTAGAAGGGGAAAATAGGCCAGGGCGAGAGTGCTTGGCATGACTACCTGTCTGCCATCCGGCCGTCCCTCACAGCTGGGCCGAGCCACTAGCCAAACATGTTGAACATATCATCGAGATGGCCGGAGAATGGTACTGGGAAACCTGTCTGGCGTGGTCGGAACGGATCTCCAACATGATTGATGATGGCAGGCTTCCCAGAGCCTGGAAAGACCCAACAGCTATCAAAGACATCCAGTGGGATGCCTGCCTCACTGAGAGCAGAAAGCTAGGGCTGGTAAGCCCAACAAAAACCCCACAAGAGTGACAGGCCAGAGACCCCAACAAGACGTGACAGCTGACATCCGCACACACAACAAAGGACCTGAAGGCCCTATGGCTCTCACCAACCACTACCATCACACGCCCGATGAATGGGATACCAGTAATCCGCCACCGGGCGGACATCTCGGTGGACACACCAGGCCCTCAGAAGCTCTGAGGCCTCATCACAGTACCGCATCTGGCCGCCATTCCAGGAACAACCAGCACCAGCAACCACACCCAATGCTCAGAAGTCAACACATCCGGTGTCAGCACACCCGCATACGCCAGTAACACCAACGACGCCCGCCGGCATCGGAGTGCTGAAACAACACCTCCAACTGGCGATGCCACAGACGCCCCGGCCTCCAACCCACACACCAGCGCTAATCGCCTGGACGGCTGACAAAGACCACACCTCAGAAGCACCTGCCCACCTCCAACCACACCACTTACAAGGAGACGGCGACTCGCCAACCGACGCCACCACCTCCACAGACGACACCAAAGGAGCCGACCGCGCTACATGCCACCGCCTTCCCACCACACCAGACGGTGCTACAGCAACTGACACCCCGCCCCAGCGGCCGACACCGACATAAAAATACCCAGCTGCCAGCACCGGACCTACACATTGATACCTATCAGCAGCCAATGCTCTAAGAACACACCCGCAGCTTCCGGAGACACGGCCGGAAGGGCACAAGTGAGTGAGGTTGTGAGTGCTAGTGGGGGGATGTGGGGGTGTGGGGGTGTGAGGTAGGGTGAGTGCACCCCGCTCCTGCCCCCACCACCCACCCACTGGCCGGAACCACTGACGACCCAGCAAAGGAACCCTGGATGCTCTCCTCACCACCGACCACCGTGCACACACCTCCAAGGACATAGAGGAGGCAACCTCTCTTCCAGACATCAAGCAGGCACCCCCCTAAAATCCGTCACACACGCTGATCACCTACTGGCCGACCCTCCTGCACATTTGGCTGAAAGTACTGGCCGGCACATGGAGCAACAAGCACTACCTTGACATTTACAAGGTACAGGCCACCAGTCTCCCCAACCACGTAGCAGCATGGGTACCGGTACCATCCACGCTCAACCTACACCCTCCCTGGCATCATGGACCTGGCGGGCGAGGTCACAAGGCTCAGCCAGGGCTGCTACATTTGGTCAGCGGACCTGGCCCAAGCATACCGCCAGCTCTGGGCATGCCCCCTGTCAGTCCCCCCCTGGACTCCAATGTGTATTTCGACATCGTGCCAGCATTCGGGTGCAGGACCTCCTCAATGGCCTGCGCTTGAACAACCAAAGCTGTCGGGTACTTCCTTTGCCAAGATCAGCATGCTCGACATCGCAGCCAGCCTGGGCCTAGCAGTATCACCCACAAAGTGCACCCCTCCAACCCACTGCCTCGAGTGGCTGGGATACGAGGTCTGTACACAGCGGATGACGATGCGGATCCCAGACGACAAACTATCTGACATCGACACGGAATGTCGAGAAGTCGGCCGCAACCCTAAGATCATGCCACCTCCGGCTGTGCTGGTTGATTTCCAAGATGGCGGCCTCCAGGGCGTCATCGGACGTCTCCAGCACATAGCCAGATGCGTAGACCCGGCTAGGCGTTTCATGAACCGGATCCTCCCCCCTACGGGACACCCCTTGCGCCGGAAGACACCCAGTAACTGTCAAACTGACATGGAACCTGGGCTGGTTCTTTGACTATGCCAGGACAACAAACGGGATAGTGCTACTAAAGCCCCCGCCAAAGGAGCGATGAGTTATTGAATGCGAGTCTTCGCTCCCCGCCAGAGGGTTGCACTCCGAGGCAGAATACTACTCCAAAGAGTACCCTGTCGACTACCTTGCAAGCAGGCATCACATCAACCGCCTTGAGGCTCTCAACCTCGTCGTTGCTATACAGGTGCTTGCCCCCTTGAGGCCACAAGACTATGTGATACAAGTAAACACTGACAACCAGGTCTCCCAGTCCGTGCTCTCCTCTGGAGCGTGTAGGGGCCCAGTCCTCTGTGCCTGCACCAGAGAGCTCTGGTGCTTCGCAGCCCTCCACTCGACGGAGATAGAGGTCATGCACAAGTTCGGTAAGGACCTGGTCCTGGCCGACTCCCTCAGCAGAGCACCCTTTGACAGCACCGCACGCCAGTGGGCATGCAAATTCTGCCAATGCCTCGACCTAAGCCGTATCCAGGTCCGCCACTCCAGCGCTGCCATCTCCGACATAGTATAGGCCTGGAAGATCGTACTAACCTGCCTCTCTCTTCCCAGGCCTACCGGACGCCAACCACCATCGGATCACTGCTCTCTTCAACGCTGGACTGGCGATGGGAACCTGGCGGAACAAGTCGCGACAGGTGGTGCGATACCTGCAACACACCCGCAACCTCCGCTACGACCCCCAGCGCCCCTCCCAGCACCACGTGATGGCCCTCATCGCTTCCCTGAATGTCTACCTCAAGTGCCCTTCTGACGTCCTCAACTACGTCAGCGACGCCCGGATTTGGATTCGTCTATGGGAGGCATCCCAGACTGATTCAACACCTACCCCACCTCCGTGGTGAAGCATGGGGTGATCCGGTCATCCACACAAGTCCCCCACCAAGCACCTCCGCTCACCCTCACACTTCTCGACGAAGTGACCCGCTAGTTCCGGTCGGCCGGTGCAGGAGGGAAGGTCATCTCGGCTGCCCTCCTCAGCGGCTTCTTTACCCTGCTCCGACAGGGCAACCTCCTGGTCACCGGCCAACGTCACAACCCAGGCCACACCCTCAGAGGCACCGACGTAGTCGATACCGGAAGTCAGCTAGGGGTCCATGTCTGATCTACCAAAATGACGAGGTCTGCCTCAGACGCCTTCTCCATCATTGTCAGTCCGATCCCCGGGGTGCGCGTCTGGCCCGTTCTCGCCTGGTGATGGTATAAGGACACCACCCGGACCAGCCCGGAAGCCCCTGCCTTCCTCCTCCCAGACGGCCAGCCCCTCACGGCAGCCGTCCTCACTGCATCGCTTAGGGCCGCTATCGCCGCCGGAAGACACCCTCACCCCGGATTCTTCACCCTACACAGCGTCCGGTGTGGGGGTGCCCAGTCATGTGCCAAGGCGGGCGCCCAAATCAACGACTTCCGGCAGCTAGGCAACTGGCGGTCGACCGCCATATACAGGTATGTCCCCCGGGCCGCCTTCTCCACAGCGACTCAGGCCCTCTCCACTCACTTGGTTGAGAGCCTGACTCGACAAACATTTGTCCTTTGAACTTTTGAAATTGTGAACACTACTACTACACCTGACTACTTCTTGAATAAAGTCCATGTCAAATAGCTACTTGTTTGTGTTGTAAATTGTTCATGTTGGTTTGTCAACATGGGCAATTTGCGCGCGAACAAGGAGTTACTGCGGTGGCGCCAACTGGCTTCGATCCCGCTAACTGCCACGCCTCCTGCCGGAATTCCTGCGAACTACCTCTCACGCGTGAGACTCGTGACGTCACACCCAGTCGTCGACGGCCAGCCAGATCCTGAATCTACCACTACGCCTCCAGCAGCCGGACCATCAACACCCCCAGCTTTACTCGGCCGCCCACCCATCGCTACAAACAGATGAACACATTACAAGCGGTAGGGTTGAGAGCCTGAGTCGACAAACATTTGACCTTTGAACTGTCAAATAGCTGCTTGTTTGTGTTATAAATTGATTTACCAGGGGTGTTCGTAGTCTTGTGATTTTCGCAGTGCCACCATCGGCATAGGACTCGCTAGCACGTTTCTTATTAAATCTACAAAAGTCCAAATTTTAACATAGAAGGAGAGTCAGTTTAAAACAAACGATATTTGCATTTTTATTCATATTATATATAACTATTTATAGAAAGCATAGAAAATGTTATACAACTTTGAAGCACGTTCTTGTTGGCATTGTCATCTACCTACTTTTAGAATTAAAACTAGAGAGATGGGCATTATTTTCTTATTTTATTTCTGTTATGTTAGTTACGCTGGCTAAAAACAAATAGAGAATGGAAAGGACTTATTTTCCATAGTTAGAAGTATAGTGTTGGTTGTAGGCCTTACTGAAAGGACTCCTTTGCATCGTTCTTAAGATGTTCTTCTTGTTCGCACCACATTTCTGCTTTCATGTGCCAAGTTATATTTCTGCAATAATTATATCCTACTAATATGGTAAGAAGACATGTTCATATTGACTATTGATCATACCATTGCCTTTCAACAGGAAGCGGCATCGGAAACGCGTGCGGCGGACGGACCACGAACTGCTACAAGGGGAGAGTGTGGAGGACAAGGACGCCGTGTCCATCCCCTTGCAACAGGGCGACCACTTCGACTCGACCACGGGGTACCTGAGTGAAGACCCTGGAGGTAATGTGTGTGGACACACCGTGCACTACCAGTTTCCAACAGACGACCATTCGAACGTGGAGGACGGACCCGATATCATATACACCACGTCCAGGATGGCTAATGTCCACTGCCAGAGCAACTGTGTCGCTTGTCAAGGTCCACAGGCGCTTGGCATGCGCACGCTTAGTTTAAGCCAACCGAGGGGCGGGAGAAGTGGAATTGGTAGCGGAAGTGAGATGGTTCGAATCTCTGGGGCACTACCACGTGGTGGTCGTGAGAATATTTACGACACTCGCAAGCTGACAGAGAAAACATATGGCACTACACACCAGCATGTGGACGGTCTACTCAACGGGGCGGGAACATTAAGCAAGGCGCAACGGAACCGCCCGAGTGAAGCGCCGCCCGACACGCGGCCATACACGCACAACACGTACGGTGTCGCCAAGCGGGCGTTGTACTCGACAGCGCCCGGCGTGGAGCATGTCGACAAGCAGGTGGTGACGACGCTGTGATGCGAACACAGCCCCATATCACGTGCTGGTCGGACAACCAGCCACGTCCTTTAGTGTCGACTGATCTCAAGTACAGGTGGATGTGTCATGTGCCTACACTATGAGTGTACACCAGGAGGCGGGCGGCAGACAGCCGCTCCCCAGCAGGAGGCGTGTCCTCGCCAGAGGACACTCTTGGTTGACTAGTAGGGAGCGCACGTAGCTAGTGCCCCGATAAATAATAATGAAACATAATTATAGCATGACTATGCCCAAAAGAAATGCGCTATTGACAATGACAATGTAAATATTGCACATTGCCTTAACAGTAACGTTTGATATGACGTAGAGTGTGTATTAACATGTAGAGATTATCTATGAGCCGTCAATCTGTCCATTGTCTACATCCGGGTGCCTAGCTTCCTATATATGCAGGTACGCAGCCGCGTACCACCTGAGATTACACATCTTTTTTTAAGTTAAATATATACGATGCTTTATGGCATTTTATTCCATCGGGTTTTGTTTCAATAGCGTTTTATTCCATCTGCGTACCACCTGAAAATCCAAAGCTAGGCCCTTGACATCGAGGTGTCGATCTGTCCATTGGGCTTAGTCTTATATGAGGAATGGTCATGTTGGAACTCCCCGTTAATGTAAAGTACATATCAGCGATGAACAGCATCGGATGGTCCTCTAGTTTCGTCTGTCTATTGTCATAACATTTTTTTGCTTAAAAAAAAGAATTGTTATTAAGGGACACCTCACCTAACATTATAATTTTACTTTAAACCTGCTAATCATGAATGATGAAAAAATATCACATCGAGTACTTATGCAGGCCATGTGTGCGGGTATCACCGAATAACTAATATTGTGAATATCGTGGCCATTAAGCAAATATTTGGTTACAACCCGGATACAGGTTTATTTATTCCGGACAAATAGGGTTGACGTCAAATTACCATGTACGGTGAGGCGGCCGTTTACACGCCCTCTATTATTATGTCTGTTGTTATCAGAAACGCCTGTTCCGGACGTCCAGGGGCTAGGCAGTCGTACTCCTTTCCTTTCAATTATAGTTGTTGATACGAATCATATATGTATAGATATCATATATCCTATGTGAGTGGTGTGGGAAAGTGGGACTGCTTGGTCTCCAATGAAATTAGTACTTTGTGCACAGATACGTGTGCTTCTCACGAGGGTTTCTTTGTTGGTTTCGGTTGTGCTTCATCTTATCTACAGTTAGATTCCTCAGTGTGTATTTTCACTAGTTCAATCAGAATTATGATGAGGACGTTACTAACACACCTTATATGCCTCGCCAATGAGAAGAGTCGTGTGCATTATTTAACTGAACCTGCATTTGTCGCTTTACACTTGCGATACTTATTTAACTAGCTCATTTCGAAAATATATATATGTATATATATTATATATGTATGTATATATATATACATATATATATATGTATATATATATATATATATCTTCTCTATTGTCGATTAGGAAGAATTACCTGATTTACTGTGATATGTTTTTTAAGGAAATAAATACTGTGTTGGTGGTTTGATTCACTAATATATTTGTAATTGATTTATTTATCTGTGGGTTGTGTCTATGCATTTTATCCCATTCAAGCCTCTTTATGATTAGCGTTAATATATACATAATTAGAAAACAGAAATGACTGAGTTGCTGGTAGAAAGAAAGTTGTAATGAACTTTTTCGAATGGTAAGCAATTCATGCAATGTTATTTATTGGATCTTTAAGAAATGAACTTGGGTTTAAGAAGGAGCTTAGCTAAGCCGGATTTAGTCGGGGATTTTTGTAGGGTTGTTTTGGTTTCAATGCTTCCTAAATGTTTGAGCTTGCTGGTAATGATACCATGTTACTTGTTAGTGAGAGGTATTGTTTTGTGTCGTCGGTGAGAGTGTGACGTGTGACTGCAATTCATACAAACTACACTTGCAAATATAGGTTCGGGTGGAGTCATTGACCGAAAATATTAATGGACGATTTCGCTCACCAATCTGGCGTTTGGTGACACTCGGTGGTACTGGTAGTCTTCCCGTGTGCCGCCGGCAGTGGGGCCCGCCTCCCCGGGGCGTGTGGCGTCTTCATAGGGCCTGCGCACAGGTCAAAGGGTATGTTAACTGACCCTGTCGATCGGCGCTACGTTCCGGGTGAGATGTTGTTGCTGCCTCATTTGACTAGGCTCCTCAAGTGCCTAACGACTGACTATAAACATGCCACCAAAATGGCCGATGTCAATCCACATATCAACTACAAAGCCTTTCGAAATCTAGGCAGGATGAAAGTCGACTCTAATATTATCCCAGATAGCACACAGCCGTCGGGCCAACGTCGGCCCGACGGCGGCCGCTCCGTCGGGCCGACGTTGTTTTGTCCAACCTCCCGCTGTCGGCTCGATGGCGGCCGCTGACGTCGAGCCGACGATGGCAGTCGCCGTCGAGCCGACGGCGGCAAAACAACGTCGGCCCGACAGTGCCTGGTCCTCCTCTGGTAGGCCAGTGCAAAATATTAGTTTTATTCAAAATTAATAGAAATCGAGAACCCTAACCTTATAAATTTAATATAATCTTTTTGGTAACGATGTTGTCTATATATGTGTACCAAACGATTTGTTTCTACGTGGTGTGGTTCTAGAGATATTTTCCCTTTTCTGTATATGGGTTAGGGTTATGGTTAGTGATTAATTAAATACAGAAAAGTGAAATATCTCTAAAACCACACCACGTAGAAACAAATCGCTTGGTACACATATAGCCAACATCGTTACCAAAAAGATTATATTAAATTTATAAGCTTAGGGTTCTTGATATCTATTAATTTTGAATAAAACTAATATTTTGCAACTGTACGTATTGACAAGTGTCAAACCTGTATGTATTGAACCTATAGTGACAGTGTCTTCTCGGAAAAAACCAAGATGGCGGTCCTTCATCAACATTCCGTACTGTGTAATTCAAATCGTATTAACACGAATAATTCCATTAATACGTCGTAATAAATTACAAAACTTTCACAAAATAATCTAAACATATTAATAAACAAACCTGTTAAGTAATTCCTTAAAATTCCTCTGATTTTCGGAGTTATTTGTAGAAAAAGAACGCTGCTCAACGATCGCACGTGCTCCGCTGGCGATTCGAACCGGAAACCAAATTTAAAGAACTGCGCATGCACGGCCCACCAGTCAGCTCGACAGTGGCACACATGTGCAAAATTAATGGAAACCATTGGCGGCCAACCACCGTCGGCCTGACGGTGGCTCGACGGTGGACCAAATGTTCAAAATAAGTGAAAACCAGCAGCGGGCTACCACCGTCGGCGCGACGTTGGCTCGACGGTGGAAAGGGATTGAAACCCAACGTCGGAACACCACCGTCGACCCGATGGTGGCCCGATGGTGGAAAGGGATTGAAAGCCAACTTCGGAACACCACCGTCAGCCCGACGGTGGGCCGACGGTGGAAAGTCGGTGGCGACGGTGCGACCAATAGCCGCCGTCGGGCCGACGGCTGTGTGCTATCTGGGATGTTCTTCCTGGAAGTTCTCCGGCATCCCCTACATGCTTCGTAGAGCTAACGTAGGAGGTGTCTTCTAACCGCACCATCATATATGGCCTCCCCTGACTACACATTTTCTGATGCAAGGCCTTTTCCTCACCATCCATCTTATTCTAACGAGAATCACTCAGAGAGCCCTCCCTCCCTCCCCCACCCACCCTCATCCACAAGATGCAGGCTGTCGACCGCCTAACTGACCAGGAACCTGGGAAAGCTCAGACCTTACATGTGGTTCTTGGGCCCCAGAGGCTCATGGACCGTTATCGTCTACACTAAACCGGTGTTCAACTGACTCAGGCACATGCCCTCAATAGTGCACTCCTGTGGTGAGGCAGGAGCTACTACCGCCCAACAATGGGTCACCTTGGGCCTGTTTCGCCTACAGGTCTGTCATTCTGTTGTTCAAACATTCCTGATGTGCTATCTCTGTCTTTATGCTTCGTCTCTACAAAGTTGCTGGCTGCCGGCACCCACAGGTACACAGAGCTGCAGAGTTTCATTACCCAACACCAAGGTGTCCTACTCGCTCCAGAACCTCTTGGAGTTGCACTCTTTGTCGTACATGCCTTCTCCACACGTCCCCGTGTGCCTCGTGCCTTCTGCCCTTGTTCAATCCCAAAGTTATCTGCTTCCACAAACAAAAATTCAACGCCAAACAAAAATTGCTAGCTACGGTCCTGCAGTGCATCATCTGTGCAGGTCTGCTGGCTGTGGCCTCTGATCACCCTACTTGCCAAGCTATTTCAACCTCATGGCAAGGTCCTCCCATCCCGTACAGTGAGGCTTCCGGATGAATGTCACTTCCTCCAAGATCATTCATTACCCATGTCGCTCAGTCTTGAATAAAGGTAGTTATCTCTCACCTGTTCCTTCACGTTCCTTATGTCCAAACATACAACTGTTGGAGAGGAAAGACTGACTCCCTAAGTGTTCTGTTTTATCACCCAATTTACTCCCGATTTTCTCAGTGCCCCTACTGGAATAGAGGGATGTTTTGGGAGTGTTATACACCCTCCAATATATACGCTCCAGCTCAATATTTACACCTTGCCATTAATATAGGCCTATATGAACAACATGAATACGTTAGAAAGAAACATTGACCAGCAATATGTGATCGATCTTGGTTCTCTGATGGGCCATATGAATATTGGTGCCATGTGTAATATATGCATAGAAGGTATCCATGCACATGGAGAGAACAATGCTAATGACATTACGTAGTAGATGCATTGGTGCCGGCGGTTCAACCCCTGGACGGTGAATAAAGCATTTGTTAACCAGAAGTCAAAGCGTTTAGATGTTGTACTTTTACATGATGTCAGATAAGGATAATGCCGCCTGCGAACACGATGCCAGGCCTGAGGCCACCGGGCCAGTTAATACTGAATAACATCACGAGATCCAACTGGAAAACATGGATCAGAGCATATAACATATATGCTACAGCTGCAGGAGTTGGGAACAAGACAGAAAAGGTACAATGTTGTATTTTTCTGCATGTCGCCGGCGAAGAAGAACAGAAAGTGTTCGCAAATTTGGCCGTCACGCTCAACGACCAAGACAAGATCGGCCCGCTCACAGAGGCATTCAAGAATAGTGTACTGGCAAATCCAATTTGATAATAATACGGTATCGTTTCAATTCACACAACCAGGCCAGCGAAAACATTTCTACATATGTCACGGCCCTCAGGGACAGAGTCAAAGACTGTGAATACGGGCCCATCGAGGATTTGCTGTTGCGCGACCATCTGGTCGCCAGCATAAAAAACATGATATTAAGAAACAAAATGCTTTAGACCACTGACCTCATACTTGAAAAATACATAAACATGTGTGAATTGAGTGAATTCAGCGCTGACCAACTGGAGGAAAAAGAATCGGACATGGAAACAAAGGAAATCAACTACCTGAACAAGTATGCAGTTCCACACACAGATGCACCGGTGGTACACGGGTCTGCAACAAGGCCGCCATCTTGGAAGTCGAGCATTACAGCCGGCACCGGCGAGTTCAAAATCAACTGCTGTGCCCATGACAGCCTCATCCATGCTGACGAATTGGTAAGCCAGTACAGTGATGTTTTCCAGGGCTTAGGTTTAATTAAGGCTAATGCTGTCATTCACATTGATAATACTGTACAACCTGATGTCGACCCGCCGAGGAGGATCGCATATGCCATCCAAGATAAGGTGCATGATGAACTGAGATGCATGGTAAGATTGGGTGGTATTGTTGAGCAGGATGAACCCACCCAGTGGGTAAATTCAATTACAATTGTAAAAAATTAATAAAATCAGAATCTGTCTGGATCCCACAAAGTTAAACAAAGATATCAAGAGAGGGCCTTTCCCAACCAAAGTAATTGACAAACTTATTGCTAAGACAGTGAATGCACAATATTTCTCAGTTCTAGATACAATGATAGGGTATTGGCAGATTGAGTTGGACCATCAAAGTTCACTATTGTGCACGTTCATCACGCCATGGGGTCATCATAGGTATACCCGTTTGCCTTTTGGCATCAAAACAGCCAGTGATATTTTCATTCAAGAGATGCACCATGTCATGGGCGATTTATCTGGGGTGGGTATAGTAACAGACAATATTTTGGTATATGGGTCAACTGTTGATGAACACAACATCAGGCTCAGAGCAGTTTTGGACAGGGCCAGATCTGTTAATCTCAAATTAAACTCCTCCAAATTTCCGATGTGCAAAACAACAGTAAAGTATGTAGGTCACCAACTTACCCAACAGAGCATAAACCAAATCCAGACAGAATCCAAGCAATAGTCGACATGTCAGAGCCACGTGACAAGCAAGGCATGCAGCGGTTCCTGGGTATGGTTGACTATGTGCACAAGTTCATACCAAACATGTCTGAAATCACGAAACCACTGCACACACTACTAAACAAGGACGTCATATGGCACTGGCAAAATGAACAACAGAGTGTGTATGACAAACTTAAAGACAAGCTAAAAATCACTCCTGTCATGTCATACTATGATGTTAAAAAAACCATTGTCATCTAGGTAGATGCTTGTCAGTCAGAGCTATGTGCTGTTATTATGCAAGATAATAAACCAGTTGCACTCACATCTTGGGCATTGGATTCAGCACAATGTGGATATGCCACAATCGAAAAAGAAATGCTCACAATCTGTTTCAGCTGTCAAAGGTTTCATGACTATATTTTCGGTAAAGAAGTACAAATCCAAACAGATCACAAGCCGCTTGTGGGCATCATGCAGAAACCTATTAACAAATTGTCAGCACGAATGCAGCGGATGCGAATGCAATTACAAAATTACAACATGAAGTTGTGCCACATTAAGGGGTCTTTAATGTTTTTTGCAGACACGTTGTCCAGAGTGCACAGTGTGGAAGTAGGTCATGCTGACGTATTTTATGACACACTGAGTGTCGCTGTGATTGACCTGCAGTCGTTGAGTCTGTTGAGTAGAATAACCAAAGAGTATGAAACTGACGAGTCAATGGCCAAGCTAATCACACACATCGAAAATGCGTGGGACACTGCACAAACACATATACCACCTTGTTTGAGGTGTATGTGTATGGCCCTCAACACCATACAAAGACGAATTGACAGTAGAAAATAACCTGGTAATGAAAGGTAACTGTGTCATCGTACCTCCCAAGTTAAGAGATGACATGATTGAAGCATTGCATGAGACGCACTTGGGGATCACTAAGTCCAAACAACTGGCGAGGGACTGCATGTTTTGGCCTAACATAAACAAAAAAAAATAGAAGACAGTGTCAGTTGGTGTGATACATGTCAAAACAACAAAAACGGTTTGCACAATGAACCACTGATTAGCCACATGATAGCATGTCAACCATATGAAAAGATAGGCACTGACCTTTTCGAGTTAAACCACGACAACTACTTGATAACAGTAGATTACTACACAAAATATCCTGAGGTCACACTGCTCAGGGGCACATCGTCTGCCACCATGATTGAAGTGATGAAAGACAATTTCGCTAGACATGGGATTCCCAAACAGGTAATCTCGGACAATGGTCCACAATTCAAAAGTCATGAATATAATGAATTTGCACAACGCTATGCCTTTTCAGCCACATATTCGAGTCCCCAATGCCCCCGTAGTAATGGCCAAATCGAGAGATTTGTATAGACAATCAAAAACATGCTAAAGAAATGTGTGGACACACACACAGACTTTCAACTAGCGTTACTCAACTATCGAAACACACCATTGCCTGTGCTCGATTAGTCTCCAGCTCAACTGCTCATGAGCATGAGACTATGGTCGAGAATTCCAACAGTAAAAAGTAATTTGAAACCCGAGACACAAGCCACAAAAAGAACAGAAACAGCGTAAGGTCAACAGAGCCAAAAATGTTTTCATGGTAAGAAAATGTGGCAGGGCACACAAACCCATAAGGCCTGATAACAGTGTAAATACAAAAATCATTTGGGGGAATGGAAGAAGTGGGTAGTGTTGGGACGCACAGGTATATCGGATAGGGAATATCAAATCCTAAATGAATCAGGTAACATGTTGTACAGAAACAGGGTTCAAATAATCAGGGTGACAGAAGCACCACAGCCCAAACTGGTCGGGCAGCCGCTAGACATGCCGGCGAGTCAGGGGTTAGATGTGCCGGCGATGACACGGCCGCAACCAATCTAACTAGGTCAGGTCGGGTGATTAGGCCAGCTGACCGTCTAAACCTATTAAGCTGATAAGACGCTAGTCGAGATGACCTACTAAGGATTTGTGTGTTTGCGTTAAGTTTCGTAACTCTGACTGTTCTGTTTACCTTATACACTTGTTATCACCGTATCAGCGTAGAGTCTGTAAAGTTGAACATACACCCACAGTATCTAAATTTAAGGGTGTGCACAGACTATAATAAGAAAGTCAAGGACTGAGACATTTTATTGAACAATGTGCATGAAAGTGAATTGTTGAATTTCAGTGAATTCAAAATACTTGTGAAGGGGGGATGTAATATAGGCGTAGAAGGTATCCAGGCACGCGGAGAGAACAAAGGAATATGCTAATGACATAGTAGACACATGAGTGCCGGTGGTTCGAACCCTGGACGGTGAATAAAGCATTTGTTAACCAGAAGTCAAAGCGTTCAGACGTTGTACTTTTACACCATGTAGGCTTCTATTGTAGGAACTGTAGACATATTTAGATGTTTACATATAGACAGGATAATTATTATCATTATATAAAGATCACTGCGACAGAAGGTAACAAATCATGAGTTGGGCTGAGTACTAGTTTTATTAGTCTCTGGCAGGACTGATAAATATGCCCACCACAAAAATTGAAATTCAGTGGGAAGTGAATCCAATATGGCACAATACAGGTGGCGCCCCATAGGCGTGCATGCCGAGGGAGGTTGGTGCGCGACTCACATTCAACAATATCACACGTGGACAGTAATAAATACAATACAACCTGTATGTGAGCTCCGTTATTTATATAATTATAATGTTATTATAATACACATGAAGGTCACTGCGACAGAAGGTAACAAATCATGAGTTGGGCTGAGTACTAGTTTTATTAGTCTCTGGCAGGACTGATAAATATGCCCAAAACCTACCAGGTCCCCAACCCAACTCAATTAACTTCATCAGCCAACTTGGCTGCCACTCTCATGTCATTCATTATCCTTGTAGTCAATGGCGTTTTTAAATACTCGAAAACCGCATTGCTACTCCAGTCTCCTCTTGTACGTATTTCCTACAGTGAGGCCCAACACATTGACAAATAGGTGCATCCACCCCTCCGTAAGGAGTGAGATGATAATAACTCCACATCTAATCCCACTCGACCTCCAAATATTTTTAATGTCCATTGGTAAATTTCATAACTTAAGGGGAAATTACCTCCCTTACTGTCTGGCAACAAAAAAGCACAGTCCTCCCCTGCAGCCGGCCTATCTTCAAAATGCTTTTCAGTCGAATGGACTGCGCATAACTCCAATTCTACACACCAAGCTATAGGAATGATTAATGATCTCTCCGAGAACTGAATTGTTTTTGACTTACAAATTTTCAAAATCATCCCCCAATGGGTCGATCTTAAAGTCCCTCCTCCGTAGCATGGCTCCTGAAAATGTTACATTCGACTTCCTCAACAACCCCCTGAAACTACACAGGATGGCCGCACGCCACGCAATATGACCTGAACTACTCGACAACTGAGAAAAAATACACCTCAACATATTTGGTAACAACGGCATGGCTTGCTTAGGGGCATCCCCAAGCTCCCTCCGAATCCCTTGCAACGTAGAAGAAATTACAAAGTCTGAATAATCAATGGGTACCGCCCAATTCCTTTTCAGAAAATAATTAAGGCTACTTAGATAATTAATAATCGAGGAATATTTCAAAGTCCTCGCCAGCCAGTTCGCATATAACGCCACCTGTGAGGAATTGCATGGGATCGGAGCGTGAGTTTCCGAAAACTCCTCCACAAAAGCCAGATATTTATTCACCTGCACCTCCCTAGCCGTCACAGAGTTAGGAGCGTAGGATTTTAGTTGGAACTCTTTCTGCTCATCCTTAAGTCTATCGACCCCTGTAAAGAGAATGGGCGTTCAAATAAACTAATACAGCATAAACATTTATTACAATCTGCTTTATATATGACATCTTGCATATAACCATCATTCAATCTACTCAAAGCATCCGTTATAACATTCGACTCACAGCGGTAAATACAAAGTTATATTTTATGGATAACCAAAATAGCCTTCTCATATAATGCATTATTAGTTTTCATTTTGACCTTCCTATGGCCAACGCTGACTCTACTGTGGCACTATCTGTCACCATAACTATGGAAGCTCCCTGCCACCCAGGTGCCCATCTCTCCACCGCCGCATATACTGCCCACATCTCCTGTACATTAATATGAGCCTCCAGCACCTTGCTCTCTGGGCGGTTATAGTGGTGACCCACTACCTCCTGCAACTGCTTATCTACTTGCTTGTCGTAACATCCTACTAACCAGTTGGTATTGTGCATAGCACCATATCCCCACTTACTCGCATCACTATAAATTGATCTCACTGCTGAAAACTTCCCTAACATTAAAGCCTTCCCATTAAACTCCTCGGTAAAATGGCTCCACCAATATACATCCTCTCTGAATGCCGAGTTTAACCTCACTTTATAATATGGACGAGCTACCGTATTTACTAAGTTGTATACTCGACGAGAAAAGGTTCGCCCACCCCGCACTACCTTGGCGCAGTGGGCTAACAATCCCGCTAGTCTTTCCAGGTTCTTTCTCGTTTCCTTCTTCTTTCCTTTGAAGGCTTCCAAAGTCTTACTTAATTTATCAAGCTTATCTCTCGGAAGAGACAATTCTAGCTTTACTGAATCAACTAATATTCCAAGAAATCTAATTTTCGTATTGGGACTAATTAGTTTCTTATAACTTATGTAGAAACCTAGCCTTCAATTTATTTTGCAAAATTACAGTATCCTTGTAAGTCGAACCGATGACACAAAAATCATCGAGATAATTTACTATACGACTCACTCCCTCTCTAACTGCACATCTTACTACAAAATCTGACACTTTCGAAAAAACAAAAGGGCTTGAGGACAACCCCATACAAAGCCTATTGTCCAACAGGTATACAGGGCCTTTCTTATCTTCACCTCCAAAATCCCAAATCAAACCCTGCCTCGGTCTGTCCACATGATGGATAAGAATAGCTCGATATGCATCCTTCAAATCCACAGTAGCCAAATAATCTCCCTGTTCCATCTTATCTACCACATCATCTACACTTTTATAATTAAACTTCAAAGCTACCTTTTCTGTGTAATTATTAATAGATTTATCTTTTGGCCTGCTGCAGTCCACTATTCCTCATCCAACCCCCTCCTTAGGGATACACAAAATATTGTGAACGCATTGAGGTGTTTCATCTGTCACGGTAATCATCTGTTGGTTCAATTCTAGCAACAACTTCTGCGTTATAATATCTTTATAAATAATGTTACCGATTTTTTTTAATGCAGGTTCATATTCCACCGTACAGTCGATATTGGTAACGTGGAAGCCAAAAACTACTCCCCACAAAATATAGACCCAATCTGGATTGGTATCACCTCTTACAAATAGCTCACAAATGAACCGACAAGGTTTAAGCTGCATCTGATTGCCTGCTATGTAATGCATACATTTGCATCTACCGTTTATACAGACAAAATCAACACAAACTACAACTGGTTTACTGTGTGGAAATTCCCTAATATAAAAATTCCAACAATTGTAATCTTCCATTATTGTTTCAACATATAACATGTCATTTTCATTATTACTATCATGATTAATCCAACATTGCCATATTCTGTTGACTTGACTATTAATTTGTGATACCTCAGAATTCACAGCATAATTTTCATCAATTTGCTCACTCCTTATGTTTTGGCCTACTGTCTGGGTATCCCTAGCACATGCAACTTCATTCATTATGACATTGGGGGTACTACTGCTAACTTGTACCCCCAATTCAGGTGAGAGCGCGGTGCCTCTAGGCTCCACGTGACTACAATTAGCTAATTGCATGGTCAGTGTATTTTGAACCTCGCTAGGTATGCCCACTACTTCCTTCGCGGACAACACACATGTAACATTCCCAATCATAGGCCGCGAGTAATTAACTTCATGCTTATCATTTAACTTACTGTCAGCACTATGCTGCTCCAAGTGTATGACTTCAACATTATGCTTTATTAAATTGTCGCTCATAAATGGTAACGGAAAATTATTATTTACTGCACTTTCCAAGACCAACATGGGGTCATTATTAGACAAAACAATATTATCAGTGTCCTTTGTCAATTTGTCATGTATTACAGACCTACTCTCCTGCAAATCAGCCTGATTGATAATTGACCTAACTCGTCAATCCTTAGTACAATTAATCTTTTTATGGCTTTTACTCCCGCATTTCATGCACCAATGACCATAATTACAATTGTCATCACTCCTACTACAGCCACTGTCTTTATTCCATTTGAAACATCCAGTCTTACCTTCTTTTGTGTAAGCTGTTGTTCTACGCACATTACTCGACTGCTTTTTCGACAGCATGTTGTGCATGCCATAGTGGTACATGCACAGGCCCGTATTACTGCTACCGAATGCTGCGAACCCCTGTATTTCTGCTAGCTTACGAACGTCTTTGTCGTAGTCCACATGTGTCGAGTCTAAGAAATCATTTTGTCGACCCCTAGATGCCATAAAACATATATGTTCCAAGAAAGAACGATAGTCTCCAACAGTCAAGCCTTGTATGTGAGCAGTTCATAGCAATTTTACTTCTTTACTTCTTTTCCTAATACAGCAAATCTGCTGATACTCCACTTACTTCGAAGTCGTTGAGTACTACTGCTACTTCTGCTTCGCGAATCCGATGGCATTCGCCGCCTCCGCCTTGTCCGCGACATGTGTCGAGGTTTTGACACTCCGTAGCTTGAGTGTTCGTCCTTCACGTTCAAGACCGCCCCGGCACCTGCACCGGCTATCGCTGCCGGCGGCCATTCGTCTGTCATGGCTGCCGTCGCTCGCTCTGTCGAGGTCACCGCCGCCGCCGTCGTCGTCTCCTTTCCTGGTTCGTCCCTGCCTGCTTGCTGGCGTTCCAGTCGTCTTCTTCTCATGACTGTTCGCCTCTCTTGCAAACCTAACACTCGCTCCTCCAGCTCCATATCATTTATCTCCTTCAAAATTGAAGTCTCCTGTTCCTCTAACGTCAGTGACGCCATTCCCTCCAACATTTCAAGTGAACTCTCTCTCGAGCCTTTCAAACTATCACCTGTTTGTCGAGTTGAAGCATGTGTAACTCTAGTCGATACCAACTTCTTTCCTTTACGTCCCTTCTTTTTGCACTTGTCTGTCTTGTGCGACGTACCACATATATCGCAATACATAGCTTAGCTGAGCTGAGCTCTCGACACGTCTGCTTAAATTGAAATTCAGTGGGAAGTGAATCCAATATGGCGCAATACAGGTGGCGCCCCCATAGGCGCGCATGCCGAGGGAGGTTGGCGCGCGACTCACATTCAACACTATCAAGCATGGACAGTAATAAATACAATACAACCTGTATGTGAGCTCCGTTATTTATATAATTATAATGTTATATATACATAAAAAGGCGGAGCGGCCTCTCCATTATTACTGTTCTGATTATTACTGTGCAGTAAATGGTCTGTTATTTAATGACGATTAATATGTATATTGGCCTATCATGACCCGACTTGATCGATCCCTCTGTGCGCTACTGAAGCACCACCGTGTGTTGGTGCCCTGAGAACTGCTGCCTGGACATTTCACACCAGGCTTTCACACTGAGCGCACCTTCTCATCTTCGCTGCTAGCTCGTCGGTCGTCTGTCGTCTGCCTACCGTCTGCCTGTCATTTGCCGGCTGTTTGTCAATTCCTAAGCTAAGTATGACATGGTATTTTGTCGTGATTGTGGTGAATGCCATAGGAAGGATGATAAAGAAGCTTGTGTGACATATCAGCAGGAGAGAAGGACGACACGTCAGTCGGCCATGGCTGCTAAAGGGAAGAAGCCGGCGGACGACGGGGAGTTGGAGGTAGTGGACGAGTCTTTGTCGGCATTGACTATGGACGACCGGGAGAAGAGAATAACAGACGACATTGCAAGACTGGAGACGGAGATAAGGCTTGGGGTTTTGGAGATGCGCAGGAAGGAACTTCAAGCGATGATGGACGACCAGCTGGCAGGACGATGGCTGGAACGTTCGACGGTTAATTTTGATGACCTAGGACTGCCGGCACCCATGTGGAATGTGCGTGGTTCGTCTCCGGGTGCATTGGGCACCATGACAGGGTTTTCGAACTTCGCCCACGCCAGGGTGCGCACCAGGGGCGACGGTGGACGATGACGAACACGCAGCCATAGTGATAGCAGTTCAAGTAGGAGAAGGCGCAGTAAGTGGGCTCTAAAGTGTTACACGGTAGCCGGCAAGGAGGTGCGCCACTTAAATGGCTATGAGGTAGTGGCAGCAACTGGGCTGTGGTGTCTAGATATTCCTGAGCTCGCAATAGCTGACTATATAGCTATTATTGAGCATATTGTATTTATATATGTGAGGGTGAGGGACGACTACTTTAAGGATTCTGCACACTTTGACTATGCGCTGGCAGTGCGAAAGGCTGCAGAGCAGATTGGAATGGCGGCATTTGCTAAGGTTAATTCAGGTGAGAGTGCGGTGCACTATGGCGCACAGAATGCGAAGGTGCGCAAACCAGGCGCTGGTAGTTTGTACAGCAAACGGGGGGCTGGGTCGGATTCTAAGCCCAAGCGTTGCTGCTACCAGTGGAATGGCGATGAAGGGTGCAGCAGGACAGAGGAGGAATGTAATTATGAGCATAAATGCTCAAAGTGTGGCTCAAAAAATCACAAAAATGATAAATGTAAAGAATGAAAATTTAACTTTCAACCGAAATTGTCTATTGAGGATCTCTGGAATGTGCGAGCCCGGGGTCAAGTGTCTGCATGGGACGACACATGTAGGGCCAATTATGTTGGAGCTGAGAGCAACATTCCTGAGTTAATTGCCGATAGGCTGGCGGGCTGTGCGAATGGGGGGCGTGTGCAGGTGGGGATTGTATCATATGGACACACAGCAAGTCAGGACGTTCGGCCTATTAACACTGCAGGACTGGACGGTCTGGTTTGGACACACCCGAATGGGTTAAGCAAGGACAACAATTTATTCGTAGAAAACTGTGACAATGGGGAATTATTAGTATCTGTGTTTGAGACTATGCTAGCCAGGCCTGTACACTTTTAGATTACTGTACAGGGATGGAAGTGATCTCCGGGGAAAAAAGCGGAAATGCTGATATTCCCCCATAGGGGAATCGCGGCCACGCCAGGGTGCGCACCAGGGGCGGCATTTGCTAAGGTCATATACATCCCATCTTTTGCGCACCTTCGCATTCTGTGCGCCATAGTGCACCGCACTCTCACCTGAATTCAGGGAATCGCGGAAAAATACCAGGTCTCAACTAGCCTTGTTGTGATTGTATTATGGCCCATATCTAACAGTTTCTTGCTTAGATTTTATGTTCTAACTACATCTAAGGTCATATAAGAACGGGATTTGAACCACCCAACTGTTGTCATATACATCCCATCTTTTGCAATTTTGTTTAACGTTAATCAGTGAATATAAGAAATCCTGGAAATCCATGAAACCACGGAGGTCTTTCATCTCTGACTGTAAAATGTGTGTACGGTTTATGTATTTGTGCTCATTGTATCGCGGGAGTTCCCAGTCAACTGAAACGTTGCAGGTGTGTTCGTCGAATGTTTTTTTCCGGGGGGAAATCGACCAGGATTGGTGGTTTATGTTATCGGGTGTTGTTTTTCGGATTTAGAGTAATTAATCAAAATTGCTCTGTTGCATATCATGTTAGTAGAAATAAGCGATGCTCAGTTAAGCATAAACAAATAATTGCTGATAAGTTTAAGGATGAGCTTGAGGCAAATATAATATCAATAACTATTGAGACACCTGTTTGCACTCATAGTGTTTTTGTAGTGCTGAAGGATGATGGTGGTGAGCGCATAGTAGAAGTGAGAATCTGGTGATTGACTATAAAGGGGAAATCGGCGAAAAATGTTCTTATATGACTATCGATGATGTTGTGCATATGTTACAGCGCGGAGACTATCTTTGCACCATTGACATTAAGAATGCGTATCGGGCAGTGTATATTCACCCGGACGATAAGCATAGGCAAGGGTTGTTAGGACCCCTGGGGGAGGATGGATTGACACCTATTACTGTGATAACCGACTGCGCATGGGCCTTTCATACAGCCCTTACATATTTTCATGGATTTCAGACTTTACCGTTAGTGCTGTTAGAGAGGGCGTAAGAACAGTCGTCAATTATTTGGACACTTAAAACGAATTAGAATGGGTGGACGGTCTTCTGGCACACTGTTCAAAAGTTATCAAAGGCGGCAGAACCTTGTCTAGGAGGATTTATGATCTGTTAGGACGCTTGAAAAAATCTTATTATAAAATTTGATTAACTAAAGGCATTAAGGAAGACCTAACTTGGTGGCTAGCCATTGCCAGAACTTGCAATGGTAAAGCTCAAATATTTGAGCAGTTTGCACCTATGGAGGCAGTTTATAGTGATGCATCCATGTGGGGATATGGAGCATTGTATGCCCTTGACTGGCTTGTTGGCTCGTTTAGGGCATCGGACGACTCAGCTTTGCGTAATTATGCGGGTCACCACAACGTGCAGGAGCTATGGGCAATATATTTGGCAGTTCAGAGATGGGAGGAAGACTGGAAGGATAAAAATCTATTATTCATAACTGATAATACGGTCATAAGTACAGCTATTAATACTGGGCGCTCGAAAAGCAGCCAAATTATATACTTTATTAGAAGGTTATTCTGGTCCTCCCTAAAAAAATAACTTCAACTTTCAGTCTATATATATTAGGAGCAATCTAAATAAGTTTTGTGATGCACTAAGTAGGCTAAATGAACCTAAAAGTCATACAAGATTGGCCAATTTGATTGTTGACAATTCCATTTGTTGTAGCGATATATTTTCTGCACCTTTGATTTTATTGCAGGATGTGCAAAGTTGAGGAACGAACAGAAAGCATTCCAGTTACAGAATTATTTTTTAAAAATTGACGGTCACATGTACAGCGCAAGTTAATAAATATCTTGAATTTGTCAAGCTATTTCACCCAGATCGCTCGCCTTTTCCTTGTTCTAATGAGCAGGTGGCTTTGTATTCGACCTGGCTAGCCAGATCTTTAAAATTCTCTTCTATTCAAAATTATTTCAGTGGCCTCAATTATTTTTTGCGCTCACATGCTGAACCTCCTAGTGACTATTCGAATTTCACCTTGTCCTCGACATTAAGGAGTATACGGAGGGTGAATGGGGATACTCCACGGAGAGCAATTGCGATGCTGCCGCACATGCTAAGGGTAATTTTTTCTAACTTGACTTCCAATCGAGGCCATGTGGCTTGGCATGCTGCTATTCTTTGCTCTTTTAGGGGTCTCCTCCGTAAGTGTCAAGTGACTGACTCGGACTCCACATTATTAAGGTGTGACTTTCACTTCCATGATTGGGGTTTGATAATAACCCTGACACTCTCCAAGACAATTCAATTTAAGGAGCGGTTGCTTGAGGTTCCTATTTCAAGGTGTGCGGATCGTATGCTATTGGAGGGAATTGCATTTTCAGCAATTGCCATCCAAACTGGACTCGGCAGCATTCCAGATACCAATGGGTCCAAATGAATTGGCCCCTATGAATTATGAAACATATCAGGGCATTTTGAAATTATTTGCTTCGAAGTCAGGTATTGATACTACCAATTTGAGCTCCCACTCGCTTCGAAGGGGTGGATGTACATTATTGCACATGTCAGGTGCATCCATTGAGGAGATTCGCATCAGGGGTGATTGGGTATCAGATACTGTATATGATTACATTAAGACCCCATTATCCTCTCATATCATTAGTGATATGCGGGTGGCCGCTATATTGTCTTCGACTCATCATTAGTAGGGTTGGGCAAGCGGCTCCTTCTGGCATTATGCTAGCCAAGATCTCGCATTAAAAATGAAACAACTTATGCTTGTCCAGTCTGATTTAAAGAGTAGCCTAACTTTATAGACAGGATAATTATTATCATTATATAAAAAGGCGGAGCGGCTTCTTCATTATTATTGTTCTGATTATTACTGTACAGTAATTGGTCTGTTATTTAATGACGATTAATATGTATATTGGCCTATCACGACCCGTCTTGATCGATCCCTCTGTGCGCTACTGCAGCACCACCGTGTGTTAGTGCCCTGCGAACTGCTACCCAGCCATTTCGCACTGGGCTTTCACACTGAGCGCACCTTCTCGTCTTCGCTGCTAGTTCGTCGGTCGTCTGCCTGTCGTTTGCCTACCGTCTGCCTGTCGTTTGCCGGCTGTTTGTCAATTCCTAAGCTAAGTATGACATGGTATTTTGTCGTGATTGTGGTGAATGCCATAGGAAGGACGATAAAGAAGCTTGTGTGACATATCAGCAGGAGAGAAGGACGACACGTCAGTCGGCCATGGCTGCTAAAGCGAAGAAGCCAGCAGATGACGGGGAGTTGGAGGTAGTGGACGAGTCTTTGTCGGCATTGACTATGGACGACCGGGAGAAGAGTATGACAGACGACATTGCAAGACTGGAGACGGAGATAAGGCTCGGGGTGTTGGAGACGCGCAGGAGGGAACTTCAAGCGATGATGGACGACCAGCTGGCAGACGACAGCTGGAACGTTTGACGGTTAATTTGGATGACCTAGGGCTGCCGGCACCCACGTGAGATTCGCACCAGGGCTGATTGGGTATCGGATAATGTATATGATTACATTAAGACCCCATTATCCTCTCGTATCATTAGTGATATGCGGGTGGCCGCTATATTGTCTTCGACTTAAAGAGTAGCCTAACTTTATAGACAGGATAATTATTATCATTATATAAAAAGGCGGAGCGGCTTCTCCATTATTATTGTTCTGATTATTACTGGGCAGTAATGGGTCTGTTATTTAATGATGATTAATATGTATATTGGCCTATCACGACCCGACTTGATCGATCCCTCTGTGCGCTACTGCAGCACCACCGTGTGTTGGTGCCCTGCGAACCGCTGCTCGGCCATTTCACACCGGGCTTTCAAAGTTATAACCGGCTGGCATTATGCTAGCCAAGATCTCGCATAAAAAGTGATCAACCCATATTTATGTTTGTCTCGTCTGATTTAAAGAGTAGCCTAACTTTATATGTGTATATACATACATCATTCAGTATTACTGAAAGTAATACTGAAAGATGCATATACTGTATATGCCCCAATAGACGTGCACTGCGCAAGTGCAGACACATGGATGCACATCTATTCAAAGTTAGAGAATTTCATGGATTTGTTTTTGTCATACCTCTGAAATAAAGTGGGATTGTCTTATTTTATATGCATTCAGTCCGAATATGATCGTACAATCTTGAAATGTGGGGCGTGCTTCTATTGGGTAGCATGGTTCTATATGGACATATACAGTATATATATATATATTTATGTACATTTAGGTTACCACATACAACAAGGATAAGTAAACATGGTCAACACAGTTTATTTGCATTGAATGAGACAACTGCGAGATATACCAATAGCGGCCTATAGGCATATGGTTAAGGCTTACGGTATCGGGACCAGTAGCAAAAAATGTCTTTTGATTCGAATATCTACATGTTTATCTTTTGTACATGGACAACAAACAATTCAGGTGTTTGAAACAACCATTAAATAGGGCATGGCTCAAAGTGTGAAATATCAAACTCGGTCACCCCTACTAGTCCCAATTTCATGAGCCTTAGCCATATGTCATTAATGAGGGGTATATATACCTCGTATACAGGTAGGGGCTACGACTTGGATTTCAAAACGTCTTGAAAAAGCAAGACGTTCTGAAAAACCAAGCCAGTTTACATGTAGAAACCAATAAGGGTGACCTGTCACAGTCTGCCACTACTTTAATATTGAAGATGGAACCTAACAAAATACATCATTAAAATGGCTATAAGTAGCCCTTCAAAGTTCATGTGAAGAAAATGCTCATGTGTATAGTATGTTCATAATATTCAGTTAAAACTACATTAAAATAAAGAGATAATCTTATTTTGCCTATAACATTGTGCTGTTTTTATTCTGGAATTAGTCATTTTTACTGGTGAAACACCATGGTCTATTTAAACCAGTATTATTCTTAGAATCAAAATCCTGGACATAGTTAATGAGAAATAACCAACAATATGAACAAATCATGATGAATAGTATCATATATGCCATTACTCTAATGTACACAGGCAGATGGGTTGTTGTTTTAGCAGTCTACTTACACAAGGATGGCCTCTGGAGCTGGGTGTGGGTGTTGGATGTGTGTGGGTGTGGGTGGGTGTGGGTGCAAAGTGAGATTTCTCTGTGTGTGGTATATCGACCATGCAGTATATGTGCATGTGCATATACAGACAGACATATACATGTATATATATATATGCATATACATATATGTATGCATATATAGGCATAATTATAGTGATATACACGCATATATGTGGATATATGTGCATATATATGCATATATACACATGTATATATGTATATATATACACATATATATGCGTATATATATGCATATATAAATATATACACATATATATGCATATATACATATATACTCATATATATGTGCATGTATGTGTATATATGTGTATATATGCACATATATACACATACATACATGTAGGTATGTATGTATATACACACATATATACACATATATATGTGTATATATGTGTATATATGGACATCTATATGTGCATATATATATACATATATGTATGGATATACTGGTACTGGTAGTACCCCTATCCTCAAACTTAAAAACAAGGTTTGGCAACAGTCATGGCTCAATGACCATGACCCACATCCCCACTAAGTTGTTCAGTTAGTCAGTTTACAGATGCATCCCCACCCTAGCTTCTTTGTGTTGGTGTAACCCTGCCAGCCATATAGACCAGGTTAGTGGTAGTCATGCATGGTTGCCCCACCTGACACCTCCCCCCCCAACCACACACACAAAGTAAAACAATACCAACACAGCAACACTGGTCTGCAATCCACACCCCCACCAGCCCCTCTAGCCACACCATGCTTGTCAATGATGATGTGGTGATATTTATTTTAATTTAATTTAATTTATATTTAAATTGATTTATTTATTATCCTTACTTTTTAATTTTGTTCAGATTATTTCTATCCATACTGTTTGCTCATTATTCACATGCTGTCAGGACCTCCCACCAATTGGACCCCTAAGGGTTTAGCAGTTCCTCTGTAGCTCAGATGGCAGAGTGTTGGTCTCAAGATCAGAGGGTAACCAGTTCGAATCTTGGAACTGCAATACGTTTTTTTTAAAGAATGTCATACTACTTTTTTTTGTAATGCATAATTATATCAATATTAATAAATATGCCTTTACCTAACTCGACATTGCTCGACGTTATCTGACTGGGCTTTACCCGGCTCTACTTTACCCGGCTCAGGTTTACCCGGCTCTGCTTTACACGGCTCTGCTTTACCCGGATCAGTTTTACCCAGGTCAATTTTACGCGACTCGTCTTCACCTGACTCGACTTCACCCCACCCGACTTCACTCGACCCGACTTCACCTGACCTGACTTCACCTGACCCGAGTTCACCTGACCCGAGTTCACCCGACCCGAGTTCACCCGACATGACTTTACCCGACTACACTTTACCCCGCTCGACGTTACCCGCCTCGACGTTACCCGCCTCGACGTTACCCACCTCGACGTTACACGCCTCGACGTTACCCGCCTTGATGTTACATGCCTCGATGTTACCTGCCTCGACGTTACCTGCCTCGACGTTACCCGCCTCGACGTTACCCGCCTCAACGTTACCCGCCTCGACGTTACCCACCTCGACATTACCCACCTCGACGTTACCCGCCTTGATGTTACCCGCCTCGACGTTACTCGCCTCGACGTTACCCGCCTCGATGTTACCCGCCTCGACGTTACGCGCCTTGACGTTACCCGCCTCGACTTTACCCACCTCGACGCTACTCGCCTCGAGGCGTGATGTTACCCGCCTCGACGTTACCCGAGTCGACATTACCCGCCTCAACATTACCCGCCTCGACGTTACCTGCCTCGATGTAACCCGCCTCGACGTTACCCACCTCGACGTTACCTGCCTCGACGTTACCCGCCTCGACGTTACCCGCCTCGATGTTACCCGCCTCGATGTTACCCGCCTCGATGTTACCCGCCTCGACATTACCCGCCTCGACGTTACCCGCCTCGACGTTACACGCCTCGACGTTACCCTCCTCGACGTTACCCGCCTCGACCTTACTCGCTTCGACCTTACCGGCCTCGACATTACCCACCTCGACGTTACCCACCTCGACGTTACTCGCCTCGACGTTACCCGCCTCGACATTACCCGCCTCGATGTTACCCACCTCGACGTTACTCGCCTCGATGTTACCCACCTCGACGCCACTCGCCTCGACATTACCCGCCTCGATGTTATCCGCCTCGACGTTACCCGCCTCGACGTCACGCGCCTCGACATTACCCACCTCGACGTTACCCGCCTCGACGTTGCACGCCTCGACATTATCCACCTCGACGTTACCCGCCTCGACGTTACCCGCCTCGATGTTACCCGCCTTGACGTTACCCACCTCGATGTTACCCGCCTCAATGTTACCTGCCTCGATGGTACCTGCCTCGACGTTACCCGCCTCAACGTTACCCGCCTCAACGTTACCCGCCTCAATGTTACCCGCCTCAACATAAAGTCCAGGTGGGTAACATAAGGTCGGGTAATGTTGGGTCGGGTATACTCATGTCAGGTAAACTCGGGTCAGATAAAGTGAGCTGAGGTAAAGTCGGGTCGGGTAAAGTGTGGTCAGGTAAAGTGTGGTCGGGTAAAGTGTGGTCGGGTAAAGTTGGGTCGGGTAAACTCGGGTCAGGTAAAGTGAGGTGAGGTAAAGTCAGGCCGGGTAAAGTGTGGCCGGGTAAAGTGTGGTCGGGTAAAGTGTGGTCGGGTGAACTCAGGTCGGGTGAAGTCGGGTCGGGTAAAGTTGGGTCAGGTAAAGTCGGGTTGGGTAAAGTTGGGTCGGGTAATGTTTTGGCGGGTAACTTCGAGGTGGGTAATGTCGAGGTGGGAAACATTGAGGTGGGTAACGTTGAGATGGGTAACATTGAGATGGGTCATGTCGAGCCAGGTAACATCGAGGCGGGTCACATCGAGCCGGGTAAAGTCGAGGCGGGTAACGTCAAGTCGAGCCGGGGTAAACTCGAACCGGGGTAAAGTCGAGCTGGGCTAAAGTCGACCCGGGGTAAAGTCGACCCGGGGTAAAGTCGAGCCCGGTAAATTTGACTAATATTAATATAATTATTCATTTAAAAAAAAAATGATTAAGACATTCTTTACAAAAAAAGTATTCTAGTTCCAAGATTCGAACCAGTTACCCTCTGATCTTGAGACCAACACTCTGCCATCTGAGCTATAGAGGAACTGCTAATCCCAGAGTGGTCCAATTGGTGGCAGAATGCTGGGAGGTCCTGACAGCATGTGAATAATGAGCAAACAATATGTATAGAAATAATCTGAAAAAAAATTAAAAAGTAAGGATAATAAATAAATCGATTTAAATAAAAATAAAATTTAAATAAATATCACCACATCATCATTGACCAGCATGGTGTGGCTACAAGTAGGCTGGTGGGGGTGTGGATGGCAGACTAGGTTGCTGTGTGGCTATTGTCTTACTTTGTGTGTGTGGGTGGTGGGGGAAGTGTCAGGTGGGGCAACCATGCATGACTACCACTAACCTGGTCTATATGGCTGACAGGGTGACACCAACACAAAGAAGCTAGGGTGGGGATGCATCTGTAAACTGACTAACTGAAAAACTTAGTGGGGATGAGGGTCATGGTCATTGAGCCATGATTGCTGCCAAACCTTGTTTTTAAGTTTGAAGATAGGGGTACTACCAGTACCAGTATATCCATACATCCATACATTTATGTATATATATGCACATATATATGCACATATAGATGCCCATATATACATGTATATATGTGTATATATGTGTGTATATACATACCTACATGTATGTATGTGTATATATGTGCATATATACACATATATACACATATATGCGTATATATGTATATATGCATATATATATGTGTATATATGCGTATATATGCATATATATGCGTATATATGCATATATATGCGTATATATATACGCATATATATGTGTATATATACATATCTACATGTATATATGTGTACATATTCATATATATGCACATATATGCGTGTATATCACTATATCTTTATAAGTATGCCTATATATGCATATATATATATGCATATATATATATGCATATATATATATATATATATATACATGTATATTCTGTCTGCATATGCACATACACATATTGTATGGTGGATATACCACACAGAGAGAAATCCCACTTTTCACCCACACCCACACCCACACCCACACCCAACCCACACCCACACCCAACTCCAGTGGCCATCCTTGTGTAGTAGACTGCTAAAACAACAACCCATCTGCCTGTGTACATTAGAGTAATGGCACATATGATGCTATTCATCATGATTTGTTCATATTGTTGGTTGTTTCTCATTAACTATGTCCAGGATTTTGATTCTAAGAAAAATACTGGTTTAAATAGACCATGGTGTTTCACCAGTAAAAATGACTAATTCCAGAATAAAAACAGCACAATGTTATAGGCAAAATAAGATTATCTCTTTATTTTAATGTAGTTTTAATTGAATATTATGAACATACTATAGACAGGAGCATTTTCTTCATAGAAACTTTGAAGAGCTACTTATAGCCATTTTAATGATGTATTTTGTTAGGTTCCATCATCAATATTAAAGTAGTGGCAGACTGTGACAGGTCACCCCTATTTGTTTCTATATGTAAACTGTCTTGGTTTTTCAAAACGTCTTGATTTTTCAAGACTTTTTGAAATCCAAGACGTGGCCTCTACCTGGTATATAGAATGTATAATTTATTATGCGTATATAAATAGGGGCGGAGCTCTATCCTAATAATTATGATTATTATTATTCATCTCGATTATTATTATCCAATCACTGACTTGCCCGTATTTTCCCTGGTCTTGCCTATGCCAGCGCCACCACCGTTCGTTTCCGGCTTGTGCGCTTGCCGGGCTGTCAGTCTTTGCCCTGCTTTCAAACTTTTACCGGTAAGCCTGTATTATGCTTAGCCATGACGCAAATAAATTGTCCTACCCATCACCTCCTTGTGTCTCTCCTTTTCTCGTAGCCTAACTTTATATGGGGTATATATATACCTTGTATATATGATGTGCATCCTGGTGTATAACTCAATAGCCTATACCTCAGGGCCCGTATGCACCAATCGGGGTTAGGCTTAGCCGGAGTTAAGGGACTAGCCGTGGATAGCTACCTCAGGGTAGCGGGGGGTTTGAGAAATGTGTAAATTGGTATTCACCAATGTTTTAGCCGCTGCGGATAGCTAACTGTCAGTTTATTTATAGATTTGGGAATTCCCTCTGCGTTTGTACCCATATATTAGGCTCAAATATATTAAATGCTATCATATTTAACAGAATTACATACGCAATAAGTGAAATTTTATCAATTTAACCCTAAATTCGAAGCATTATTAAGGCTACCGCCGCAATGGCGGCGATATTACTAGTTATATTTTCGAATCGACGAACGTAGGCCCCCTACAGTAAACAAACCGCCGCCACCGCCAGTAGGGAAAGCGACGTCGAATCGTCGGCGGCGGCGATTTGTTTACTTTACACTCGTCGATACGAAAATATTAATATCGCGGCAGTTATGGCATCAGCATTAATTTCGCTTCGGATTTAGGGTTAAATTGATAAAATGTCACTTGTTGCGTATTTAATTCTGTCAAATATGATCGCATTGAATAGATTGAGACCCACACACGCACACTAACCGCACCGGCTAGCAGTTAAACCTGACTTGAAGTCAGGGTAGCTTAGCCGAGGCTACGGTCGGCGGTTAGCACTAACTCCGATTGGTGCATACCAATTTGTCACATTTAGCCGTGCGGGGATACCTTAGCCATGGTTAAGGCCCTAACCCCGATTGGTGCATACAGGCCCAGAGTTGTCTCGATCAATGTGAATAAACTGTGTCGACCATGCTTAGGATATGGTGGGGCAAGATGTTCCCCTTAAGCGGGAATTGCTATATCTTTGTTCAAACATGTTATTTTGATATTCTACTTCCACCATATGATCTATGTGTTGTATTTTCTGATGAAAAACAAGGTTGACAAGTGTTAATTTTTTAAACAAAAATCGTTATTGAAAAGGACGTCTTACCCAAGGTATGGGGTAAGACGACCTTTAGCATGAGGGAAGAAGCCCCCTAGGGTGTACATGTTAGTTATAACATGGGTAATTCACGGGCGGGGATGAGACAACAACATCTAATTGCTCATAAACAGCTCACACCACCTTACGGGATTCGAACCCGGAATCTGATCAGTGACTGCTCGACCCCAGTGCTGCCTCCTAGAGGATACCACCGCACTGAGCGGCCACCCCTCCACAATGGATTCGCCGACCCACAACACAGTGACAACCGCCGAGCAGCTCGCCACTCAGCGACCAAACACTAGACAGTCAACCACGCCCTTAATTTTGCGAGCACCTCCACGCAACGACACGCCACGTAATGCAACGAAACGACAAGACAAAACGTTCATGCCAGCGACTAGGAAGTCAAACCGCACGGTACAGCCTAAAAGACCAAACACCCAGCAAACACGGCGTGGACGCCCGAGAGGAGCGAGAGGAGCCGCAACAGCGATCACACAAGTGAGTGAACAAGAAATACAGACACCGACTTGCGGCGCTAAACGAAGGCAGACAATGGAGGAGTCCGATGACGCACAGAGTGGCGAGCTAGAGCAACACACAGACAACACAATGATACAGGCAATACAGAGTGTGATGTCTGCACAAACGAGAGACCTAAAGGACGACCTGATAACGCGCATGGAAGTGCTGGAAACAAACGCGGAGAAGCGGAGCCGCATGGACAGCGTGACCCAGTTAGATAGCGTCCCCACGCCCCGGGAAGCAAAGGGCGGGAACGCGTCTAGCGTGGTCTCCACTACCACAGCGAGCAGGCAAATGAGCGCACCGATGGGAACCACACAAATGGGGATGATGCAAGCCCCAATGAATACACTACAGATATACAGCGACGCAACAAACAGACAGGCGTTCCCCACAATGCAATTTACTCAACCTTTCAACAACGACCAACCCACAAACAACTTCATCGCAGGGCAGCAACCTACCCAACATAACGAAAATGGCGCAGACGAGAGGACTGAGGCAATCACACCTACGTAATTAGAGGGGAAAAGAAGGAGAAAGTGGGACTGGGCGAGGCTACATGGCCCGAATACATAGAAGCATTGTCCAGAATGGCCAGCGAAATAACCACACCCAATAGCTGGAGGCAACCGATAATCAACCACATACACCAGATCGCCACCATGGCGACCACCTGAGACTGGAATACCTGCCGCAGATGGTCGGAGCTCGTATTCTCAATGATCGAAGACGGCCACCTACCACACGCGTGGATGGATAGTTACGCAATCAAGGACGTGCAACGCGACGCCATCGCCGTAGGATCGAGGCTTGGAGCCGAGAAAACATGCAATCACCAATGCAGCCATAGGCAGACGAATACTACGACCAACCCACACCCCCAAGCATCAAACGTACCATTTGAATACAGAAACGACTTCAACCGAGAGGTCGACGGGAAGCCATGCAACACATGGAACTGGGGGAATGAGTGCGCGTTCGGGGCATCGCACGGTGAGATGCCAGACAGAAAGGCGCACGTATGCGCCTGGTGTGCAAATAAATATAGACGAGCAAACGGACACAAGGAGATGAACTGTCTGAACAAGAAACGATTCCTAGAAAGAAAGCCGGCGCAGCAACCACAAGAGAACAGCGCCAGCACACCCACGGCACCACAACAACAGGCCCAGGTTTTTTAGTCACTGGCTCCTCAGGACAAGCAACCGCTGCAGAGGAGCCAGTGAAAACCCAGCAATCCCAGTGTGACCGGGATACGGAACGGCGGAGCACAAGACAGGATAGGCACAAAAAAGAAAAAACCCTCACACCACGCGATATAACCATCACCGCCACAAAGCTACACGCCAGGACACGATCACTGCCGTACAACCTAAGAAATACGGCAGAGAGGCACGGCACAAGTAGGGAAATGCCGACAATACAGGGGGTAATACCAAGGCGGAGAGCATCTCTCCCAACGGTCACCGAGAGGAGCGACAAGATGGTGACCGAGGCCCCCACTTCCCGCCAAAATCCAGAGCGCGCCAAAAAAGACGCGGCCGAGCAGACAAGATGGCCACCAACGAGTTCCAACAACGAAAAACCATACGACCACACAGAAAACGCCCAACCGGGCACCCAAGAACCAGCACAACCAAAAAGACCGTCAGCCAGTGAAGGACAAGAACACCACAATAACGTAGGAGAAAAAGACGAAAAAGATAAACAACGAGATAGCTACAACGGCGAGGAGGCACAAAGCCGGTAAACGGCAGATGGCGCCACCGCAGGCCTGGAGGAGCAAACGAAAGGGGCAGCCGGCGCCACCGCAGCAGCCGACGGGCAAACGAAACCGGCTCCCGCAACGAACGCAGACAACAGTTATCAGGAAGAATAAGCGAGGAAAGCAGCATTAACGAAGCCAGCGAGGACAGCGACGAAGACAGTCAGACATCAAACAACGAGGCAGTGACGGGCACACGCAACGAAATAGCGGGCACAGAAACAAGCGACGAGGTCAGATACGGCGCATTAACCGACGACGAGACATGGGACTCGGTGGGAACAAACTTCCCCCCTCCAACCCACTCCAATATCGACCAACGACAAACAAGATATGGCCATACCCGAAACACCAATTATGGGCACGACACAAGAAGTCATGGAAACCTACACAAAAATAAGAGACACAGCGCTACCAAGCCACCTCAGCACTCGGATACCTGTACCGTCAGCACTGAACATAGCAGAGTGGAGGAAAATGCTCACAGGATACCACGACGAAAGACTAGTCGACTACCTGGAATTCGGCTGGCCCGTGAACTACACGGCGCAGCAACCACCAAAGCCAACGACGAAGAACCACGCCAAGGAACAAAAACAATTAGAAGCAATCAGAGGGTACGTAGAGACCGAGATCAAGCACGGCGCAATACTGGGTCCATTCCACGAACCACCATTCGGCCCCTGGAGCCAGGTCAGCCCTCTCATGACCAGACCAAAGAAAACTCAGACAAATTACGTGTAATAGTGGACCTCACATGGCCCCGGGGGAAGAGCGTGAACACCGGCATACGAAGGGGCTATTACCAAGGCTCCCCGTCGACATATACGCTCCCAAACGTGATGGACGCGGCCGACGAGGTGGCGAGGATCGGTCAAGAAGCATGCATATGGACAGTCGACCTAGCAAGAGCGTACAGGCAATTAAGAACATGCCCCCTATCAACACCGTTGCTGGGCATAATGCTGGACGGAAAATATTATGTCGACACGGCCCCACCCTTCAGGTGCAGGACATCATCACTCGCATGCGCACACACGACAGGAGCAGTCGTCTATCTGCTAAAGAAAAGGGGACACTTCGTCCACTGCTACCAGGACTATTTCGTAGGGGTGGCGCCGACGAAAGACCAGGCTCAGGCAGCATACGATGACATCACAGAAACAGCCAAAAAGCTCGGCCTCGAACTAGCCCCGACAAAATGCACCCCACCAACCAAGAACTTGGAATGGCTCGGCTTCAAAATTTCATCTGAAAACATGAGAGTGACAATACCGGAAGAAAAGATGGACGACATACTCGACGAATGCGCCACATGGATGAGCAGGGCCAGCGCCACAAGAAAGGAGATACAGAAACTCGCAGGAAAGCTACATCACATCGCTCGGTGCTTGGAGCCAGCCCGGAGATTCATGTCTCGGATCTTCGAAGCCCTCAGACAGGCACCGTACACGGGGAGGCAGCCCGTCACAATCGACCTCAGGGTAGACATCAAGTGGTTCCTTGCGTTCGCACGCAGGTCAAACCGCCTAATACTACTACAGAAAGAAAAACGCATGGATTGGATAATAGAATGCGACTCATCACTCCACGGGGCGGGAGCTTACTCGCCAGAGAAGTTCTACGCCCACGAATACGACGACGAGACCATACAGAAGACAACGAACATCGCACACCTCGAGGCTCTCAACCTCATTGTCGCCATCAAAGCGCTGGCAACACAACGACCAGAGGCATACAACATCGTTGTGAACACAGACAACGAGGCCAGCCAGAAGGTACTGACCTCCGGGGCAGGAAGAGACCTAGTCCTCACCGCAAGCGCTAGGGAACTCTGGCTGTTCGCGGCGACCAAATCATGCCAGATCGAGATACGACACAAGCCAGGAAAGGAGCTGGTGCTCGCCGACGCCCTAAGCAGGCGTGGCTTCGACAAGGGGGCTAGCCTAATCGCCCAGCCCGCTTGCCAAGATATGGGGTTAAATGAAATTCATGTCTCCTTTGATAACATCCTCACTGAGGGTCTATAGAGTAACCTGGTAAGATCACTAAATTGCACCTCTCTTCCCAGGTTACCCGGACGACAGGCACCAAAAGATCCTCCACCTCTACTTCGCTGGGCTGGCGCCCGGGACCTGGAGAAACAAGGACGCCCAGTTCAAGAAATACATCAAGTTTGCGGCAACGAGCGGGTTCCATCCGGCCAACCCAGCGCAATACGACATCCTCGCATACATTTCCCACCTCGACGAGACGCTGGCCTCCCCCGGGGCCGCCATGAACTACATAAGCGGCGCCAGGACGGGCGTACAGCTCCTGGGAGGGAACCCCGCACAGTTCGACACATACCAGACCGGCCTCATGAAAAGAGGAATCCAAAGAGCATCCCATCACATCCCGAGGCCGGCCCCGCCACTAACTCCGACCGAGCTTGCAGGGGTCATCAACTACTTGACCGGCGCAGGTCACGGGGTGGTCGTACTAACAGCAGCCATTCTCATCGGTTACCCGACACTGCTGAGGCAGGGCAACATCTTGACCACCCCCGGCCGGGAGGGGACAGCCACACCCTCCTGGCGCGTGACGTACAGGTCGCTCCAGGGGGGCTGAAGGTAACAATCAACTCCCCCAAAACAAGATGGAGGGTGGGACAACCATACATCGTGGTGGTCCCGGCGATGCCTGACTCCCCCCTATGCCCTCTGGCGGCCTGGCGCAGATACCGGGATTGGCAGAGGCCCCCCCCGGATGGCCCGGCTTTCCTCCTCCCGGGGGGGGGGGGGGGGGGACCCCCTGCCCGCCGCCTGTCTCCTGAGGGCTCTACGGCTGGCATTGGCGGGTTCCCGGGTCCTCAACGCCCAAAACTACACCCTCCACAGCCTCCGGAGGGGCGGGGCGCAGGCTTGCCAGGCGGCTTGGCGCCCCTTAAAGGACATCATGGCCCTGGGGGCCTGGTCGTCGGGGGCGGTCCGGTCGTATCTGGGCCCTCCTGGGGCGCATCTCCCCCCCCACGAACCCTACCATTAACTGGTTGTAGGGCTCGAGTACTATACGCTGCGGTCCTCGTGCTCACTGATCGGCCGGGGAAGAGCCCCTATTATTACCGGTGAAACATTTCTGACCTTAATGAACCCCAACTCCACCGGCCGCATGCCACATCTAATTGCTCATAAACAGCTCACACCACCCTACGGGATTCGAACCCGGAATCTGATCAGTGACTGCTCGACCCCAGTGCTGCCTCCTAGAGGATACCACCGCACCGAGTGGCCACCCCTCCACAATGGACTCGCCCACCCACAACACAGTAACAACCGCCGAGCAGCTCGCCACTCAGCGACCAAACACCAGACAGTCCACCACGCCCCTAATTTTGCCCCACCCACCCACACCCATGGAATAAAGGCGAGGCGAGTAGGGTTGTAGGGTTCGAGTACTATACGCTGCGGTCCTCGGGCTCACTGATCGGCCGGGGAAGAGCCCCTATTATTACCGGTGAAACATTTCTGACCTTAATGAACCCCAACTCCACCGGCTGCATGCCACCGGGGGACATTTGACATTATACCGATACTTTTGAACTGTTAGCGACTTAGGAAATTACCTCTACCTTTGTACTTCAGATTGTCATGTCTATTATCCTGTAGCATGTAACTAGACATTTAATGATTAAATAAAACGCTGATTTAACCAGTCGAGTCTCCGCCTTAGTGAATTATAAATGAAATGAAACCGTCAACTTAAAAAAAAACAAGAAACATGAAACTTACTAAAACACTTAATATTATCTTGTATCAAATTACTGCATATGAAAATCAAGCACATCCAAAACATCATTTTACCACGCACAACAAATTTATACAATATATTTTATTTGTTACATTTAAACCAAAAAGATAATGTCTTACAAGAAAATCGTTGAACAAAGTCAGGATCGATGTGTAAATATTCACATTTTGATTTTGAAACAAAGTCATACAAGCATAGGCCTGCCACTGATATATTTTCTGGGATAGGATAAATCACTGATTCAGATTATCGTAAGTTGGTTAGTATCTGTAATATATGCATAAAGGCATCCAGGCACATGTTCATCATCATCATGCTGTCGGTCGCGCTGCGACAAAGACCGCTTTCATTACTTGACTGCCGCTCTCCATTTAGCTGTGAGAGCGATGTCCATGAGTCAAAGATGAGCTCGAGCAGCGCGGTCCTTGGTAACCCAGGCGACGACCGAGCCGGTATGGTGTTTTGTGCAGTTGTACATTTCATGAAAGCTGCCTGCAAAAGTGATACGTGCTGCTGGCTTTTGCAAGTTACCAGCGGCACTCTCTCGGGGAGCAAATAGAGGTTTCACACCGGCAAGAACATGTCCAGACAGGCTCAAAACTATTTGTCCCTGCAGTGGCTGGTCGGGAGATGTTGGGAGTTCCATACATCAACCGCCCTTGATGTTGCCACAGTGACATGGTTTTCTGTTCAGGGTTTGCTCCCTTAAGCTGAGATTCCTTCTACGCGGTATGCGGCATGCAGCATGCGGCATGCGGTATGCGGTATGTGAATGGGAAGATTCCTTCTACACGGTATGCGGCATGCGGCAGACGGCACATGACTGGCTATATTTAAAAAATAAAAATAAACAAGTATACTCCTTACTGCACTGTATATGACCAAATATTGGATTTATATCTATGTACTTTTTCGTAGGTCACATGGGGGTTCCTACCTTTATTATAACCAAATTATAGATAAGTATTCATATTTCTGTGCATATGGTAGCATTTTTAGCTTTCCCCTAACCGTATGTCTCCCGGTGCCCAGCTCACCATGTGTTTCCAATTAGCACCCCTCTGTGAGACTGTTCCGTAATGCTCAGTCGCCTCTCCTAGTGTTAAACTAATGGACACAACAGACTCAGGTTTCTATTCACACCCTGCGTGCCGCATACCGCATGCCGGACCGATCGCTACAGGGACCGATCGAGTTGTCGCATTCGCATTCGCATTCGCATTTGCATACCGCATGTAAGGGTTGCAGCCCATTGACTTCAAGGCGTTTCGATTTTTTGCCGCATTCGCATTCGCATTCGCATACCGCATACCGCGTGTAAGGAATCCTAGCTTTAGCCTTTGGTTCTGTCAAGAACCTGTACCACAAGGCAGTGGTTTACAACTCTGCAGGGCATCAAACTCCCTGAGGTATTGCAATACCTGCAATACCTGCAGGCATGTGTTAGTAGGGCGGATATGTAACAATTTTTACTTGAGGTGTGCACTTCCGGAAAGAAGCATGAAACTTTGTCCTAGGGGGTTTTTGGGTGGCTGATTACAAAAATTGTGGGAACCACAACGTCACTCCAATGGTTCCCACCCAAAATTAAGAAAATCAAAATGGCCACCGCAAAACACGTTTTGCCCATAAAACGGTTCTAAGTCCCCCGATTACCATGATCTTGATGTCTATACCTATGTTTTTAAGGTCCAGGAATCCAATAAAACACATGTGAGGACCCATAACATACATCTTCATGGTGAAAATTTAAAAAAATGCTCATAACAATAATTTTTTAAACACCAACTTTCTTTAAATTTGACATTGTTGTTTTACTTCTTCATGGTAATTGAAGATTAAAAGCAGAAGATATTCAGATAATATTGGTGATCTTAAATTTCTCACAGTATGCTAATTAATTGAAATGATTTCGCATTTCAGAGTTTATTAAGAGTTTAGATACAAAGACGACACCTGGCACAGACATCAATACTAATGACATTTCTTCTCAGCAGGGTCATAATCACAAGGAACAAGTATATTTAACCCATTATAATTCTTATTGTTCAGAAACCAGTGGCGTTCATGTTGTGATGGTCATCTAGGCGATCACCATGTCCAAACGGCTTAGACTTGCCACTCGGGCTTGCACTGCACCAGTTCAACCGACAAACTGGGACATATGTGCTCTGTGCCAAGAACTTGGTGGAATTCCCATAAACCCATCAGCAACTGGACATGCATCGCCATTGAACATAAACGTATCACGACTGGATGATGGTGACGGCATGGAGAAAACACTGATTAAGCATGAAGCTAAATGGCAGAAAAAATTTTACGTCCTGTGTAATGCAACAAAAGTAGAGAGAGCCAGGGAGATGCAAGAAAAACCTTGTTCGAATACAGCTCAGTCACCACTTAAAGAACACCTTCACAGTGCAACCACTCCAGCAATTCCCATGGAAACAGAAGAGACACATCAGCCAACGTGTAGTTTCTGTTATGAAACCACAGGAGACTTTCACAAAGCCGAAACAATATCCCTTGATACCCGTGTCAAACAGATTGCTACAGAACTCCGAGACACAAAGATCTTGGCCAAATTATTGGTTGGAGATATGATCGCTATTGACATCATGACATCATTCTACAACAAACATAGATCTCCACAAAGACATTCGACTGAGAAGTGTCACCAAATCATCCAACAGATCACAGTTTGTTGCAATCCAGAACAGATACCTGTGCTCACTATTGATCAACCATTATATGCGATCGCCAAAAGAATTCAGTGGAAATGGCCAGATGAGTATGGGGAAAAACAATATGTTGTACTGATGGGGGGGTGGGGGGGGGGGGTTCCACATTGAAATGGCCATGTTGAAAGTCATCGGTGATTGGCTTGATGGAAGTGGTTGGACCTATGTGATGACTTCAGCCAATGTTACAACTGAGGGGCGAGCCGCTGCTCTACAGAAAGGTTCACACACATCCAGAGGTCAATGGGTCAGGTAACAGGAGCAGCTCTGTTCATTCTGCTTCACAGGTCATATGATGAGTATCAAAAGAACACACCAGAGGGTGAACAACTACACTTTGATGAGTGGTGTAATGAGATGTCTTCGGAGCATCCTCAGTTTGATTACTGGTTCAAAGTTCGGAAGTTGGAACTCCTATTCCGACAGTTCCTTAGATCGCGGCGTCAACAAAACTTTGTTCCATACGTGGAATCACTTGGAAAGATTATTCCATGGATGTTCGCTCTTGACCACTCTGTGACGATGACGATTTTGAAACATTTCATGTCTCAGAAATACTTTGATGGGGGCATGTAATATATGCATAAAGGCATCCAGGTACGTGTGGAGAACAAAGGAATATGCTAATGAGATGACATCATGACAAAGGGTGCCGGCAGTTCAGGACCCTGGATGGTGAACAAAGCATTCAGTATCCAGAAGTCAAAGTGTTCAGACGTTGTACTTTTACAGTATCGAGCCCATTTTGATTTTTTCCACATTAAACAGTTTAGCTGTTCATAAATCGAATGCCTTATTTCATGCTTCACCAGTTGCCACATCTTTAAACTGTTACAATGACAGTTGTCAAGCTTCATTGCCTTGTCACAGTCCTGATACTACCCCAGTCACACTATGCTTGCGTTTGCTTGCGATCGTTTCAGGACCACCGTACAACCACCATATGACCGGTCGGTGAGTGGTCGGTGACCACTACGGGAAATTTTGGTTGCAAGGGCGTTGCAGCTGCTGCACTTGCAACCTCCTTGCGACTAGTGCGTCAGTGAGTCGTTACCGACCACTCGCAGACTGCCATGCGAGGAGAATGAGAATCGGTGACCGCTCGGCAACCGCTCTGCGACCGCCGTGGCAGGGGCATCAGAATTTGTATCAGTGAGCACATGGCGAGCGGTCGCTGACAGTTGTGAGCTTGGTAAGCGGTCACAGACCGCTTCGTTGCCACTCGCCGACCGCGTCTTTGATTCGATGTAGCGAGTCAGTCGCAAGGAGGTCTGTTGGTTGTAAGGTGGTCGCAAGTGAATGCTGGCCATAGTGTGACTGGAGCTTACTATTTTCTAGTCATCCTAGAAGCGACAAGTCTTGGCCCACACATAGCCTATCACTACACAGTCGGTGTCATGCACCATTTTGGTTACCATTGGTCAAGAATTCGGGAATACATTTATTGATATTATGCTCTGATACCACCACCATAGACATAATTTAAAGTGAGTACAAAATAAATAAAGTAATAAAGAAATGCATCGCCGCCAATGTATATACACATAATAGGGGGCCTACTTATATTTTACATAAATAATGTAGATTATTTGTTTCCTGATTCTAATCCATCAATTACAATTGACATCATATTTATATTGCAACTTCACAAATGTCAATAATTGTAATTCTGTAAGTATCAATGATGTCAGATAAATCATTAGAAAATTACATATGTTGACGAGTCAACATACTTAATTCACGCACGAGGCAAGTCGACACTCAGCACGCAGTACGGTCAAAACTCAGGATCTCGGATCCAATCAGATACTACCTTACAGGGCATCCAATGAGAGGGGTTGTGTCTGGAAGCCATGGGACTACAAAATGGCAGCCCCCATAGTGAGTTTGTGAATCTTAAAGAACTGGCATTGTACATTGGAATGTATTCCCATTTGCTCATTCAGAACAATATTTTTATTATTTGAGCAAACTAGTAGGTAGCTACAATGTTGTAAAACAATAAATTTGTGTTGACTTTGTTGTGACACAAGTGGTTTTAGAGATATTTAACTTTTTCTGTATGAAGATTGCTCACTGCCATTGACAATGCCTTTAGTTGGCAGGTACGCACAGTGCAAAACGTCAGCTTTATTCAAAATTAATAGAAATCCAGAACCCTAACCTTATCAATTTAATATAATCTTTTTGGTAAACATGTTTTCTATGTGTTTTCAATCAGTTTGTTTCTAGGTGGTGTGGCTATATTTAACCTTTTCTGTATGAAGATTGCTCACTGACATTGACAATGCATTGAGTTTGTAGCTATGTGAGTATTTATTTTTAAAGCATTTGATCTCAATGGAACATATTCCAATGGAAAGTGCTAGAGGAGACCTTAAACTGAGTAGTCATATAATTTTTCTAATGTAAATATCAAGAAAGTTACATCGATTGAACTTGAAAAATATGCCTAGTTATGGGCCCTTTGTTCTATAGTAAACCAGCCAAAAGTTGTGACCCATATTACTAGTTTTATGAGCAAGGCTGAGGCGTGAATGCCAACTGCCAATTGGTGTGAGACAGAGGGGACATTGTAAGCAAGTGCTGCGGATTAAATAACTCTCTTGGCCATCTATCGAACATCCTTAAAATTTCACAACATGTAGAGAACTAATAAAGGAACAATATGTGCATAGTTTGATAGGACATTTTAATGAGGATGTAGATAAATATGTGCTCTATGTCATGAAACCAAGAGTTAAATTGTAGCTAGAAAACCTCCCTTTTGGTGACCTGAAAGGTAACACCTACTGCAAAGCATCTCCGCGCAGCGGAATCCAGCTAGCTTTATCGTCGTTGCCGAACCGCTTCGCGGCGATCGGTGGTTTTCGCACATAGCTAGAGTTTGCCGGTACGCGCAGTGCAAAACGTCAGTTTTATTCAAAATTAATAGAAATCCAGAACCCTAACCTTATCAATTTAATATGATCTTTTTGGTAAACATGTTTTCTATGTGTATTCCAATCAGTTTGTTTTTATGTGGTGTGGTTTTAGAGATATTTAACTTTTTCTGTATGAAGATTGCTCACTGCCTTTGACAATGCATTGAGTTTGCCGGTACGCGCAGTGAAAAACATCAGTTTTATTCAAAATTAATAGAAATCTAGAACCGTAACATTATCAATTTAATATTATCTTTTTGTTAAACATGTTTTCTATGTGTATTCCAATCAGTTTGTTTCTAGGTGGTGTGGTTTTAGAGATATTTAACTTTTTCTGTATGAAGATTGCTCATAGCCATTGAGTTTGCAGTGCCACAGGGGGTTTATTATTGTAGTTACTATCGCCACAATGGCCACACTTCCATTTAGCGTGACATCAGTGCATATCCTGTATTCAATACTTTATTTCAGATTTAGCATTATGGTAGTTACATAAATTGGTCCATAGTAGGTAGATATTTAAACAAATACAATACTAACCATTATCCAAATGTTGGTCTACATGGAAGTGGCTATTCATACGAGACCGCATGAATAGCCAGAGTGCTTATTAGTAGGCCCTATGGCTATGCTATGGGACTCCTTTACCCTGGTGTATCCCCGTCGCGTTAGGGTTAGGATAACTTTGTTTGTTTGTTGTTTTACATCCTAGCAACTTTATGGTCATATCAGGACGGGGTTTAGGGTTAGGGTTGTTTCATCTTATGATTAGGTTAAAGCTAGTCAGGTGATTGTACATGTGTATATATATATACAGGCAATTTTTATTTCATTTATTTTTCCTCCACTCTCGACCCTGCTCCCTCCCCTTCTCAGTTCCCTCCTCAAATCCTTCTCGATTCCTTTCCCCCCACTGTCTCCATCTATCCCACTCTCCATTCCTTTTCTCACTCCACCCACCCTCTTAATTTAAGTTTTGTTGGGGGGAAATTCAGGGGCGGACAATTTTTCACTCACTGGCGGCGACAATCACAATTTTGTTTGCTATTTGGCCTAAGGTTTATGTAATTGATTAATAATGAACATACACACTAAAGTTTGTGCAATACACGATATTCACATGCATGCACTGTGGCAACGGTCCCACAACCGTAGTGTTCGTTTTCGCCGTCAGATGTCGCATGCGTTGTGAATATTGTGTATTAATAGTGACTGACTAGTTTGGTACCCTCCGCAAATTTTCAAAAGGGTCCAAACATGAAAATTATATTTTTCTTGGAAGCTCCAATGACCCAAAAGCAATAACTTTTGGAATTTTCTAAATATCCCAAATTTGACTGACATACGTGCATTTGAAAGTTTGTAATTTCCATGGCTTTTGTATGCGCTGTGGCAACGGGCCCACAACCGTAGTCTTCCTCGTCGCCATCAGATGTCACATGTGGTGTGAATATTGTGTTTTGATCAATAATGAACACAAAACTACAAATTGGCAGGTAATTTTATTTTTAGTAACTTTTTCTATGATGATCTACTGTGAACCCCTATTGACAACTTTAGCAATTAAAGGCAACAACACAACCAATCACTCAGTAGAGAACAACACATAGCCAATCACTCAGAATATTTCAGCAATTAAAACAAATCCTAAATCTAAAGAGAACTTATTTTCCGTGTTTCCAAAACTTGATAAAATCATTCAAATTATATATTTATTCTTTGGTGGATATCATATATCTATCACCTGTATAGATTAGATTACTGTAATGTCCTGAACAGACAGAAACTTGAGATATCTGCTGTGCATTTGGATAGAACACAATATTTCAGTACATACCCTAAAATGGAAGAAAGCTGGTTTCAAAAGAGTTAGCAAATTATTCATCACAAGTGTCCAGAGGATCACATTCTTCACACCATTATTCAAAATGTCCAACTGATTACATTAAATAGATATTATATGTCATGCATACATCTTAGGGGGTCATTTTATAGTTATATTTTACTTATTTTTATGTTCAGTATGAAGAGAAAACAGTAGTCAGCACTTGTTCTTGTATGTTACTCCATCTCTTCAGGATTGTTGATGTTTCTAAGAGATTAGCCACCAACCGCAAATCAGAGCCATTAAATCTCATTTTGAATACAAATGGCAATGATGTCCAAGTAGTTACTTCTCTGTATTGTACCCAGAAGAGTTTGTGAAGTACGATTTTCCAGTGGTCTTGCCTAAACTGACATCTTGTATATAACCGTACACTGCTTGAAGGGATTGATCTAGAAACTGGAATAATATTAGGAGAAAGAAGTCATAATGGAATATCTAATATATGTTTGGACTATTTAACAAAGCATGTTCCTCCCCTTTTATTGGAGGAGCAGTCACCATGGACAGAAATGTATCCATTTGGTAACAGGGCCCTAGCAGTATGTTCTCTGTGTTTACTATATTTTGGTGAGTATTATTGGTAGAAATATTTCAAATATTTTATGACAAACCCAGAAAACATACCTTAAGCAGTATTCGTGCAAATGCTATGCATTGTGAAATGCATAATACACCAAAATTGCCTATAGCTTTACCTATATTAATTTGGTCATTGCCTTTTAAATTACTAATCATTATATTAATAATAATATATTCAGCTATAGCAGAAAAAATGTATGAAATAAAGATATGTATTGCCAGTTACATTAAAAATGGTCTGATGAAAAATTAAATCAACAATTTGTGTTTGCAGTTGGACGTTTCAGTTAGAATTTGACAATTTGGAAAATAAGATTTTAAAAAGCAATTGCCTTATCTAAACTTCACAATAAAGCCACCCATTGTGATTAATGTTGCTTCCAATATTTACACCACAAAGTCCTATATGTAAAACTATGACTTGTTCAATGCCATTGTTACACTTCCAATATTATTTACAACACATATTTCTCTAGACCAGTTTGTAATTCCAGCGGCATGGTGCATTGTGGGATGCGTACAAGCAAAACAACCGAGACAAAGCATTTGGCTCATGTTGAAGCAGTGGTGTAGCTATGGAATCTGTTAGTTTCAGCACATTTCACCGTGCGCGGTGGCCAAATCGGTAGAGCATGGCCCTCATGTGCAGGAGATTGGGAGTTTGTTTCCCGGTTGAGTCAAACCAATGACAAAATTGATACTTGTTACTTCTTAGCCTGGCACTCTGCATTAATAGAATAGGGCAAGGACTGGTTAGCTCATTGTCAGGATAATGGTGCCAGTGGCCTGATTTCCCAGTGGGGCAGCACTATAAAGTTGCCATGAGTGTGCACTGTCACAAGACGGTACCCATGACCTTACATGTTGCCAGGACGTAAAACAACAACAACCAATCAATTCATCACATTTCAGCTACTGCTTGACAGGTAGAATACCAATTAAAAAAATATATATGTATAATAAATTTGTTTTGCTTTGGACGCCGTATTCAGCGCATACGCAGGTGGAATTACAAACTCGTCGACTACTTCTGTGCATGGATATTGTTAACAACCACATGATCACTTCCAATATTATATCCAGTATGACAATAAATCTATTATGTCACTTCATCCTCTTAACCTAATTGGCATTGGCACATGGTTATTAAAAATGACGCAACAGCAATCTACTTGGCACTCAAGAATTGTACTGTGGTTAGATATTAGAAGGAATCAAATCCCTAACGTAAGTGATGTATACATTCAACGCACAACCAACATGTTCAGTTGTTGCACATTGTTGTATTTAGGGTTACAGAACGATATATTCACCCTCACTGGTCCTTCATCCTCTTAACCTAATTGGCAATAGCACATGGTTATTAAAAATAACACAAAAGCAATCTACTTGGCACTTCAAAAACTGTACTGTGGTTTTATTGTAGAGGCAATGAGTAGCAATGACAGATTAACCATTAGCCTGAGTATGCTTGGTGACTGGAAGGGAGTGGAGGCCTAGAGCATATGAGAAAATGGTTTAATTGAGACTACTAAAGCTCATCCTAGGGGCCTGGGTGACTCTGCCTAAAGGCCCAGGTGGTAGTTAATCTGTCACTGAATGAGATAGTTAAAGTAAGTTGTGTACACACTCAATACACAACAAAAACTTGCATTTGTTGCACATTGTTGTATTTAGGGTTACAGAACGGTATATTCACCCGAACTGGCCCTATTCCACCACTTCTAGCTACATAAAACTCCTGATTACTTATTCCTGAAGAAAGTTATCTGAACCTAAGCTACAGACTATTGGATTCTGCTGCATCTGAAGCTGGATCAACATTTCATAAATGAACTTCTTGCATCAATAGAAAAGGACCAAAACAGGATCAAACCATGAGTTTGCGCGCATGCCGAAGACACCACCCATACATATTCCTACCTGGGAATTGCACTGAAGTGCCCCATAATTGATCTCTTACTGTATGAATAAAATTTTGTCTCCCACTACTTATCAGTGCTTCCCGAAAGTCTCTCTGCTGCTCTACCCGTGCTCCCATTATCAATAATGTCAATGTGCGCTTATAGTCCAAATTTCTTGTCCATTCTGTTACACTAATTTTTGCTCCCTCTGTTTTGATTTCAAATGGATTTGTTAGCAGCATTATTCTCTCTGCTCTCTGCCAATCACCTGAATCTACAGCCTTTATGTGCTGATATGCTTGCTCGCCACAGTTAAATATTATTCCATAGATAACTACCTTCGATGCATAAAAATTAGAATAAACAGACTCTGGCCCATGCACCAATATTGGTTTCCTACCTACCGCATGGTCCACCCATACATGCCCACCTGGGCGGTGCCCTCCCGCATCTAATGATGAACTAATCTGTCTAATATATTTTAGAATTATACGTGCCGCACATGAGTTGATATGGACTCCATCATCTTCTAATGCCCAATCTACTGTTGACTCTCTATTTCTAGTCCCATCTATTATTACCTCCCACGAAAGCTTTCGATGAATGTTACAAAAATGAACATTGGAGTATTCCAAGTCTACAGCTGTGCTATTGATCACCCTGTTCAATACTTTGATATTTGTACCCTTGTTTCCCCTTCTTGGACTGGCAGACAGTAGCATTACTGGTAACCCTGTTCTTTCAGTAATAAGCATTACTACATCAGCTAAACTATCCTCTACTGATTCAGGAGTAAACTTGCTCTTTGACTTCCAGTAGGTTTCATCTGCATTATTACCCCCAACGCATAATGCTTCCACAGCCTTCCATAGATGGATTTGAAAAAACCTTTTCACATATCAATTGCTTTAATCCCTCTACTCTTAACCCACCTTTCCCAATCAAAATAAATTGCCTGGCTTGTACCTCTGTTGCTGCATGCTCCAGCCTTGTGACCTGGCTGTCACCTACCAACAGAACCTACAATATAAACATAGACAATCTGATAAATAGAATGGTGTCAATGTCAGGAGAACTCAATTTTAGAATGCAATAAAAAGTGATGTCAAAATGTCATCAAGGAAATGTCATCCCTAATTTTGAGTACAGCCGTTGCATGGCAGATGGACTATTCAGAGACAAAGAACAAATATAGCAGGACATGCTTGTAACCACTTCTTCATGCAATGCACTACTAACGCAGAATGATATACATTCAGTTTAATATTTACTGATATACATATTACAGATCACACTCGGCAGCTTTGTCTTTGTTTGTTTGAAACCTTTTGGTACATTATTTATTGTAGTTATATATTGTGTATTGTAAGAAAAACATGAACTTTTCTTGTGAGAGGTGAGATGTGGTGTTTTTTATACTTTGCATGTGTGAATTAAACTGTTCACAGATCTCTGTGTTGTTTGCTCTCAATCTCTTCACCTGCTCTGACTTAAATGCATCCCCACAAACATGTGTTAAGCTATGAAATATATCATGCCAGAAGCGTACATTCCTGAAATAAGATGGCTCTCTGTTCAAACGGTACTCCGATAAGCCACAGGCAAAGTCATAGAAAATATGACTCGGGGCATTAGGAAGGAACTTGAGAACTGATGCAAAAGGATCTTTTCTTCCCTCAGATCCTGGCATCAAATGAAAACCATACCAATGCCCATGGAGTGGGCAAAACCACAGAAACATACGTGAGAAGCCACCTGTACCAACTAATGGAAAATGTTTATTACATGCCTCTGTGCTGGGAATGTCATCAAAAATGCCCTGCTTCTTTCTACCCTTTGTCTCTGCTGCATACTTAGGTAATTGTCTAACTTGTTCGCCAGATGCAGTAAAGTAGTAGGCTACTCCCAGGGAAGGGTCATAGGAACCAGGAATAAGTTCTGGCACCTCAGTTGGCTCATCTAATTCATGGATATTTAGCACAGAATGTGCCATGCCCTGCAATAACTCACTAACTAGCTGTCTGTACTCTGATTGGGAGGCAGCAACTACAACCTCATATACTTCCTTACAACACACTGTCCTAAGCCTTTCAACTTGTTCAAATGTTTGAAATATACTAATTATTTCATTAATATGCCTATATGGTATTAATGCCTCCATGGCAGATTCTCGAGAAAGGAGGCTTACCAGCTTTGCTAGGGCAGTCAGCAACTCTGCACCAAGCTCTAATGGGGATTCAGCAAAATAATTTATAATAACCTTTGCATATGTGGGGGTTGCTTTCCAAAGACAGGAACTTCCTTCATGCTCTTCCTCAACTGTTTTGAATTCAGTTATATTATTAAGGTACTTATCAGACAAATAACGCAGGTGAAGTCTAGCATCACATACAGTCTTAACCTCTCTAACATCTGATGGTTCAGGCAAAAACACTCTATCTAACCGCCGGTGTGGATTTGGTTTTATCTCATTCACACCGGCTTTCTCAATGGCATCTGCATTGATCATTTTCATGCTAACCCCCACATGTGTCCCATCGCAAGCCAAATGCTGTGGATTGTAACCACACCATGGATCAACATGTTGTCTAAAATCTAACTTCATTGATCCTAGCCAGCCAAAGAAAGAGTTGATAAACGTATTTTTTTACATAAAAGAAATCTTGATGTGACTGCATTCATTATACCTTGCTGTCATTTCATCACAAAAGTTTGAGAATGTTAAATTTTTAAACATTAACCATTCAAATTCTCGAAAAACCTCTTCAGTAACAGCTGTTTCATTAGACCAAAAGTAGATACAGTCATCTTCACCTGTGTATTCTATTGTACACTCACCACTTTGACATTTCAAGTGGTATACACAGCATTTGGCTACAAATCGTGAAAGATAGAGGGTTACTAGGTTTTTGAATTGCTTTTCTAAGGTGATTTCACCAGTTTCATCCTTATAGCCAGCTCCACAAGTACAGTTGTCTGGTACCTGTTTTGGCTTAAGAATGATACCTTCCAAACATCCCTCGGAGTTCCTTTTAAATGTTTTGGTATTTATCTCTTGTCTATCAATAACACTTTGGATATATGCCCTACTTTCACAATCTTGTGGTATGTGACTACTGAGCCCCCCAAAATCCCACAATCCTGTCTCTACATTGAATAGGTGTTTTTTCGCAGATGCCTCACTGTGGTCAGACTCAGAGAAATGGGCCTGCCACAGTTCTGGATAATCATGCATGCTCTCAAGGTGTGGGCATAACATTTCCACAATCATAAGGTTTCGGAGATGTTGCACACTTTTCCTGGTACCCATGCCTCTTTTACAACAGCCAGATTGGCAAGCAATATATTTCCCCTCCTGACTCAAATGTACAAACTCTAGTTCTCCTTTCTTTCCCGTCACAGAAAACTTAATTGTTTTCTGATTACTACTTCTACCAACTACAACAATAGGGCAGTCATTGTCATCTATTCGGTCATGCAGGAATCTCTCCATAGCTGTCTCAGGAACCCATTCTCACTGGAATAGTCTCTCAATTTGAGTTCATATTTCATTTCTAATAAACCGTGCATGCATACACTTGTTCCCTGCACTTGTAATCTCAGCCATATGAAAAGACCTGCAACTACACTCAATTTCACTTTGATTAAATTTAATATGAACAAACTCACAATCAGAAAATATAGCAGTGTCATTATTGTATGCATTCATGGTTATTTCATACCCATCAATTCCTGCTGATCGCCATGAGATGCATCCTCTTTCAACTAAATATCTTTTGTACTCATCATATAAGGTAAATCGTTCACTCATAGATGTAACATCTGGATGAGGAATTTCATCTGCTTCTGGTATTTGATCTACTTCTGGAATCTGATCACTTAAGCTAACTACTCTTTTCTTGCTTGATTTTATTTCTGCACTATGCACTATTTCTTTCCGCTTATTTGAATTGTTAGCTGGATCTGTTTCTAGTATCTCAGTGATTTTCCTTAGTTCATCATATGCCTTTTCATACTCCTCAGCCAATGTAAACTGGATATAGCAGTTTCTTATTGATATAGGAAGATACCCAGGACAACCCACTGCAAGCGCTTGAAGGAACTGCATGTTGCATGTGGATTCTAGATTCCAGTGAAAATTTGGAATTTGTGATACAACTTTGAATTGTTCTGATATGGAGAGGTGAGATTTGTTTGCCCAAATGTCAATACCCACATGTGTCTTTCCATCTAACGAGTGCTCAAACAATGTGCTTGTTACAAACTTTCCATCATGCCCAATAACATATACATATCCATCATCATTTATATGACTGTCATCCTTATTCCCTGGTTTTCCTTGGGGGTTAATGTTAATAACTAAACTTTTAATAGTCACATCTGCCTTTTCTACTGCTACTAGGAATTTAGATAAAGTTTGGTGCACCTGAATTAGTAATCTCTTGTATTTCTGCCCATATCTGATCAGCGGTGCTTTACTAGTGTTTTGGTTCTTATGCTGCATACCTATGCGCTCGCCTCTATTTGTCAGAAAAACACTTCTATCTGTAATATCTTTTGCTGTAAAAATACGATATAATGCTTGGCCATGCAATTGTTCTTCATGTCTAAAGATATGATCCATGGCACCATCACACTTTCCATGTTCTAAATACCTAGCAATGCTTGCCTCAGTCTTTGCAAATGCTAAATGATAATAAAAACCTGAAGTTATACCTGGTGTTGCTGTCATATCAAGGAGTACCTTTTCTAATTGAATAAGTTCACTATGCCCATTGCCAAGTACAGTTTCTGAAAGCCACTGCTCATGAGAATAAATATCATTGATTGCCTCCTTACATAACTCTAAGTTACCTGATAAATGAGAGGTTTCACTCACCCTGTCCAGGAAAGGATACTGGTTGGCCCCCGCATCACCACCAATCAGTTCTGGTCTGGACGTCGAAGGAGCTGGCACTGATATTACCTATGAGTATTACAAAATGAGAGCTGTTTAAGAGCAATACTACAGACAGTATTGTGTAATTCATTGTTTCTTGTGATAATAATTTCAGTAAGTGACCAATATCTCTTTTATAAGTGCTTTTGTTAAGGGAAACATTTTGCTGTAAATAAATCTAGATATCACTTAATTTGGATATTTAAGCTCATTATTTACAACTTGCTAAGTTCAGGTAGAATGAAAATCTGTATGTGCCTGGTGTCTAAATTAACATCTATGGTACAACTCTTTACCAGATTACTAGAATATTTGCAAGTGTTTTCAGATTCTAAGCAAATAAAGAGTTCAGGTACAAGCCCCTGTAAACATGAATCCAAAAATTGATTTAAAATAAGAGATTTTTACCTGAAGCTAATTTAAATTTTCATTAATTCCACATTGCTTGTGAAGGAATGATTATGGGACAATGGATGAACAAAATAGAAGTGTGAAAAAAAGAACATTTTGAAGCTTTAATTGCAAAGTTTATCTGAATTTCTGGATTGGCGCTTACGGAGATTTGTGCCTGAACTCTTCAAATATTCATGAATATTTTTTATTTCCATACCTGAGACATTTCGTTTTGCAGATCTTCTGAAAGAAAAAAGTATACAAATTGGGGATGTTGGCCCGCTAACATCTGTAATTCGCTAACGAGACGCCAGGTGGATCCTGGGTCAAGCCGCGCATTCGTCACTCGCCCGCCGACTCCCGAACAGGCAACAGCTAATTTCAACAAGAAGCACTCTCATCCAACATGCCGCCCCCCACTAGGAAACGCCGTGGACGACCCCCTGGCTCGTCTGGGGTTTCTCGGAGAGGGCTAAGACCACGCAAGAAGGTTTCATCCTGCCGACCACTTTCATCTTCAGAAGATTCCAGCTCTGATGCCGCGTCCATCCTAGACATTCCGGGCTCTACCCCAGCCTCAGCCACCGGCAGTCTCTCCGGCCTAGAAGCCAGACTGGCGGCTCTAGAGCAACGAGCTGCAAGACCAACTAGACACACTCCAGTGCCAGGCCCCTACTCGCCTCCGCCTCCAGCTTCAACCCCTCGATCCGGGTTCTCCTCATTCTCGCCTCCTCCACACGGCCGACGGCTAACGCTCCGGTCCCGGCCGCTCCGCAGCCCACTCCACCACCGCCACCGCCCGCCCCCGCCGCCCCGCTCTACCAACACCAGCAGCCTCAACCCCCCATCAACGCTGACTACCTGATCAACTCTACACACGCGCTACACAAGCCCCCAGGTACTAAGTTCTATCCTCATAATTTCGTAACCCGGGGCGATACTTGCAAAAAGATTGGCGTGGGTGAGGCAACCTGGGCTGAGTATTTCTTCGCTATTAGGCTAATGCTCGCCCAACCTGACTTTCCTAGACCCTGGGTTCCAGCGGTGTTCCAACACGAAGAAGACCTAGCTAGAATGGCGATCACCTGGGACTGGCCCACCTGCCGCCGGTGGTCCGAAAGACTTTTCCAAATGGTAGCAGACGGGGGTAGCTAATGTATGGGGCAGAGACATGGACAATCTCTAAGAAAATGTACAAACGTTTAGCAGCATTTGAGATGTGGACTTATCGAAGGATGATGAAAATATCATGGACAAAGAAGATCACCAACAAAGAAGTTCTCAGAAAAATTAAAAATAAGAAAAGCTTGTTTGCCACTATACAGACAAAGAAACTTATTTATTTTGGCCACATCATTCGTCAGAGTTCAATATACCGTACATTGTTGGAAGGGAAGGTGAATGGCAGCAGAGGGAGAGGGAGACCAAGAACATCATGGTTTACAAATATTTCACAGTGGACAGGCTTGAATTATTCACAGTCTATCAGAACAGCACAACATCGGGACAAGTGGAGAACCATTGCATCCAACCCTCGACTAGAGGATGGAACTATTGATTGATTGATTGAGCAGACGGGAGGTTAAAGGACGGGTGGCTAGATGCGATAGCAATAAAGGACGTTCAACGTGACGTCTCAACTGAAGCAGTCAGGGTGTTACAAGCACGGGGGGGTGGCCAATACGCAGCTGAGTCTAGGTATCCCCCAGCAACCACCCCTCGTCCTGCAGCTCAAGCTGCCCATACTGGGGCCCCTGCCTCTAACGCTCCTGTTAACCCTCTCCCTGTCAACCAGAGAGAGGAATATTCCAGAGACACGGACGGGAAGCCCTGTTATAACTGGAACTGGGGTAAAGAGTGTGGGTTCAACACGTCACACGGCACTATGCCCGACCGAGCCCCCCACATCTGTGCGTGGTGCGCTTACAAATTTAAGCGCACCCTGCAGCATAAGGAGCAGGACTGCTTAAAGAAAAGGAAGTTCTTAGACAAGAAAGCAGCAGAGGCAGCAGGCACTGGTGTAAGTTATAACGATATCTGCTCAAATACTGAATCCACTGTTATGTTGCCAAATCTAAAAGAGAGTAATCTTAATGAACCGCTTACTGATAACATGTTGCCACAATTTCCATTTAACTCAGCCGTATCACCGGTAACTAAGCAACCGCTGAGCGCTAATCTCGATGACCCGCAATACACTGATAACGGTAACTCGGCTGAACCGACACAAACATTATGTATCAATCCTAAACATCAGCTCGTCTCGCAGCCTGAGAAAGTCAAGAATAATAATACTCGATCTAATGCTGTAAACATGACTATCAAACCTGTAACTCTGTTGAATCCTCCGTTAAATGTAAATAATCAACTGTCTTTTCCATCGCTAACAACTAACTGGTTCGACGCCCCTATCGAAACTGTATTATCCGCCCTACCCAAAACTCAGTCTCAAACATTTACCCCCCCCCCCACACCATTGGACTTTAAAGACTCCCTATGTACTTTCTGGCCCTTTACTGCAGAAACAGCATGGGTAACGCACAGTTCCCCCTATAGCCAGATTTACAATGAAGTTCGATCAACTGGTCTTCCTAACTACATGGGAGCAAAAATATCGCTTCCTTCTGGACTAAATATCCCAAAATGGCGTGCAGCTCTTCTTAACTACCCAGATGTTTTACTAGTAGATCATCTAGACTTTGGTTGGCCTATTGACTACACCTCCACGAAGATACCCATCCCCACCTATAAGAATCACTCAAAATCAGCTGACGATACCACACATATCTATGCATTTCTAGACAAAGAAATATCACTAGGTGCGCTACTAGGCCCTTTCCAGACCCCCCCATTTGAACCATGGTGTCAAATTAGCCCAATGATGACACGACCAAAAAAGAACTCACTACAAAAAAGAATAATCATTGACTTGAGTTTTCCGAAAGGGAAAAGTGTAAACGCGGGGATAGTTAAAGGATATTATCTAGGCAAGCTCTTTAATTTCTTCCTTCCCTCGGTATCGACCCTTACCGACAGACTTACAATCCTAGGCAGCGGTGCCTGGATGTGGGGCGGCGACCTAGCACGCGCCTATCGCCAGCTAAGAGTCTGCCCTCTCTCCCTTCCCCTCTTGGGTATATCAATCAATGATAATATATATATAGACCTAGCACCTCCCTTCGGATGTAGAACCTCTGCATTAGCATGCGCACGTACAACTAGGGCAATCGTGTGGTTATTACGCAACCAATCTATTTTCTCGTTGTGCTACTTAGATGATTTTATAGGTATCGAGGATAATGAAACAAAAGCCAACGCTGCTTACGATGAATTCATAAACCTAACTTCAGAGCTCGGCCTAAACCTAGCCCCCGAAAAATGTACACCCCCCTCTACCTCCATCACCTGGTTAGGTTTCCTAATTGACTCCATAACAATGACAGTTACCCTTCCCCAGGATAAATTACAGGATGTATTAGATGAATGCCAAATCTGGAAAAATAAACGTACCTGCTCCAAGAAGCAACTACAAAGCCTAGCAGGCAAGCTGCAACACCTATCTAAGTGTATAAAACCTGCAGTCAGATTTTCCAACAGAGTCCTTGAAGCATTACGAAAAGCCCCCCATACAGGTCAATACATGTTCGATAAGGATATGCTGAGGGACCTCGAATGGTTTCAATGTTTCGCATCCGCATATAACGGTAAGCAATTGTTACCACAAGCACCACGAACCGAATGGGTAATAGAATGTGACTCCACCTTAAAGGCAGGAGGAGCATTTTCCAAAGTAGCGTTCTATAAATCTAGTTACGATTCAAATCTACTACAAAGAGACCTAGCCATAACCCAGCTAGAAGCACTTAACCTGGTACACGCTGTAACACATTTACTCCCACAAGAACCACATGATTATCTGATAAAAGTAAACACCGACAATTTATCATCACAGCAGGTTCTAGAATCAGGCAAAGGTAAAGACAAAGTCCTCTGTGCGTGTGCGCGTCAGCTATGGCTGATTGCAGCTCATAAAAATTGCGAGCTTGAAATACTCCATAAACCTGGTAATGAACTAATACTAGCCGATGCCTTAAGTAGAGCCCCACACTCCAATACAGCTGCAAGCAAAGCACAAAAAATGTGTGCCGATCGAAATCTTCTTGAAATAAACGTTAACATCTCACTTAACATCTTATCCTGTAACATCTAAATGCTGTCACTGGAAGATAGTAATTCTTTTGCCTCTATCTTCCAGGATACGCAATGAGTCACCACAACAGACTCATAAACCTCTACACCTGCGCTCTGGCCCCACGGACGTGGCAAAATAAAGCGGCCCACGTCCGGGTGTACATTGACTTCTGTCACAAGAACAAGTTACGTCCAACTTCCCCGTCCACCTACGACCTTATGTCGTTCTTGCTTTTCCTCTCCGACCGGCTCAGATCGCCCGGCGCAGTCTTGAATTACTTCAGCTCAGTAAAGGTGTGGGTGCTGAGCACGGCATGTGGGGGTGCGGCCTTTGAAGCCCCGGAGCTGAGCACGTTCAAGCGAGGTATCTTAAAAATGTCTAAACATGTAGTCGCTAGAGCAACTCCTGTCTCCCCCCGAGAATTTAAGGCTATCATACTGGCCTTAACAAACATGTCACCTAGGCCGCATGTAATCATTATCGCGCTATTGATCGCCTACCTGACACTGATCAGACAGTCAAACATTGCAAACCTTTCTGTTGGAGCCACGGGCTCACCACACGTACTCAAGGCTAAGGACATAAGACGACGGAAAGGGGCACTCTCTGTAACTCTGAGGTCCTCTAAGACGAGGTCCTCGTCCGACCCCCCGGTGGTCTTCCGCCTGCCAGCCATTATCGGTTCCCCCTGCTGCCCTGTCACCGCCTGGGATAACTACTCTCGAGTAGGAACCCTGCTGCCAGAGTCCCCTGCTTTCCTCCTACCTGATGGTACCAAGCTCACCCTGACAACTCTTACTAGAGCCCTCAGGGTGGCCTCGTACTCGGCGTTCGGAGTTGACAAAGGTTTAACCCTACATGGACTCAGGAGAGGGGCCACCCAGGCGTGTCAGGGTGCTGGTTTGACCCTAGACCAGCTAATGGCGGCGGGAACTTGGCGCAGTACGGCGGTCAACTCCTACTTAAGGGCCTTTCACATCTCAGCAGCTCCCGCAGCGCTCGCAACTTTATTGGTTTGAGCGCTGATCGGGAGCTGCTAGTGTACTTACCTACTATACATATCGTCTTAACATGTTTCTTTTTCAGCTTTGATATTCCACTGTGATTTATGTGACTTGCTTTGAACTATCTTGACACTGACCGTCATGAACAATATTACCCAAGAGGCCTCTGTCGCCGCACAGCATTGAAACACGAATGATCACGATCGATACGCACTTATTCAGCGTGAACAGATTCCGACATAGTTGGCCCTGTGCCTCGTAGCTTCATGATTATTGTAACTTGAACAGAGTCATTATATTAAATTCTGTCCAAATAACTTATATGTCGTGTTGTCTTGGTGTCTCGTTAGTGAATTGGGGATGTTGGCCCGCTAACATCTGTAATTCGCTAACGAGACGCCAGGTGGATCCTGGGTCAAGCCGCGCATTCGTCACTCGCCCGCCGACTCCCGAGCAGGCAACAGCTAATTTCACCCTCCCACCCACCCCAAGATACTACTTGAAGGTTTGAGCGCTGATCGGGAGCTGCTAGTGTACTTACCTACTATACATATCGTCTTAACATGTTTCTTTTTCAGCTTTGATATTCCACTGTGATTTATGTGACTTGCTTTGAACTATCTTGACACTGACCGTCATGAACAATATTACCCAAGAGGCCTCTGTCGCCGCACAGCATTGAAACACGAATGATCACGATCGATACGCACTTATTCAGCGTGAACAGATTCCGACATAGTTGGCCCTGTGCCTCGTAGCTTCATGATTATTGTAACTTGAACAGAGTCATTATATTAAATTCTGTCCAAATAACTTATATGTCGTGTTGTCTTGGTCTCTCGTTAGTGAATTATAACCAATATTTCTTTACCTAGTTAGTATTAAACTATTTAACACACTCTTTATAACGTACTGTATCTCAATATCAGTAGGCACTTGGACATTCGCCCTTCCGGAAAATAAAGAAATAAAATATTTCTAGTACGCAAAAAATAAAGAAATAATTGTACATATTACCTATATGTAATAAAGGTGTATGGTGAAGTCTGCATATGGATAGAAAATATTGTGGATTTATGAAAAATGTTTATTGTAATACTTGAGAAACTGTACTTTTGGAATTAAACGTAGAGAGAATTAACTTCAACTTTCGACAGTTGTAGTTCTGTCAATTCTTTGTAGATTTTGACCAGACAAAAACTAGAATATGTGGAATTTAATGGACTTCGACAGAGTACCATTCGCCACACAATTTGAGCAGAATTAACCCCCGAAATATGCATTTCCGTGCGCGAAGAGTGATGACGTTAGAGCACTCCCAGATAGCACACAGCCGTCGGCCCAACGGCGGCCCGACGGCGACCGCTCTGGCGACCCGACGGTGGAAACCGCCGTCGGGCCGACATTGTTTTGTCCAACCTCCCGCCGTCGGGGCAGCCGCCATCGCCCTGACGGCCAAGACGGCGACAAACGCCGTTGCCCCGACGGCGACAAACGCCGTCGGGCCGACGTTGTTTTGTCCAATCTCCCACCGTCGACTCGACGGCGGCTGCCGCCGTCGCCCCGACGGTGACAAACGCCGTCGGGCCGACGATGTTTTGTCCAACCTCCCACCGTCGACTCGACGGAACCCTAACCTTATAAAAATAAATTTAATATAGTCTATATACTAATAATATAGTTATCCCTAAATACAGAAAAAGTGAAATATCTCTACAACCACTCCACGTAGAAACAAATCGCTTGGTACACATATAGACAACATAGTTACCAAAAAGATTATATTAAATTTATAAGGTTATGGTTCTTGATATCTATTAATTTTGAATAAAACTAATATTTTGCACCTATACGTATTGACACTATAGTGACAGTGTCTTCTCGGAAAAACCAAGATGGAGGTCCTTCGTCAACATTTCGTACCGGGTAGTTCAAATCGTATTAACACGAATAATTCCATTAATACATCGTAATAAATTACAAAACTTTTACAAAATAATCTAAACATATTAATAAACAAACATGTTAAATAATTCCTTTAAATTCCTCTGATTTCTGGCGTTATTTGTTCAAATAGAACGCTGTCCAACGATCGCATGTGTTGTGCTGGCCACTCGAGCCGGCGACTCGAGTCAGGTGGCGATTCGAAGTAAACAAACCGTATCGGATGATTCAAATCGTATTAACACGAATAATTCCACTAATACTTCGTAATAAATTACAAAACTTTTACAAAATAATCTAAACATATTAATAAACATACCCGTTAAATAATTCCTTAAAATTCCTGGTATTTCTGGAGTTATTGGTAGAAAAAGAACACTGATCAACAATCGCACGTGTTCCGCGGGCGACTCGAGCCAGAATCCAAATTTAAAGTACTGCGCATGTGCGGCCCACCACCGTCGGGCCGACGGTGGCCCGACAGTGTACCAGACGTGGAAAATGAATGCAAACCTGCGGCGGACCACCACCGTCGAGCCGACGAAGGCCCGATGGTGAATCAAAAGTGGCAAGGGGATTGAACCCTAACGTCGGAACACCACCGGCGGCCCGACGGTGGCCCGACGGCTCAAAAGTGGAAATTTGGATTGAACCCTAACGTCGGAACACCACCATCAGCCCGACGGTGGCCCGACGGTGGCTCAAAAGTGGAAAGGGATTGATACCCAACGTCGGAAATCAACCGGCGGCCCGACGCCGGCCCGACAGTGGCTCAAAAGTGGAAAGGGATTGATTCCCAACGTCGGAAATCCACCGGTGGCCCAACGGTGGCCCGATGGTGGAAAGTCGATCGCGACGGTGCGACCAATAGCCGATGTCAGCCCGACGGCTGTGTGCTATCTGCGCTGGCTTGACGTATAGTTGTCTACCAACATAATCTGATTTTCTCATTGTGGAATCTCCAAACTAAATTAAATATAATATAGAAAAGGTAGAAATCTCCATCAATGTCCAAAATTACCAAATGCTGCACAAGCCCAACGATTTGTCATGTCAAGTACATGTGCCTACATTATATGAGTTACTCAGTAGATAAGCCACAAAATTCACTAGTTCACAAAAAATCCATTCTTGAAGTTTGTCCTCTTGTATGACTGGAGTTTGTACTTCATATCAGTGTTTAATTAGAAATAAGTGTCTGTGACTGCACCATGCGAATAATAGGAAATCCTCAGATAAAGACAAGTAGGTGACTACTTACAGACAAGTTGATGGTGAGAATGAAGAGGGCAAACAGATTTTACTCTAATCATAGAAGTACATATTTGAGCCACCAGGTAGCAGCACTACCAGAGATTCCCGCTTCTCCCTTGAACATTGATAGTCTGATGGAATCATCAAATTTTCAAACATACATATGTAACTTAGATACTGGTGCAGTTATTAATTAAAGCTAAATAGTTTGATGAAAACCTCAGATTTTCACAACCAAAACAATTATCTAGATTTGATTCTACATATCTAACTTAGAAGCTGGTGCACCCATTAAGCATTTAATTGTTGCTATATAGAAGGGAATACAGAACCAATTTAACATGTTAACACAGAACGTATGGTTTCAGAATTTTGCATGTTTGCACTTCCAATATCTCAGAAGTTACCCTTTTAAAATAAAAGTTACTTCAAAATAAACTATGCAACTTTAATTAAATGAACACTACAATCATGCATCTACCAAATATTATAGGCCTATTTGTGCACCCAAGCTAGATATATTCATAATATGCATGAATTGGTTGTCTGGGGACTTCACACTTTAATACAGTAGGAATATAAATAGGTAATTCACCAATTGCATGCACATATATATCCTTTACAGCCTCATAACATAGAGGTATGATGGTGATAGGATAAACACATTATATAGGACCATGGATCAAATCCCAACGCAATATAATGCAACAGATTAAAATGCAGTACAGTATTGGAACTAAATAACTGTAAAATAACAAGATTTTAAACAACCAACAAAAACCAACTAAGTATTTTAAAATAGTTGGTGATTTCAGCTTGTTATATCAGAATCTCAACATATATAATATTCGTGAATAATCATAAATGTGCTGTAATAGCTGTTATGGTAACATTTATGTTTGTGATTTTTATGCAGGTAAATTCTTTATACAGTAAAGTCAGCCCAACATTATCATACTTTGACTGATTGGGAATTCAGCCCAAATACAATGGACTGATTGAGTTAATTATGTTTAATTCTTTATTAAAAAAAAAATGTTGTTCTTGATCTTACTGTAATGTGGACATGACACTATAGAAAGAGTAAATACACAACGGTATTAGAAACTCAGCATGCTATTAGAAACTCAGCATGCAGTACAAAGGTAGAGGCCACCACTTGGATTTCAAAACGTCTAGAAAAAGCAAGACGTTTTGAAAAACCAAGACAGTTTACATATAGAAACAAATAGGGCTGAACTCTCACAGTCTGCCACTACTTTAATATTGAGGATGGAACCTAACAAAATACATCATTAAAATGGCTATAAGTAGCTCTTCAAAGTTTCTATGAAGAAAATCCTCCTGTCTTTAGTATGTTCATAATATTCAATTAAACTACATTGAAATAAAGAGATAATCTTATTTTGCCTAAAACATTGTGCTGTTTGTATTCTGGAATTAGTCATTTTTACTGATGAAACACCATGGTCTATTTAAACAAGTATTTTTCTTAGAATCAAAATCCTGGACATAGTTAATGAGAAATAACCAACAATATGAACAAATTATGATGTATAGCATCATATAAGCCATTACTCTAATGTACACAGGCAGATGGGTTGTTGTTTTAGCAGTCTACACAAGGAGAGCCACTGGAGCTGCGTGTGGGTGTGGGTGTGGGTGTGGGTGCAGAGTGGGTACAGAGTGGAATTTCTCTCTGTTTGGTTTATCCACCATACAATATATGTGTATGTGCATATACAGACATACATATATATATATATATATATATATATATATATATATATGCATATACACATATATATATATATATATATATATAGGCATAATTTATAAGTATGCCTATATATGTGGATATATATAGGCATATTCAGTCAACTCGAGCTATATGTGGATATATGTGCATATATATGAATATATACACATATATACGTGTGTGATGTATAAGCATTAGTAAATGCAGACCAGTGCACTTAAATAAATGTATGCGTACACCTCCCCTACTTAGTTACAACGGTGTCGATATTTCTTGAATTCTCCCACACGATCCGTGTGTTCGGTATGTGTCCCATCCTTTGTTAACATAGCCCTACTTTATATATGCATATACACACACATATATATGTGTAGATATGTATATGTACACATATATACGCGTATATGTACGTGTAGATACGTATATATACACATATACACGTGTATATATACGCGTAGATACGTATACATACACATATATGCGTGTAGATACGTATATACACACATATACACACATATATACGTGCAGATACGTAGATATACACATATATATATGTGTAGATACATATATATATATATACATATATACGCGTATATACACGCATATAAACATATATATGCATATATATGCATATATACATATTTATATGTGTAGATATGTGTATATATGTGTATATATTCACATATATACATATACACATGTAGATGTGTATATATAAACATATGTATGCATATATATACATGTATTTATGTGTATATATGGACATCTATATGTGCATATATATGCATATATGTATGGATGTATGGATATACTGGTACTGGTAGTACCCCTATCCTCAAACTTTAAAACAAGGTTTGGCAGCAGTCATGGGTCAATGACCATGACCCACATCCCCTCTAAGTTTTTCAGTTGGACAGTTTACAGATGCATCCCCACCCTAGCTTCTTGCCAGCCATATAGACCAGGTTAGAGGTAGTCATGCATGGTTGCACCACCTGACACCTCCCCCCCCACACCCACACACACAAAGTAAGACAAAAGCCACACAGCAACACTGGTCTGCAATCCACACCCCCACCAGCCCATCTCGAGCCACACCATGCTGGTCAATGATGATGTGGTGATATTTATTTAAATTTTATTTTATTTATATTTAAATTGATTTATTTATTATCCTTACTTTTAAAATTTGTTCAGGTTATTTCTAGCCATATTATGTTTGCTCATTGCTCACGGACACAGCTGACTCAGAGGCATGAGTGGGTTAATCAAGGCTTTTATTCGGGCGCTGCCCGCCCAGCGGCATGTACATTGACTGTGTATCATCGGGCAAGAAGCGAACGAGCAAAGGCCCCGATATATTAGGAAAATGAAATGTGATGAGAGCATATGAGTCATGTGAACGATTTAACAAACGAGTAATCAATTACGTTAAAGTACAATAGCAATAGTTAATGATAAAAATATGAGATAACAGTAGATGGTAAATTATCAGAAATGTGACATTTAAGTAGGTGTGATCTGTCAACTGCGCGGGTGTCAGTCGCTCATTAGATGGTATTCTTTACTTTTTAGATTAAATGCTTGATTGGTTTTTGGTTTTGTTGATTTTCTGAGGAATTAATTGGTTTATGTTTGGTTGTTTGTTGATTGAGCTATGGCCAATCAATGGCCAAGCCATGGTGTTTGTCGTTTGTCTATTTTTTGGTGGCCTGTGTGAGGGCTTGATTGACTTTCTGTGAGTCTGTTGTGATGATATATTGTTTGTGGGCGTTAGAATCGAATCGCTGGACCTCCAGCTCGGTGCTCCCCGAGGCGAATGCCACTGTTGCTGCTGCCTTTCGTATGGCATGGAGGGTGTACGGTTGCTGGACCCCCCTGTTCTGTTGGGCCATCTTCCATTGTCTGGCAATGTAGGGGATGGCCATTGTTGCCCCGTCCTCGGGGAAGACTAGGAGGGGTTGGTGTTTATGAGTGGTAGGCGATTCTTGTATCATCTTTGTGTAGGCGGCTACTGGGCAGAATTGGGGGTCTTTCGACGGGGCCATCCATCTGTCGCGGGATTGGTGGGTCGCCTGCATATTCTTCGACAATTTCTGGTGGATTAGCAGGCAGCCCCCCTTGATTGTTGCGTCTGCCCGGGTGGTGTGTCTGGTGTGATCGAAGGTCGCTGCGGATCGCGGGGCAACCTCCGACTGCCTGGCTCCCGTGAAGAACATTATTAGGATCACCGTTGCGACTACCTGCCCCTCCCTGGTGTGGTTGAGCCGTCGCACTGCCGCCTTTATAACATGTATCGGCGCGTCCTTTGCTGGGTGAGGTGTGTGTGACTTCGATCTTCTTAGTGCATCGAGGGCGAGCCTGACCGTTATGTGGTCGAGGGGTTCCGATGGGGCCTCTTGTATGCGGAAGTGCATTCATATGTGTGATGCAGAGTTGGCGACCGATGATGGGCACTGTCGGGCCGTTAGCTCCTCTAGCCAGCAGCGTACCTCCATGGGTGTGGGGGTGAGGGGGGCCACTCCATACTTGTGACAATGTCGGGTGTAGGCTGCTACCGTGCTGTTGTAGTTCGCCCAGGTGCCTGGTGCCCTCGCTTCTGTCTGCCGGACCTCCGCCGCCCGGGTGAGCTTCACGTATGCCGGATCTGTGGGAGAGAATGGGTTGGAGTTGTTCATAGGCATGGACAGATGGTGTAATCGGAGAGATGCCCCTCTCTACGCATATTCGCGCTGCGGTATCGCGGTGCACCTGGCTGATGTGGGCCCTGCTGATGGCATCGGCCAGGACATTATCTACCCCGGCTATATGTTGATATGTTATGCGGATATTGTGTACGGCCTGGAACATCCATGCCGCCCTTGCTATTTGAAGGAGGCGGGGGTTGTGTCCCCGCCCTGTCGATAGGACCTGCACTGCTGCCATGTTGTCACATTCGATAGCGATGTGGCTGCCATTGTCACTGGGCCGTACCAACGTATGTAATGCTAGCAGGACGTTAGCCGCCTCTAGCTGCGTGATGCTGTCCTGGTCATGGGCTTGGTGTTCATCAAGCTGCGCGGAGTAAGCGTGTGTTTCGTCCGCTCCCCCTATGCCCCCCATACATGCGTCTACGACGATGTGCCGGCTGGGACTGTTTGGAGGGATGATGGAGGTGCCATTCCATTGGTGCGTGAAATCCGGGAACCACGCCATGTCGCGCCTCATCTCTTCAGTGACGACCCTGCGGTTAGTGGTCATATCCCGGAGTGCTTGTAGTAGGCGGCCGACAAAGAGCCTGGCTGGTGGGACGCACTTTGAGAGGTGGAGCAGCTTTCCGAGCATGGACTGTAACTGTTTCCTGCTGATGTCGTGCTTGTCAGCTATGGTTTTGACGAGCTTGATGGTGGTGTTGATCTTTTCCCTCGGGATTGTGAGGGTCATGGCCGGGGCGTTTATGCCGATCCCCAGCCATGTGACTGCTGGGGCTGGTGGCTGTGTTTTTTCGATGGCCTCCGGAAGGCCCAGCTGCCTAAATACCTGGCGCGCCATGTCGAAGTGAGCGTGGCACGTGGCCTTGTTTGGTGCTACGACGATCAGGTCATCCAAGTACATCGTGGCTTTGTTTTCCTTTGTTGCGTAGTATGTATACCACCGCCTCGGCCACCCGATGTATGTGGCAGCTGGAACCGCATGCGCCAAATGGTACAGAGATGTTGAGGTAGTAGTTTTGTTCCCAGCATGACCCGAGGAGAGGCCAGTCAAGGGGGCAGGACCTGAAGTTCTTATAGGCCCTGCTTATGTCCATCGTGAACATTTAGCTACCTCGACCGGCCTCCATGAGTTCCCTGGTGAAGCCATCGACAGTGGGGAGGCAGTGCTCACGTGTATGGCCGAGGGCGGTATTCTTGATGATGTAGGCGTTAATGGAACCTTTGCTGGGGAAGGACATGTCTGCGATAATGCGGCGCTTTTTCGGGTCCGCTTTCTCTCGTGTCATTAGGGGTGAGGCGTGGAACTATTGGCAGAAGGGGGGCTTATGATATGGGCCGTATAAGGCGCCGCAGCTCACCTCCTTGTCGATGTAATCCTTTACCGCGGTAGGGTGCTGGCATGCGCTAGGGTGGTTTCGTGCCTGTCCGGTAACGGACTCCGGTCCCATGTATCCCAGGGGAAATCCATACTCGATAAAGTCTATGAGTTGCATGTGGTCATATGATGTGGATAGGTATTTCCTCCAGCTGCTGATGTTTAACCCGGAGGGGACTGGGATGCTTGCATGGGTTGCATTGGGCATGCCTGTGCTGCGGACGGCGCGGTATATGTCAGCTATGTCGCTGTCGAGGCATCCGTGTGGGTGTGGCCATTTTTCTTGGCGGTGCTTTTGGAATGCTGCCAGCTGTATACATATGCTGCTGCCCTGGAGTTTGGTGCTGTCGGCCGCACAGTGCTTCCGTATTAGTGGAAAGTCGAGGGGCCTATGCCGGGGGGTTGCCCCGAGGCGGTGGGGCTTTTGGGGAGGCGCCCCGCCTGGCCACTGCGACAGCCGGTCGCCTCCCTTCGCCTGCTCCCGCGCAGTGCTCGGTTGTGGGTTACCACATCGGTCGCCCCACCGGGGTGGCTGTGATCTTCTCTTTGATGTCGGGGGGTGGGTGCCGCGCTGCTGCTTTCGCTGTGTTTAGTGTGATGAGGTTTGTCCGTGGGTGGTGCCGTGTCGCGTCTACCGATGGTGTTGTTTCGATGTGCGGTGCGTTTTGTGGGGGTTGCTTGCAAGCCATGGGCCCTTCCTGCTTCCCCCCTCTCTAGTTTTTTGCCATGTTGTACCTAGTTTTCCTCCGTCAGTTTTGTTTGGCATGGTCGTAGAACGCCTGGGTTACCCGGTAGCAGTATGCGCATGCATGGACCACATCGTTCATTCCTTCCTGATGGTGTTGTTTTTGGTTACAGTGCTTTGTCGAGTTGAATGCGGTGCACGGACGCTCATGTGATTCCGCCTCTATGCGCCCCTTATTGGTCTTGTCAGCCATGCTGCCAGTGTTCGCCCAGTCGTCTCTGGAGTGGGTGGGGTTATGGGTGTGTGTGGGGGCGAAGTTGGCCCTGTCGTTTTGTATTTCCTGACGGTCATGCCAGGAGATGGTCTCCTTCTCGACCATGTCGAAAATGTTTTGGGACCACTCCCTGACGGCCGCCCATGGCTTCCTCATACAGTCATCCATGATACATTTTAGGTGGGCAAACATGTGTGGGAAGTCACGTCTATCGTATGCCCGGTGGTCATCTAGCAGTGCCATAAATGCCCTCATGTATTCCCTCTCGGTCATGGAGCTCCTCGCAGCTAGCTTCTGCGCGACCGAGTTGCATTTGGGCCGTTTGATGTACATATATGGTTTTGATCTGGGGTTGGTTATGAACATGTCGTGGAGAATTGCCTTCCTACCTTCAATCCTCCTGTATCTTGCCTGGTGCTCGTCCTCTGATCCGGTGTCGTGGTCGTCGTTCTTCCTGCGTCGTCGCCGCTCAGCCCTGCTGGGGAAGCGGTGACGGCCACTGTTGTTGTTGCGCCTTGGGCGCTGCGGGTGCATGTGCTGCCTTTGCTCGCCCTTGCGCCTGTCGAGTGAGGCTTCCCGTGAGGAGGAGTCGGAGTCCCTCCTGCATCTCCCGTTATCCTCCCGGTCGCGGTCCTTTCGCCTGTGTGACTGTTCTCTCCCGGCCTCGTGCTTAGTCCGCTGCCTGGGTGGCGTCAGTGGGCAGTGGTTGTGTGGCCGTGGGGCCCACGCCTCCGGGAGTCTGTCAGCTATCTGCCTGATGGATATCTGCATAGCATCCATCTGGGCTGTAATTCGCTCCTGTATGCGCTCCTCCATCTGCTGGATGCGTTGGTCCTCCCGAGCGGTGCGCTGCCTGTCGGGTGTCCCTTGCCTGGGCGGCCTCTGGCTCGGGTCGGGGTAGGAATCGTCCGAGTCCGGGTCCGTGCCGCTTGATGAGTGCAGGTTTTGGGGCGTCTTAGGCGCGCCGGTGCCTGCGCGTGGCGTGCTACTGCTGCCTGCGTGACTGTTCATGGGCTGGGTGTCCCGTGGGTGAAGCTGTATCGGTAGTGTCGTAGAGGCTCCCTCCTGGGAGCGCAGCTTTGCTGGCCGGCCTTGGCCCCTCTTCTTGTTGGATGATCCCTGATGTGGCATGTTGTGTGTGGCGTCGTGGCTTGTGTAGAAAAGGAGGTGGGAAGTGGTCAGTGCGGACGTTTGGAGAAGACTGACCAGCTTTGGTGGCTCCGGAAGACCCCAGGATAGTGCCTGACCATGATGGCTGGCAGGAGTTGTTATGTAGGCTGGAGGGGGGGAGATGGTTTCCCCCCCTCTCGCCCCCCCTCATCACTCACTCCCCCCCCCACCACCACAGCCAGTGGCAGGGGGGGAGGGCTTCAGCCTTGAGCCCGCCATGTCCAGCAATGACACCGAATGAGCGACCTCACTCATTCAAGACAATTATTCACATGCTGTCAGGACCTCCCAGCAGTCTGCCACCAATTAGACCACTCTGGGTTTAGCAATTCCTCTATAGCTCAGATGGAAGAGTGTTGGTCTCACGATCAGAGGGTAACTGGTTCGAATCTTGGAACTGGAATACTTTTTTTTTTTTAAGAATGTCTTAATAATTTTTTTTTAAATGCATAATTGTATTAATATTAGTCCACTTTACCAGACTCGACTTTACGGGGCTTGACTTTACCCCGGGTCCACTTTACCCCGGGTTGACTTTACTCCGGCTCGACTTTACCCCGGCTCGAGTTTACCCCAGGCTCAACTTTACCCTGGCTCGACTTTACACCCACTCGACTTTGCCCTGGCTCGACTTTGCCCCAGCTCAACTCTGTCCAGACTCGACTTTATCCCAGCTCAGCTTTGCCCCGGCTCGACTTTGCCCCGGCTCGACTTTGCCCCGGCTCGACATTACCCTGGCCCGATTTTAGCTGGCCCAACTTTAGCTGGCCCAACTTTAGCCGGCCTGACTTTGGCGGGCTCGACTTTAGCCTACCTGACTTTAGCTGGCCCGACTTTAGCCGACTCGACCCCTGTTGGACTCCGGCTGGACTTTACCCCGTCTCGACATTACCCTGGCTGGACTATAGCCGGCCTGACTTTAGCCGGCCCGACTTTAGCCGGCCTGACTTTCGCTGGCCCGACTTTAGCCGGCCCGACTTTAGCCGGCCCGACTTTAGCCGGCCCGACTTTAGTAAAATTGTTGGGTGAACTCGGGTCGGGTGAACTCGGGTCGGGTGAACTCGTGTCGGGTGAACTCAGGTCGGGTGAACTCGGGTCGGGTGAACTCGAGTTGGCTGAAGTTGGGTCAGTTGAGTCGGGTTGGGTGAAGTCGGGTCGGGTGAAGTCGGGTCAGGTGAGTTTGGGTCCCATAAAGTCTAGGCGGGTAACATCGAGGTCGGTAACGCCGAGGTGGGTAACGTCGAGGCGGATAACGTCGAGGCGAGTAACATTGAGGCGGCTAACGTCGAGCTGGGTAAGGTTGAGTCGGGTAAAGTCGAGTCGGGTAAATTTGGGTCCGGTAAAGTCAGGTCGAGTAAACTCGCGTAAGGTTAAGCGGGGTCAGGTAAAGTGGGGTCGGGTAAAGTGGGGTCACATAAAGTGGGGTCAGGTAAAGTGGGGTCGGGTAAATACGAGTTGGGTAAAGTAGAGGCGGGTAACGTCGAGGCGTGTAACGTCGAGTCGGGTAAAGTCGAGTCGGGTAAAGTCGAGTCGGGTAAATTTGGGTCGGGTAAAGTGGGGTCATGTAAAGTCAGGTCAGGTAAAGTCGTGTCTGGTGAACTCGGGTCGGGTGAACTCGGGTCGGGTGAAGCCGGGTTGGGTGAAGTCGACTCGGGTGAAGTCGACTCGGGCGAAGTCGAGTCGGGTGAAGTCGAGTCGGGTGAAGTCGAGTCGGGTGAAGTCGGGTCGGGTGAAGTCGGGGCGGGTGAGGTCGGGTCGTGCAAAGTCGAGCCGGGTAACGTCGAAGTGGGTAACGTCGACGTGGGTAACGTTGAGGTGGGTAACGTCTAGGCAGGTAACGTCGATGGTAACGTCGAGGTGGATAAGGTCGAGCTGGGTAAATTTGAGCCCGGTAAAGTCGAGCCGGGTAAAGCCAAGCCGGGTAAAGCCAAGCCGGGTAAAGCCGAGCCGGGTAAAGCCGAGCCGGGTAGAGCCGAGTCGGGTAGAGCCGAGCCGGGTAAAGCCGAGTCAGGTAACGTAGAGCAATGTCGAGTTAGGTAAAGGCATATTTATTAATATTAATATAATTATGCATTCAATAAAAGTAGTAAACATTCTTTAAAAAAAAAAAACATTCTGGTTCCAAGATTCGTACTAGTTACCCTCTGATCATGAGACCAACACTCTGCCACCTGAGCTACAGAAGAAGTCATCCATATAATAGTCCAACTGGTGCCAGAATGCTGGGAGGTCCTGAAAGCATGTGAATAATGAGCAATCAATATGACTAGGAATAATATGAACAAAATTCAATAGTAAGGATAATAAATAAATAAATATAAAAATAAGTTCAATAGCATTAAAAAAATATCACCACATCATCATTGATTCATGACTGACCAGCATGGTGTAGCTAGAGGTGGACTGGTGGGGGTGGGGGTGTGGGTTGCAAACCAGTGTTGCTGTGTGACTGTTGTCTTACTTTGTTTGTGGGAAATGGGGCTAGGAGGTATCAGGTGGGGTAGCCCCTACCCTGGCATATATGGCTGGCAGGGTTACACCAACACAACTTAATGTGGATGTGGGTCATGGTCATTGAGGCATGACTGCTGCCAAACCTTGTTTTTAAGTTTCAGGATAGGGGTACTACAAGTACCAGCACATACTGGGAGCCTAGCCTACCCCCCCCCCCCATATATGTGTATATATGTGTATATAAACATATCTGGACATTATATAAGTGCATATGCATATATAGGTACATATATGCGTGTTTATATATATAATTATGCATATATATGCTGAGAAACATACCGTTTTATATATATGCATATATATGCACATATACTTATATGTGAATATATGTGTATATATGTGCATAAATACACATATATAAGCACATCTATACATATATATGCGCATATATGTATGCATATATATATATATATATATATATGTATACAGGTGCACATATACATACATATATGCACATATATACATGTATATATGCACATATATGCACAGATATGCATGTATATGTATATAAGTATGCATATATATACATATATATGCATATATATATATATATATATATATATCTGTGTGCATATATATATATATATATATATATATATATATCTGTGTGTATATGGACATACACATATACTGTGTGGTGGATATACCACACAGAGAGAAATCCCACTCTGCACCCACACCCACACCCACACCCACACCCACACCCACCGCCACCTCCAGTGGCCATCCTTGGGTATACTGCTAAAACAACAACCCATCTGCCTGTGTGTACATTAGAGGAATGGCTTATATGATGCCACACCTCATGATTTGTTCATATTCTTGGTTATTTCTCATTAACTATGTACAGGATTTTGATTTTAAGAAAAGTACTTTTTTAAATAGACCATGATAGTTTACCAGTAAAAATGACTAATTCCAGCATACATGCATCACAATGTTATAGGCAAAATAAGATTTTTCGTCATACAAACTTTGAAGAGCTACTTACACCCATTCTAATGATACAGTTTGTTAGGTTCCATCTTCAATATTAAAGTAGTAGCACACTGTGACAGCTGACCTCTATTTGTTTCTATATGTAAACTGTCTTGCTTTTTCAAAACGTGTTGCTTTTTCAAGACGTTTTGAAATCCAAGTCGTGGCCCGTACCTGGTACATAGGCCTATATTTTTTTAAGGTTTACATTTTATTTAGCCCCTATTTATTTATATTTTTGCATTTGCAAAGGAAGAAACAAAAGCATAATGTTAAGGCATCCCTGATTTTTTGTGTCTGCATTTGATATTTATATACACTAAAATGCTTATTTTAATTACATTTCAGGGTAGAGTCAGGGTTATATTTTTTGGTTTAAGGATTCACTAGGGAGGCACATAAACTGATTTTTTTTAAACGGGAGGTAAGGTTCAGTGAGACAGTGTATTATGGGCATTACAAAATTAAAGTAAATACATTAATTAGGGCCAATAAATTTGTCAAGACAATCATGCTGCTGAAACTCAGCAGTGTGTAGGCCTATATTTGAAAAGGGTTTCACTTTTTTTAAACATATTTCCACATCTGCAAAGTTAGAAACAAAAGCACAATGTTAAGGCAGATTATAGTATAACCATTGCATTAGGCCTATTTAATGTCTTACATGATTCGATTTGGAAATACACTAAACATTTAGTTTGGTAGTGGGTGTGTAGTATTAAACTGAATTAGAATGAACAAAAAGCTTTTGCAGCTCAATTCTGCATTCCCATGACTAGATTTTTGTAGTGAGTGTATTATTAAAAAGGCAGGTAATTTCCTTAAAAAAAGTCAGAAACTGCCAATTGGCAGGAAGTTCTATTAGTGACAACTGTTTACTGTCAAAATCAATCCCCAAAAGTCCAGCATGACAGAAAAGCTGGTACAGCTACCTTTTAAATCTCTTGGTCATATATGATTCTTTTAATCTATTACCAACAAATTTCCTCTTGTCAAAAAATGAATGTGTGAATTAAGTAGGGGCCTACAACAATGTGCTTGAACAGCAGCAGAAACAAATATGCAAAATGTGTGGGGGTCAGTTGCTTATTCATATTAGGTTTCAACTGAGCAAATGTCTATTTAATGTAAAATTACAGTTCTTAGTGATACACGATGCCACGGTTTGGCTATATTTGGGCATGACTTAACTGCGCGAGAACGAGGCTACTTCCGTTTTCAGGTAAACAAAAGCACATGTCATTGTCATTGTCAATGGGGGTGAGCAATCTTCATACAGAAAAAGTTAAATATCTCTAAAACCACACCACCGAGAAACAAACTGATTGGAATACACATAGAAAACATGTTCAACAAAAATATTATATTAAATTGATAAGGTTAGGGTTCTGGATTTCTATTAATTTTGAATAAAACTGACGTTTTGCACTGCACGTACCGGCAAACTCAATGCATTGTCAGGCTCCCAGTAGGGTCAAGACTCAGGATCTTGGATCCAATCAGATACTACCTTACAGGGCGTCCAATGAGAGGGGTTGTGTCTGGAAGCCATGGGACTACAAAATGGCAGCCCCCATACTGAGTTTGTGAATCTTAAAGAACTGGCATTGTACATTGGAATGTATTCCCATCTGCTCATTCAGAACAATATTTTTATTATTTGAGCAAACTAGTAAGTAGCTACAATGTTGTAAAACAATAAATTTGTGTTGACTTTGTTGTGACACAAGTGGTTTTAGAGATATTTAACTTTTTCTGTATGAAGATTGCTCACTGCCATTGACAATGCCTTTAGTTGGCAGGTACGCACAGTGCAAAACGTCAGCTTTATTCAAAATTAATAGAAATCCAGAACCCTAACCTTATCAATTTAATATAATCTTTTTGGTAAACATGTTTTCTATGTGTTTTCAATCAGTTTGTTTCTAGGTGGTGTGGCTATATTTAACCTTTTCTGTATGAAGATTGCTCACTGACATTGACAATGCATTGAGTTTGTAGCTATGTGAGTATTTATTTTTAAAGCATTTGATCTCAATGGAACATATTCCAATGAAAAGAGCTTGAAGAGACCTTAAACTGAGTAGTCATATAATTTTTCTAATGTAAATATCAAGAAAGTTACATCGATTGAACTTGAGAAATATGCCTAGTTATGGGCCCTTTGTTCTATAGTAAACCAGCCAAAAGTTGTGACCCATATTACTAGTTTTATGAGCAAGGCTGAGGCGTGAATGCCAACTGCCAATTGGTGTGAGACAGAGGGGACATTGTAAGCAAGTGCTGCGGATTAAATAACTCTCTTGGCCATCTATCGAACATCCTTAAAATTTCACAACATGTAGAGAACTAATAAAGGAACAATATGTGCATAGTTTGATAGGACATTTCAATAAGGATGTAGATAAATATGTGTTCTATGTCATGAAACCAAGAGTTAAATTGTAGCTAGAAAACCTCCCTTTTTGTGACCTGAAAGGTAACACCTACTGCAAAGCATATCCGCGCAGCGGAATGCAGCTAGCGTTATCGTCATTGCCGAACCGCTTCGCGGCGATAGGTGGTTTTCACACATAGCTAGAGTTTGCCGGTACACGCAGTGCAAAACGTCAGTTTTATTCAAAATTAATAGAAATCCAGAACCCTAACGTTATCAATGTAATATAATCTTTTTGGTAAACATGTTTTCTATGTGTATTCCAATCAGTTTGTTTCTATGTGGTGTGGTTTTAGAGATATTTAACTTTTTTTGTATGAAGATTGCTCACTGCCTTTGACAATGCATTGAGTTTGCCGGTACACGCAGTGAAAAACATCAGTTTTATTCAAAATTAATAGAAATCCAGAACCCTAACACTATCAATTTAATATTATCTTTTTGTTAAACATGTTTTCTATGTGTATTCCAATCAGTTTGTTTCTAGGTGGTGTGGTTTTAGAGATATTTAACTTTTTCTGTATGAAGATTGCTCATAGCCATTGAGTTTGCAGTGCCACAGTGTGTTTATTATTGTGGTTACTATCGCCACAATGGCCGCACTTCCATTTAGCGTGACGTCAGTGCATATCCTGTATTCAATACTTTATTTCAGATTCAGCATTATGGTAGTTACATAAATTGGTCCATAGTAGGTAGATATTTAAACAAATACAATACTAACCATTATCCAAATGTTGGTATACATACAGTGGTAGAGTAATAATATGGAAGTGGCTATTCATACGAGACCGCATGAATAGCCAGAGTGCTTATTAGTAGGCCCTATGGCTATGCTATGGGACTCCTTTACCCTGGTGTATCCCCGTCGCGTTAGGGTTAGGATAACTTTGTTTGTTGTTTTACATCCTAGCAACATTTACGGTCATACGGGCAATATTTATTTCATTTATTTTTCCTCCACTCTCGACCCTGCTCCCTCCCCTTCTCAGTTCCCTCCTCAAATCCTTCTCGATTCCTTTCCCCCCACTGTCTCCATCCATCCCACTCTCCATTCATTTTCTCACTCCACCCACCTTCTTAATTTAAGTTTTGTTGGGGGGAAATTCAGGGGCGGACAATTTTTCACTCACCGGCGGCGACAATCACAATTTTTTTTGCTATTTGGCCTAAGGTTTATGTAATTGATTAATAATGAACATACACACTAAAGTTTCTGCAATACACGATATTCACACGCATGTGCTGTGGCAACGGTCCCACAACCGTAGTGTTCATTTTCGCCGTCAGATGTTGCATGCGTTGTGAATATTGTGTATTAATAGTGATTGACTAGTTTGGTACCCTCCTCAAATTTTCAAAAGGGTCCAAACATGAAAATTATATTTTTCTTGGAAGCTCCAATGACCCAAAAGCAATAACTTTTGGAATTTTCTAAATGTCCCAAATTTGACTGACATACGTGCATTTGAAAGTTTGTAATTTCCATGGCTTTTGTATGCGCTGTGGCAACGGGCCCACAACCGTAGTCTTCCTCGTCGCCATCAGATGTCGCATGTGGTGTGAATACTGTGTATTGATCAATAATGAACACAAAACTACAAATTGGCAGGTAATTTTATTTTTAGTAATTTGTTCTATGATGATCTACTGTGAAGCCCTATTGACAACTTTAGCAATTAAAGGCAATAACATAACCAATCACTCAGTAGATGAGAATATTTCAGCAACTAAAACAAATCCTAAATCTAAAGAGAACTTATTTTCTGTGTTTCCAAAACTTTATAAAATCATTCAAATTATATATTTATTCTTTGGTGGATATCATATATCTATCACCTGTATAGATTAGATTACTGTAATGTCCTGAACAGACAGAAACTTGAGATATCTGCTGTGCATTTGGATAGAACACAATATTTCAGTACATACCCTAAAATGGAAGAAAGCTGGTTTCAAAAGAGTTAGCAAATTATTCATCACAAGTGTCCAGAGGATCACATTCTTCACACCATTATTCAAAATGTCCAACTGATTACATTAAATAGATATTATATGTCATGCATACATCTTTGGGGGTCATTTTATTGTTATATTTTACTTATTTTTCTGTTCAGTATGAAGAGAAAACAGTAGTCAGCACTTGTTCTTGTATGTTACTCCATCTCTTCAGGATTGTTGATGTTTCTAAGAGATTAGCCACCAACCGCACATCAGAGCCATTAAATCTCATTTTAAATACAAATGGCAAGGATTTCTAAGTAGTTACTTCTCTGTATTGTACCCAGAAGAGTTTGTGAAGTATGATTTTCCAGTGGTCTTGCCTAAACTGACATCTTGTATATAACCGTACACTGCTTGAAGGGATTGATCTAGAAACTGGAATAATATTAGGAGAAAGAAGTCATAATGTAATATCTAATATATGTTTGGACTATTTAACAAAGCATGTTCCTCCCCTTTTATTGGAGGAGCAGTCACCATGGACAGAAACGTATCCATTTGGTAACAGGGCCCTAGCAGTATGTTCTCTGTGTTTACTATATTTTGGTGAGTATTATTGGTAGAAATATTCCAAATATTTTATGACAAACCCAGAAAACATACCTTAAGCAGTATTCGTGCAAATGCTATGCATTGTGAAATGCATAATACACCAAAATTGCCTATGGCTTTACCTATATTAATTTGGTCATTGCCTTTTAAATTACTAATCTTTATATTAATAATAATATATTCAGGTATAGCGGAAAAAATGTATGAAATAAAGATATGTATTGCCAGTTACATTAAAAATGGTCTGATGAAAAATTAAATCAACAATTTGTGTTTGCAGTTGGACGTTTCAGTTAGAATTTGTCAATTTGGAAAATAAGATTTTAAAAAGCAATTGCCTTATCTAAACTTCACAATAAAGCCACCCATTGTGATTAATGTTGCTTCCAATATTTACACCACAAAGTCCTATATGTACAACTATGACTTGTTCAATGCCATTGTTACACTTCCGATATTATTTACAACACATATTTCTCTAGACCAGTTTGTAATTCCAGCGGCAGGGTGCATTGTGCATGCGTACATTGTGCATGCGTACAAGCAAAACAAACTGAGACAAAGCATATGGCTCCTGTTGAAGCAGTGGTGCAGCTATGGAATCTGCACATTTCACCGTGCGCGGTGGCCAAATCGGTAGAGCATGGCCCTCATGTGCAGGAGATTGGGAGTGTGTTTCCCGGTTGAGTCAAACCAATGACAAAATTGATACTTGTTACTTCTTAGCCTGGCACTCTGCATTAATAGAATAGGGCAAGGACTGGTTAGCTCATTGTCAGGATAATGGTGCCAGTGGCCTGATTTCCCAGTGGGGCAGCACTATAAAGTTGCCATGAGTGTGCACTGTCACAAGTCAGTACCCATGACCTTACATGTTGCCAGGACGTAAAACAACAACAACCAATCAATTCATCACATTTCAGCTACTGTTTGACAGGTAGAATACCAATTTAAAAAATATATATGTATAATAAATTTGTTTTGCTTTGGACGCCGTATTCAGCGCATACGCAGGCGGAATTACAAACTCGTCGACTACTTCTGTGCATGGATATTGTTAACAACCACATGATCACTTCCAATATTATATCCAGTATGACAATAAATCTATTATATCACTTCATCCTCTTAACCTAATTGGCATTGGCACATGGTTATTAAAAATGACGCAACAGCAATCTACTTGGCACTTAAGAATTGTACTGTGGTTAGATATTAGAAGCAATCAAATCCCTAAAGTAAGTGATGTATACATTCAACGCACAAGCAACATGTTCAGTTGTTGCACATTGTTGTATTTAGCGTTACAGAACGATATATTCACCCGCACTGGTCCCTATTCCACAACTTCTAGCTATACACAAAACTTATTTCTCTCTAAGCACATATATAGACAGACACTGTTGTGTTTAACATTTTTTCATTTACAAATTGTTTCACCTCTGCATAGCTATTGTTAACAACCACATAACCACTTCCAATATTTTATACAATGTGACAATAATTCTATTGTCACTTCATCCTCTTAACCTAATTGGCAATAGCACATGGTTATTAAAAATAACACAACAGCAATCTACTTGGCACTTCAAAAACTGTACTGTGGTTTTATTGTAGAGGCAATGAGTAGCAATGACAGATTAACCATTAGCCTGAGTATGCTTGGTTACTGGAAGGGAGGGGAGGCCTAGAGCATATGAGAAAATGGTTTAATTGAGACTACTAAACTCATCCTAGGGGCCTGGGTGACTCAGCCTAAAAGGCCCAGGTGGTAGTTAATCTGCCACTGAATGAGATAGTTAAAGTAAGTTGTGTACACACTCAATAAACAACAAAAACTTGCATTTGTTGCACATTGTTGTATTTAGGGTTACAGAACGGTATATTCACCCAAACTGGCCCTATTCCACCACTTCTAGCTACATAAAACTCCTGATTACTTACTCCTGAAGAGAGTTATCTGAACCTAAGCTACACACTATTGGATTCTGCTGCATCTGAAGCTGGATCAACTTTCCTAAATGAACTTCTTGCATCAATCACAAAGGACCAAAACAGGATCAAACCATGAGTTTTTTTGTTTTTTGTTTTTTTTGGTCCATTAGTTGTCTAAGCAAGGGAAATTTCAGTCATAGACGACTGGTCTTCCTCATTCCACTGCTGGTCGATTGAAAGCCCGAGCCTACACTTTTACCGACCCAAGGGATTTTTAACCTCCCACACCACATAGACATGGTATGAGAGCAACCGGCCCTTGATGACGCTGTAAGTTATACACAGCGGTGGAAATCCAAATTGGCAGAGCTGGGGGCATGGGGAATCGAACCGCCGACCCTCAGATTAGGAGTCTGACCTAGAAAAATGTCAGACACTTTAACCACTCCGCCACAGAGAACACCACGCCGAAGACACCACCCATACATATTCCTACCTGGGAACTGCACTGAAGTGCCCCATAATTGATCTCTTACTGTATGAATAAAATTTCGTCTCCCACTACTTATCAGTGCTTCCCGAAAGTCTCTCTACTGCTCTACCCGTGCTCCCATTATCAATAATGTCAATGTGCGCTTATAGTCCAAATTTCTAGTCCATTCTGTTACACTAATTTTTGCTGCCTCTGCTTTGATTTCAAATGGATTTGTTAGCAACATTATTCTCTCTGCTCTCTGCCAATCACCTGAATCTACAGCCTTTATGTGCTGATATGCTTGCTCGCCACAGTTAAATATTATTCCATAGATAACTACCTTCGATGCATAAAAATTTGAATAAACAGACTCTGGCCCATGCACTAATATTGGTTCCCTACCTACCGCATGGTCCACCCATACATGCCCACCTGGGCGGTGCCCTCCCACATCTAATGATGAACTAATCTGTCTAATATATTTTAGAATTATACGTGCTGCGCATGAGTTGATATGGACTCCATCATCTTCTAATGCCCAATCTACTGTTGACTCTCTATTTCTAATCCCATCTATTATTATCTCCTGCGAAAGCTTTCGATGAATGTTACAAACATGAACATTGGAGTATTCCAAGTCTACAGCTGTGCTTTAGATCACCCTGTTCAATACTTGCCCTTGTTTCCCCTTCTTGGACTGGCAGACAGTAGCATTACTGGTAACCCTGTTCTTTCAGAAATAAGCATTACTACATCAGCTAAACTATCCTCTACTGATTCAGGAGTAAACTTGCTCTTTGACTTCCAGTAGGTTTCATCTGCATTATTACCACCAACCCATACCATAGATGGATTTGAAAACAGCCTTCCATAGATGGATTTGAAAAAACCTTTTCACATATCAATTGCTTTAATCCCTCTACTCTTAACCCACCTTTCCCAATAAAAATAAATTGCCTGGCTTGTACCTCTGTTGCTGCACGCTCCAGCCTTGTGACCTGGCTGTCACCTACCAACAGAACCTACAATATAAACAGACAATCTGATAAATAGAATGGTGTCAATGTCAGGAGAACTCAATTTTAGAATGCAATAAAAAGTGATGTCAAAATGTCATCAAGGAAATGTCATCCCTAATTTTGAGTACAGCCGTCGCATGGCAGATGGACCATTCAGAGACAAAGAACAAATATAGCAGGACATGCTTGTAACCACTTCTTCATGCAATGCACAACTAACGGAGAATGATATACATTCAGTTTAATATTTACTAATATACATATTACAGATCACACTCGGCAGCTTTGTCTTTCTTTGTTTGAAACCTTTTGGTACATTATTTATTGTATTTATATATTGTGTATTGTAATAAAAACATGAACTTTTCTTGTGAAAGGTGAGATGTGGTGTTTTTTATACTTTGTATGTGTGAATTAAACTGTTCACAGATCTCTGTGTTGTTTGCTCTCAATCCCTTCACCCGCTCTGACTTAAATGCATCCCCACAAACATGTGTTAAGCTATGAAATATATCATGCCAGAAGCGTACATTCCTGAAATAAGATGGCTCTCTGTTCAAACAGTACTCTGATAAGCCACAGGCAAAGTCATAGAAAATATGACTCGGGGCATTAGGAAAGAACTTGAGAACTGATGCAAAGGGATCTTTTCTTCCCTCAGATCCTGGCATCAAATGAAAACCATAGCAATGCCCATGGAGTGGGCAAAACCACAGAAACATATGTGAGAAGCCACCTGTACCAACTAATGGAAAATGTTTATTACATGCCTCTGTGCTGGGAATGTCATCAAAAATGCCCTGCTTCTTTTTACCCTTTGTTTCTGCTGCATACTTAGGTAATTGTCTAACTTGTTCGCCAGATGCAGTAAAGTAGTAGGCTACTCCCAGGGAAGGGTCATAGGAACATATGTAGTTTTGTTGAATCTGTGTTCGCTATTGTACTGATTAACATTAATAATTCAAACCAATTACAAAATTGTACTCAACAATTTAGGAATCTCAATTAAATTAAAACACAAACAGAATTCTTCAAGGAAAGTTGTATTGACCATTCAAGTACATTATATTAGTAACCATTGATTGGTGGTTGTTTAATTTCATGTTGCCAGCAAAGGCCATATTCATGGTGAAGAGTTAGTATAAATTATTCAGTTAGTTTGGTTCCATGAAAAAGAAATGTGTTTGTCAAATTTAGTCTTCATTTAATAAAAATCAATATGTGAACCACAAATGAATGTAACCTGATGATATATGTATTGCATGTATGTATATTGAAGAAACCATGTGCTGCTTTGGTTATAAATAAAAGTATTTGTATGGTTGCACTGCTTCCGTCTCCAGCGTTATGAGTTATGCAATTTTTACTTACCATCCATAACAACATTTTTGAAAATATAATATATCTAGTTCTGTTTGAGATGTTGATTTGCTTTTTGTACAAAAATGATCAGAATGAGAAGATCTACAATGTGATTACATTGCCTTTAATCTACATCCTTAGGTAAAAAAACTGTACAGCCATACACAAGAATGTTCCTCAACCAACTCTACAGCCACATAAAAAAATCAACTGATCGCTCATAATTCAAAAGTAGACACAGATAATTCTTTTTGGGCTAATAAATTTATTAATCAGGCTTAATAAATTTTCACACAGCCTTATAATTCTATCACTATAAAACAAGAATTCACTGAAGCGCTTCTCAATAGTACAATTGAGCCTATCCCCTTTTTATCTACACTAATGTCACAGGTAGTACAACCTGATAATCAATATGACTACAGATATGTATTACTTATGTGCAGGTCAACTAGTGATTGGTAATTTTACACTACTCATATGATAATTAGTCTTGAACGCAGGATTCCTTGAAGATACTTGAATTGAAGACATGAGGCATCAGCTAGTGGTGGATCACGATCACACAGTCACTCCCATCTGGCACACGTGCACACACATGCACTTTCAGTACACACAACATCATTCATATCAAATAGGGAAAGAATACAGAGGGACCATTAGATCTCAGCCAGATCTCAGCTGATGGTCCCTTCTTAAATATGTCATTATTCACGTAATTTAGCACACTGTTAGATTTCCATTGTCCCAGTGTTTTTATGTTGTCCAATTACAACCCTACTCATGCATATTCTTGCGCTCCCCTTTGATGTCGGCTATGGCATGTGACCATCGGCCACCAGGGAAGTCCAGCAGATTTTAGTGCGATCCGCATACATTTTGTGAATAGCGGACCGGTCAGTGGTGCCCCGTTCGACATCACGAATGCTGGGGCGCCCTCATGTACAGGGAAGTGGTGGTTGTACTTATTCCAGGCACGGACAGGGCAGAATCCAGAACCGGTTACTCGAGGTAGCTCAACTCTGTATACGTCCTCTGGTCTCCATGTGGTTTTTGTGCTCCTGACTGTTACCGTCAGGTGTGTTTTGTGTGCCTTCATGTCCCCACCGAGCAGTATGTGACCATGATCCTCCAGTACCTCGGAGTAAAACAAGTTTGACTGTCTTAGCAAACATAAATAGCCTATTAATAAAGCAGCAATCAACACAAATCCATCCTCACTAATCTTTCTGAATTTTAATGCCATTATTCTAATATGCTTAACCTTCAGAGGATACGCTTTATTTACAAGATTGTTTTTTTTATTTGAACATGCCAGACTTAATTACTGAAAGTGCATCGCAGTTAAACGACTCCGTTTTCCCTCGAAACAATCTCACCCAAGTTCTAGCTCCACTCATATAATTTGTTATCGCCCCTTCTGTTTTTAACAAGTCATTTAAATATAAAGCATATAACATTACCGTCTTAAGTTTGGGTTTTTTAGGATTATCTTTAAGCGTATCAAATATTCAAAACCAAAATAATGATCTACATTTGATTATACATATCTAACTTAGATACTGAGGCACTTATTAAGCATTTGTTGCCACATAGAAGGGGATACTGAGTCACTATCTCAAAGGTTAGCCATCTAATATAAAAGTTATTTCACCCTGAATTAAGGTAGATTATAACAATCAATTTAATATATTTATCTCAGAAAATAATAGAAACTCAAAATCTCACGTATGCATAGCCATAGATAGATATTAGAAAAACTGGCAAAAGATTTTGACATGCTGGGGAAATGAACTGAGCTGGTAAATTCTTAATTTAAAGGGCCTGTCACACTGCGACCTATGGTGTTAGCATATGCCAGCATATGCGGTTTTCGACCATACTCTGTCATAGGTTACGCATAGGTTGGGCAGAGGTCATATATGCTCTTCATACGTCATCATAGATCGGCGTAGGTCGAGCCACCAAAAGATTTTTGTGCATGTTCAAAATTGTCAACCTATGCCGGCATATGGCTCATAGGTTGCTCATACGCTAGACGTACGCTAGACGTATGGCGGCATAGGTTAGGGGTAGGTCGGCATAGGTTAGCTGTATGTTCAGTGGGCGCCCAGCGCGTATCTCTGGCGTATGTAGCGTTCGCTTAGCTTACAGGTAAAGGGGCTGTCACACTACAACATATAGCATTAGCGTATGCCGACGTATGCGCTTTTCGACCAACACGTTGGCATACGCCGTCATAGGTTATGCATAGGTTGGACATAGGTCATATATGCTTTTCAAATGTCGTCATAGGTGGGGGTGTAGGTGTGTGGTGACGGCTTAGGGTTGTGGTGGGGGTGTAGGTGTGTGGTGGGGTGTAAGTGTGTGGTGGGGGTGTATGTGTGTGGTGTGTGGTGGGGTGTAGGTGTTTGTGGTTGAGGTGTATGTGTGTGTGGTGAGGGTGTATGTGTGTATGGTGGTGTAGGTGTGGTGAGGGTATACATGTGTGGTGGGGTGTAAGTGTGTGGTGGGGGTTTAGGTGTGTGGTGTGTGTGGTTGGGTGGTATGTGTTTGGTGAGAGTTTAGGGGTGTGGTGGGGGTTTAAGGATGTGGTGGGGGTGTAGGGGTGTGGTGTGTGTGTGGTTGGGGTGTATGTGTGTGGTGAGGGTTTAGGGGTGTGGTGGGGGTGTAGCTGTGAGGTGGAGGTGTAGGTGTGTGATGACGGTGTAGGTGTGTGTGGTGGGGGTGTAGGTGTGTGGTGATGGCTTAGGGGTGTGGTGGGGGTGTAAGTGTGTGGTGGGGTGTAGGTGTGTCATGGAGGTGTAGGTGTGTGGTGGGAGTGTATGTGTGTGGTGGGGTGTAGGTGTGTGGTGGGGGTGTATGTGTGTGGTGTGTAGTGGGGTGTAGGTGTGTGTGGTTGAGGTGAATGTGTGGTGGGGGTGTAAGTGTGTGGTGGGGGTTTAGGTGTGTGGTGGGCGTGTAGGTGTGGGATATGTGTTTGGTGGTGTAGGTGTGTGGTGGTGGGGTGTAGGTGTGTGTGATTGAGGTGTAGGTGTGTGTGGTGAGGGTGTATGTGTGTGTGTGTGGTGGTGTGGTGTGTGTGTGGTGAGGGTGTAGATGTGTTGTGGGGGTGTAAGTGTGTGGTGGGGGTTTAGGTGTGTCATTGGGGTGTAAGGGGTACTGTGTGTCGTGGGGTGTAGGGGGTATAGGTGTGTGTTGTGGGGTGTGTCATGGGGGTTTAGGGCTGTGGAGGGGGTGTAGGTGTGTGTGTGGTGGGGTTTTAGGGATGCTAAAGATTGTGAGGTGCCGCTCTACAAGACACCCCTATACCTCCACCACAAACCACCTCCCCCCCACACACACCGTCAACTCACAGCTTTTCTTATATTCAAATTGGCATAACTTTGTTAATATTTACTTTAAAAAATATATATAATAACCCTTTCAGAGGTCTAGTCATGGGAATTGAGCAGTACAACCTTCATCTAAATACATACTGTATTACAAAAGATATGCGAGTTTGAAGTACAAAATCGTAATTTTGGGTAACAGCTTTTCTTATATTCAAATTGGGATAACTTTGTTAAAGTCGCCAGCTATCCGCCGCGTGGAAAACAAACGAATTCGGAATAGTTCAGATTTGTGCCACAGAGTGGCCTAATGCGCCAGCGGCGGAGGCGATTTGTATATTAGATATTGGGAAATAGTGGTGCTCGCCGGCAACAGGCTCATGAGGATCTGCTGAGCCTGTTACCGGCGAGCGGCATTAATATCACGTAGATTTTTGGTTTAATTTGAGCAAATTTCGGCAGCGGCATTAATATCGCTTCGAGTTTGTGGTTAATTTGACTTTTTGAGCATGTAATTCTGTTAAATATGAGAGCTTTGAATAGATTTGGGCCTAATATATTGCAGCCAATACCGGGAACCAGCAACTCTTGTTACTGTGTGAGCCTGTTGCCGGCGATTAGCGCTATTTGACAATATCGCTGCCGATTCAGCGACAGCGGGGATTTGTTTAGTTTACATTCGTCGATTCGACAATATTAATATCGCCGCCAATGCGGCAGAGGCGGTAATATCGGTTCGATTTTAGGGTTAATTTCATGAAATTTCACTTATTGCGTATGTAATTCTGTTAAATATGATAGCATTGAATAGATTTGGCTCTAGTATATGGACGCTGATGCGGCGGCGGCGATATTGTCAAATAGCGGTGCTCGCCGGTAACAGGCTCAGCAAATCCTTCTGATCCTGTTGCCGGCGAGCACTGCAATTTCAGTCAATCACAGTGCAGCTTTTCCATTGCAAATGGCCGCCACCTATGGAGGTGGCCATTTTGGAGACAACAAACTGCCTTTGCAGTTCAGACTAGCATGGCCCTGGTCCCCTACTCTCCCCACACATACTTGGTTCATTTAAACATAAAAACTAAACAAGGTTGTACTTGGAGAGCATTTGTCGGAGTATGCGCAGTGTCCCAGTGAGCTATAGCTGGTCCCTTTAATATTTACTTTTTTAGGAATATATAATAACCCTGTCACAGCTTTTCTTATATTCAAATTGGCAGTGACAGCCATTTTGTAAATAAGAAAGCAAGGCTCGCAGCCACTTAAGAGCAAGGCTCTCATTGGTTGAACTGTTGTGCCTAACAAGCATTTGTAAGATACTATCTGATTGGATCCGAGATCTGGAGTCGTGAGCGTCATGTAACACAAGCGAACACTACGATGTCCAGTATCCAAGTGCTTTATTTATCGCCCTCTAGGTCATGTGTCATGATGTCACACTGGTGTCGGCTATACGCACCGTACACATATATTACATCTTCCCCTTTTTTTTCTCTTTTTTTTTTTATGACATCCTTTCAACTCTATTTAGTTGCCTTTCATAGGGTCAATCATTCAAACGTGACATTTTGAATGGCGACCGTCACGGTGGACGCGCGCGAGTTGGTTTAGCAGTTTTTTAAAACTAAATACACCATAAATCGAAGGAATCTTATGGAATTATTTTAATGGATTGTTTGTTAATATGCTTTGTTTATTTTGTTAAAGTTTTGTAATCGATAAATATATCAGTTAAATGTGTTAGAGTGATCATTAGTTAGAGTGCTTTAACCTAGTATTAGTTAGAGTGCTTGAACCTAGTATTAGCCAACAGTACACAAACGCTAAGTTACATTCAATCCCTCCTTGTTTCAAGTTCCACAGCCACATAAAAACATTTATTCATGAATACTCAGCCTGGTTTGATGGAGCATATAAGGTCGCTAACTATAGGGCAGTCCACAAACGAATCCACTAGTACCTCAGCAAAACAATTGGCTGGCGTGTAGCCAGACCGGCAGTCAACTGAAGTTGCGAATCATTCTTTTTTACACGATAATGACTTATGAGAAGTAGAGCCACATTTCGAACACCAGTGGCCGTATGTGCAGTCCGCAGACGTAGAAGGGCAGCCGGCGTCCTTATTGTATGCGTAGCATGGGCGTTTACCGTCTTTTGTATAGGCATTCGCCCCATCGACTGACCCCCCGGCATTGTCTTTACGAGTTCGAATATTTTCGAACGCGTAATGATACAACACGTGCTCTGCTGCTCCAGCGCCGAAAGCTTCGAAGCCGGTCTTCAACGCGTCTTTTCTCACAGAATTATCATAACCGACATGAGCCGAATACAAAAATCTATCTACTCGATATATAGGCAATGTGTTGAATTACGCGCCTGCAGTCGTCTAACGACGCGTCTTCAAAGTCCAAAATCCACCGACAATTTGCCTCAATCAATTCATGTGGGTTCAATTTTGCGACGTTTTTGCGGTCTTTCGTATGGTGTTTCAGCGACCACTTACTTTTCAATCTGCGTTCGCGGCTTGGGGTTCGGTCACTGGACGAGCCTGACGACGAACGCGTTCGCCGGCGATGGCGCCTCGTTGTCTTCGATTTCGGTCTCGAACGGCTCTCCTTGTCTGTCAACTCCAAATTCTGCACCTCCTCCTCCAACTGCCTGGTTTTTGCTGTCATTGTCGCCAACCGTTTGTGCCGTTCCAATAGACGCAGCCTTCCTTCTAATACGCGTTCCTCATCGCTGAATGCTCCGTCTTCAAACAACACAGCTGGTCCCGGCTGAAGCTTCTCGCCCGTCTTATGCTCTGCCTTTACTGCCTTTTCTTTCTCGGCCATATCTGCACCAGCACGAGTAGAACGAGTAGAATGTGACTCACTGCATTTACACTTTGCGTTCACCGGTTTTGGATGTGCCGCCCCACAAGGCCCACAGTACGGGTCAGGCATGTGGCAGAATGATACGGTAAAGAAACGGCTTAGCCGTCGACGAAATTAGTGGCGAAATGACTTGGTTCCAACTCAGTCTAACCAAATGACATGTATGTGACTTCAATATACTAGCATATCACAATATCAGCTGCCACACACGTCCGTTAGTGACCTTGGCTGATAATACTCAGTTTATAACTCACCATGTGCTGTCAAAGGTAGCACATGTTGGTGACAGCAAGAATAGCTTATCAGCTTATAACTCACCAGGTTGGAGAGCTTACCTCGATCGGGCTACAGTGGTTAAATACTTCATTCGACCCCCGGTTCAATTTCCAAGGTCGAATTTTATATAGGATTAGTTAGCAGGTTCAAAAATATGGTTATGGCACACTGAGTTTTGGGAAGTTTACATATTGGAATACATCACTAGAAAGCCAAAAATTATATCTAATTTCCTGGATCTTCATAGGACATTTAGTTGGGACCGGATTGAGTAAATTAACAGTGAATATTAGGAAATAATTCAGTAGTTACAACACATGGCTATAGGACAGAACTGCCCATATTATAACTGTGTTGGTATAGCCATAAATCCCAAACAATAGAGGAACCTCCAGCCAACAATAGGGGTATATGCTGGTCTGTGGCCCACTCATATACTTCTACTTGCCACTGGGGGAGGTCCTGTGGGGACTGTTGTGCATCATGTAGATATATAGCTGTAGATATATTTTTTGCATACCAATATATATATGCATAATAAATAATTCACTGTGATTATCCATCTGATGCATAATCACCACAAAGATGCTGGTACAACATTAAGAAAAACCTACCTTAAATATTATTGTATTTGATTTATTTTATTGTTGTGACAGCATATATACATATATAAACATATACATATACACACATATACATATATTAATAAACACTTTATCGATTTAAAACGTTATGTATAGCCTCTCAGCTTCCCAGTTCCGAGCCTCCCTCCACCACATCCCACATATTTGAATAGAAGTAAAAAGTAATAAACAAAAGTAAAATACATGAAATAAAAATGCCAACCACTCAGCAAATATATGTTTATATATGGATACAATACAACCCCGTTAAACCAAGCTCGGTTAAACCAAACGATCAGTTAATCCAAACTTTTGTGGGCGGCCCGCAAAATACTACTATTTATCATATAAAAAAGTTGGTTAAACCAAAGTCGCTTAATCCAAATTATCAGACCTGACTTTACCCGTCGGGTCATCTCAGGTCAGGTCAAGTCGGGTCGGATCAAGTCGGTTCGGGTCAAGTCGGGCAGGTGAAGTCAGGTCGGGTGAAGTTGGTGAGGGTGAAGTCAGCTGGGGTCAGGTGAAGTCAGGTCGGGTGAAGTCAGGTCGGGTGAAGCCGGGTCGGGTGAAGTCGGGTCGGGTGAACTCGGGTCGGTTCAACTTGTGTCGGTTCAAGACGGGTCGGTTCAAGTAGGGTCGGGTCAAGCAATGTCGGGTCAGCTAAAGCCGGATCGGGTAAAGTCGGGTCGGGTAAATTCGGGATGGGTAAAGTCGGTTCGGCTAAAGTCAGGTCTGGTAAAGTCAGGTCTGGTAAAGTCGGGTCTGGTAAAGTCGGGTCCAGTAAAGTCGGGTCCGGAAAGTTGGGTCTGGTAAAGTCGGGTCCGGTAAAGTTGGGTCTGGTAAAGTCATGTCTGGTAAAGTCAGGTCGGGCAAAGGAGAGTCGGGCAAAGGAGATTCGGGTAAAGTAGAGTAGGGTAAAGTAGAGTCGCGTAAAGTCAGGTCGGGTAAAGTCAGGTCGGGTAACGTAAAGTATTATTGCCATTTTTATCATTATATATTTGTTATTATTATCATCGTTATTATCATTATTATAATTGTTATTATCATTATTGTTGTCATTATTATTACTGTATTATTTTAATCATTATTGGCATTATTTTTAGATTTACATATATATGTATGTCTACATATAATATATATATATATATATAGATATAAATATACATATACACATACATATGTGTATACATATAAATATATACATATTACATATGCACCTATGTGTATATATGTCTATATATACATGCATTCACATCTACATATATGTATACATATATACATACATATGGAGACCTATATATGTGACTACATATGTGACTACATAATTATATATATATATGTGAATACATACTGTATTTAGAGATGACTGCATCACATATTGTAGAGTGGTCCTCCATTTGTCACTGGTAAGTTAACCCATGTGTAGTCTGTTTCACTCTCAGACTTATTGCAAGGGGCCTAAGCTCTGACACTTTAACACTCAGATTTTAACCAAAAACTGCCAAGGAAAGCTTTCACACCTCAGGTTGCCAATGGTTCTCTGGGCTGCACCTCCACTGACAGCTGAGCTCACTGAGTGTAAATGTGTCAGAGCTTATGCCCTTTGAATAGGTGTGAGAGTGGATTGGATTTGGTTTATAAGGTTCTGTGCCACAGTGCACTGCACACACATATTTCTGAAGGCACACACTACACAACAGTCAACTTGTTACTTGCAAATGGATTACCATTGTGAAGGATCTGGCACAGTCATCCTTACATTTAGGAACACTGGTAAGTTATTCTTCACCTGATATTGCAATATTATTTATATATTATATATAGTACATACATATGTATGTGCATATATGCATATATACATATAGCTTTAAAAGTATGTGTACATGTACATGCATAATCAAAAATAAATTAAATATAAATGAAATGTTATTTAGGGTAATGGCAGTGTTTGGTTAAAATCTGAGTGTGAAAGTGTCAGAGCTTAGGCCCCTTGCATTGTTGCAATAAGTCTGATAGTGACACAGACTACATATGGATTAACTTAGCAGTGACAAATGGAGGACCACTCTGAGATATCTATATGCAGTCATCTCTAAATACAATATGTATTTATATGCATATGTGTAGTCATGTATATATGTCTGCATATGTATATATAGATGTGTATGTATGTATATGTATGTATGTATATATATATATATATGTATATATATATGTATATATATGTATATGTATATATATGTATATATATGTATATATGTATATATATGTATGTTAATACATATGTATATGTATGTATATGTATACCATTTATGTATGTATATGTATGTATATGTATAACATTTATAATAGGCATAGGGGGTTTGGGTTTCCAGGGGTGTGGGAGAGGAGATGGCAGCCTATCGGCGCCGGGAATACCGGCTTCCCAGCACCAGGGTTCCCAGCCTCCCGGCACCGAGACTCCCGACACTAGGCCTCAATTCAAATAATATAAATATTAATCAAATGTGATAACCAACAATAAAATAAATGAAATATGAATGCAATAATATACAGGGTAAGTTTTTATTAATGTTGCTGTACCAGCAAGAAATGCCATGTTCGTGGGGATTATGTATGTATATGTATATGTATGTATATGTATGTATGTATATGTATGTATATGTATGCATATGTATATTCATTCATTCAATTCAGACTCATGCCTATGGTAGTTACATAATATGTATGTTTATATGCGTATATGTATGTATATGAATGTATATGAATGTATATGAAATATGTATATATATATGTATGTATAGGTATGTATAGGTATATGTATAGCATTTATAATAGGCATACAGGGTTCGGGTTTGGGGTGGGAGGAGATGGCAGCCTATCGGCGCAAGGAATCCCGGCTTCCCGGCGCCAGGGTTCCCGGCCTCCCGGCGCCGAGACTCCTGGCACCAGGCCTCAATTCAAATAATACAAATAAAATGTGATAACCAACAATAAATTAAATAAAATATAAATGCAATAATATACAGAGTAAGTTGAATGTTAATGTTGCTGTAACAGCAAGAAATGCCATATTTGTGGGGATTATGCATCAGATGCATAATTACAGTGTTATTTATGAGCATAGCTTACTGACCTCCTGTGAATAGAAATAAAAAGTGAACCAAAAATAAAATAAATCAAATACAATAATATTTAAGGTAGGTTTTTCTTAATGTTGTACCAGCAAGACAAGCCATATTTGTGGTGATTATGCATCAGATGCATAATCACAGTGAATTATTTCTTATGCATATATATATATATATTGGTATGCACAAAATATATCTAAATGATGTACAACAGTCCCCACAGGACCTCCCCCAGTGGCAAGTGGAAGTATATGAGTGGGCCACAGACCAGCATATACCCCCATGATTGACTGGAGGTTCCTCTATTGTTTGGGATTAATGGCTATACCAACACAGTACTATCATGGGCAGTTCTGTCCTGTAGACATGTGTTGTAACTACTGAATTATTTCCTAATATTCACTGTTAATTTACTCAATCCGGTCCCAACTAAATGTCCTTCCAATATTCAGGAAATTAGATATAATTTTTGGCTTTCTAGTGATGTATTCCAATATGTAAACTTCCCAAAACTCAGTGTGCCATAACCATATTTTTGAACCTGCTATCTAATCCTATATAAAATTCGACCTTGGAAATTGAACCGGTACTCAAATGAGGTACTTTGACCACCATAGCCCGAACGAGGTAAGCTCTCCAACCTGCTCACTGTGTGCTGGCATGTGTGCAAACTCTTCTGGTCAGAACTATTAGGCATAGCAAGCCGGCATAGTAATTGAAGTGACAGTAGCAAGTGTTGGTAACAGCAAAACAGTTTATCAGTTTATAACTCACTGTGTGCTGTCACTGGTAGCACATGTTGGTGACAGCAAAAATAGCCTATCAGTTTATAACTCACTGTGTGCTGGCACGTGTGCAAACTCTTCAGGTCATAACCTATTCCTTAGGCATAGCAAGCCGGAATAGTAATTGAAGTGACAGTAGCAATTGTTGGTAACAGCAAATAGTTTATCAGCTTATAACTCACTGTATGCTGTCAACACAGGCAGAGCAGGGCACGGCGGCCACGTGCACGGCGACCTCGGCGGCTACGGACACGGCAGCTATGGGCACGGTGGCTACGGCAGCTATAACGCGTACGAGGTAGAGCAGGGGAGGGAGGCTATTACTTAGCTGGTTCTTGGCGAAATGTACACAAAATGTCCGCCTCCGACCTTGCACGCCCCACCGGCCACCGGCAGTACAAAATGCTTCCACAAGTACCGACACGACATAACCTAGCTATGGTTCTTGGCGAAATGTACACAAAATGTCCGCCTCCGACCTTTCAGTACAATGCCCGCCTCTACTTCCACAAGTACTAACACGACGTATTACTTAGCTGTGGTTCCCGGCGAAATGTACACAGGCAGAGCAGGGGAGGGAGGCGAGTGGTTCCGGTGACATCCGAGGCAGAAGTGGGTCCACCGATTCCAGAACCCTAGGGAAGGGGAGGAGGAGGGGGGCGGAGGCGCCACCTAGCGGATTCGAACCCACCGTAACCAGTGATTCAATAATTCCCAGAACACCAGGGGGAGGCACTGCACTTCACCTACACCAGCATATCGAGGATATACGCGTGAATAAATTCTCCATGTCATTGGGGTACCATTTTGCTTATCAACACCATTACATCTCCATTGTCTTTGATGTGATCTATGTTGTTGAATTGTGTCTCTGTTCAGTGGATGCACGCTCTCATTCCCAATTTTAACTGTCAGAAGCTGACACTGTCCTTTCATTAAGTATTAATAAATAAAAGTGACGATACTGAATTCGCCAACAAAACGTAACAAGAACAAACCCGGTTTGCCTCAAAAGAAAACATCTACAGAAATGAATGGTGCAGGAGCATATGAAGTGTCGGCTCTGTCGGACGATGACCTCAGAGCTCAGTTGAAGGACCATGGAATCAACCCTGGACCCGTCTTAGAGTCGACATGTCGGGTCTACGAGAAGAAGTTGTGGTGCATACTGGAGGAGCTTGTGCACAGCAAGGCGGTGCAGGTCGATTCCCCAACACCTATACCCGAACCAGAACCACTGCCGTGCGCCGTGCCACCAGCACCACCGATAAAGCCGGTGTTCAGTGACCAAGATGATACCACTCTCCCCACCACTCCTACGACAGACCACACCTACTCCAGCTGTGCCACTCCACCAACCATTGGACCCAGCAGCCTAGATGTGCCACCTTCTGCCAAGCCCATTCTGCGAGGCCCTCCCACACCACCTCGGAACATCATCAATCACACTCCACACCCAGTTGCCATCACCTCTTCGTCCAGCCTCCCCACCACCACAATCACCTCCTTTTCCACGCACAAGAACAACAACACCATCGCCAACAGGTCAGTCTCCCCACCCTGTGTGCCCACGCTCACCGAAACCGACAAGGACCCCAAGTCCAGCGACGATGAGTCCATTGACACACGCCCAGTAGCCGCAGCCCAACCAGCCCCCCACTCCAAATACCCCACCAAGGCGGACTCTTGGTCCAAGGTAGTTCGAAAGAACAAACGCAAGACGCCCACAACCGCTACATCTCCACAAACCGAGTACCACGGTGATAGCCGCCGCCCCAAGAGGTACCTCGCCCTCTTCCTCTTCAATGGCAAGTTAGAAGACACGGTGAAGGAACTCGACAAGTTCGATCGCACCCAAGGCACTACCCCTCTCTCCCTTGATAAATACCCTGACCACCTCGTCATTGGTTCCAAGACACAGTTTTCCCTCGACAGACTCCGAGCCTCAACAACTTTTACGGAGATGCGTGGATCAGCCAAGACGCACCACTATGTCATCTCTGGCCTCCACCCACGCATAAACCCCACCGACCTGATCGGACGACATTCCATTGTCAGCGCCTCCCAGATAAAGAAGGGAGACATTGCCACTTACTGTGCCAATGTCTTCACTGACCATCCAATAGACACCACTTGCCGGCTTGACTGTGGATCCTACGGTCTCCTACGAATCGCCACTCCTCACCTCAGACCAACCTTTTGCACCACCTGCCAACAATACGGCCATTACAGGCACGAATGCAAAGCCACTGCCGCTGTCTGCACACGTTGTGCCGCTCCAGGGCACATTGCCGCTAACTGTGAGGCACCCGTCAGGTGCTCTGCCTGCAAAGGTAATCACAAAGCCGAGAGTACAGACTGCCCAGTGCGCATCCAGCTGTGGAAGCGGCTAAACCCACCCCTACTTCCCCCTCCTGCCTGCCCCACTCCCCCCACCCAACCTGAGGCCCCCCCTACTGCTGCCCTGCCTGTCCAACCTGATGCCCTCCCTTCCACTGCCCCTCCTTCTCCCTATGCTTCCTCCTACCCACCCCTCACCACCTCCAATGCATTGTCCCTCCACCCCAACCCTGCCCCTCTGCCCCCCTCACTCCTCTCCCTCAACCTCACCGCCCCCAAACCCAAGATCTGCCACCCCTACTCCTCCCACCCACAGACCAGATCCATCTCCACTCAAACTGTAGCCACTGCTGACTCCTTCACCCAAACCACCTTCCCCTCCACACCAAGCGACCCCCCTGCCCCCGACCCAAATCCCACCCCTATATTCCTCCACATTCTTAATGCATCACTTTCCAGCATAACACCCAGAATCTCAGTTGAGGCCCTAGCCTTTGGCTTAATTAACTGGCTCCAAGTCGACTCCAACATCCAGCATCTCCTTCCGCATGTCCCAAAAGACCTGCCAGCTTCTTTTTGTGCCGCCCTGACAGCTCAAAATGGAGGTACACAATAATGCCCCCACCAGCCCGCACTCCCATCCCCGTTCCAGTAACAACTGTTTAACCATTCTCTCCTGGAACTGTGCCGGACTGAAATCCAAGATGGCTCTTCTTGGCAACACCTTAAAAAGAGAGAAAATTGACGTCGCACTTCTCCAAGAGACCTTCCTCATCGATCCACCCCATATCAAAAGCTACACCAGATACCACATCCCCGCAGTAAGACGCGCAGCAGCAGGCAGACCCTCACGAGGAACCACCACATTCGTAAGCAACCACATCCACTCCACCAAGATCCCACCCAACAGATTCAACCCTCATGCTGACACCCTTCGCATACGTCTCCACCTAGCACACTCCGTCATGGATGTATACAACATTTACAACCCTGTCAACACTACTTATACTCTAAACCACATCTTCCGAGCCCTCGGCAACGGCACAGATCACCAGGTTGTCATGGGAGACTTTAACACCCACCACTCCTCCTGGGGACGCAACAACATCGATTCCCCTCGAGGCTGTGTCCTCCTAGCAGAGATCCTCGACTCAACATCCCATTCTATCCTCAATGATGGCTCGCCTACCTACAGGGCAAGCACATCAATCGATCTCTGCATCACCGACTCCTGCCTTGCAGCCGCAGCTTCCTGGGAGCTCACAACACTATACTCAGACCACCACACAGCTCTCCTCCGCACCAATGCACCCAAAGTCACCCACCCCCCACCATCACCCAGATTCAACCTAAACCATGCGGGCTGGGCAACCTTCAACCTTTGTCTAAAAAACTTAATAGATCTGAACCCACCGACCACATGTGATGAGTTCACAACACACACTTACTAAGCAATGACAGACACCATAAAGCAAACCATCTCCTGTAATCACACTGGCCGCACCACCTCCAATGCAATGAGGAGAGCAAAAAGATTCTGCAACAAACTCCTCTACAAGCTACGCACAAACCCCAACCGAGGCACTGAGAATCTCGTTAAAATAGCCACCAGTTGGGCCAAAGATGTCGAGCTTGCCGAATCAGACAGGAAGTGGAAACTCTGATGTACCAAAATAAACTCTCACACCACCTCTAGACAACTCTGGCACAAACTTAACAGCATCCAGGGGAGACTCAACACCCCCCCACTCTACCCACACCCTGGCCAAATTGCAGCAGAACACAACAAAATGTTCACGGACAGAACAGACCCTGCAATCAACCTCCCTTATGCCCACCAACAAGCGCTCACCAGGAACTCCACCTGGAGAGCCGACCTCATAGACATATCAACAGCCACAACATCCACCCATAATCTTGACGCCCACCTGACCAGGGCTGAGCTTGACCGAGCCCTAGGCAACACCACAAAGAAGACAACCCCGGGAGCCGTCGGAGTCCCTAACACTGCATGGACAAAGTTATCTGCCACTAACAGGGAAACTCTCCTCCCCCTCCTCGACAATGTCTTCTACAACGCGGAAATACCCCAATCTTGGAAGGATGCTGATATCATCCCCATCCCCAAGAAAACCCCGGGCGAAGTCAGACCCATCTCCCTTCTCCAATCCCTCGGGAAGGTTAGTGAAAGAATTGTCCTCGCCCGTCTCCAGATGGTCACAGAAGACCCCACCACTGGCCTACCTGAGGAGGTCATCGGCTACCGAGGAGGACAAGGCACTCAGCACGCCGTCGCCACCCTCATTGAGAGCATTTCCTATGGCCTCGGTAATGGACATGAAACAGCAATCATCTTCCTTGACCTTGAGAAAGCCTTTGAGCTTATCGACCACAATGTGGTACTGACATCAATGGCTGATCTTGGCATTGCCGGCCGGCCTCTTGCATATCTCCGAAATTACCTCCAGAACAGGCGAGCCAGAGTATGTGTCCAAGGCACCACTTCTCCCTACCTCAAATTAAAAAATGGCGTCCCCCAGGGTGCAGTGCTCAGCCCCCTCCTCTTCAATGCAGTGATGGCATCTCTCGTTAGGAGGCTTAAACAAGACCTAGCCACCCGAGAGATCACAGACACAACCATAGTATGCTATGCAGATGACATCGCCATCACCTGCTCCCATGCGATCAATGCACAGGATCTCGATGAGCAGGTGCTCCACCTGGTAGGAAATGCCTGCCGGGACCTTGGACTAAAAATCTCCCCCACCAAGACCAAGATCATGCACATGTTCAGAGGTCAACCACTTCACCCCCTCTACCTAGATGGATCCCCTATCGAATGGGTCTCCACCTTCGACTACCTAGGTATCCGTCTAGACCGAGACCTGAACATGAGAGCCATCTGCCGCCACTTGGCCACCAGAATGACCAACAGACTCCTCCTCATGAAGAGGATCTCCGGCTTCTCCTGGGGTGCCCCGGACAGTGTACTCGCACTCTTCTACCGCCAGGCAGTCCGCTCCCTCTTCGACTACGCTGCGCCCACACTCGCTCTCACAGCCCTCGGGCTTGACAACCCTCAAACTCAACTACCCAAGAACAAGATCTTTTTGAACGAGTTCCGGAAACTTGAGAACATCCAACAGCGGGCTGCCAGGCTTGTCCTCCATGTTCCAGGCACCACCAGGATCGAGATCCTCCTCCTTGAATCCGGCCTCCCTCCCCTCCACCTCCGAGGCAAACAACTTCTCACCACCCATCTCACAAGAACCCTTTCCTCAGGCCTTTCAACAACAATCCGCAGAGCCGTGGCCTACCTCCGAGATGGGACCCGCGGTCACCCTCACATCTCCTACCGTCTCAAGAACGCCATCACCACCCTCAAGGACTCCCACGGACTCCACATTGCAGACTTCGCCCTGAGCCCTCACAAGCCACCTTGGGTTTCCATCCCAGTGGAAACCCGAACCACCAACCTAGTTGCTGCCAAGGCGGCTTACACCACCCCAGAACTCCACTCCCTGGCTCTCGAGGCCATAACTCAGGCGAAGGTAGAATTTCCTCTTGCAAAGACTGTCTACACCGATGGCTCCCTTAACGCAACATCAGGTAGAGCAGGAGCCGGAATCTTCATCCCCTTCTCCAACACAAAGAACACCAGACTATAACAGTTATGATATGCAAGATCATTTAAAGCCTTTATATCAACACACAAAATGTATACCGAGTTGTAAAGCTTAATGCTCAACAAATCTATTTACATCTTGTTATATGCAGCCATCAACATTGAAGAGACAGACATACTAACATTACTGTCTAACATCATGAGTAACATCATGTATCTCATTAGCCATAATAACACAGATGTTGTTAATGCCGATTTACTTTGACTTAATACATAAACGTTACCTTAGTAACCAAAGCGAATTGTGGGCTTACTTATTCTACCATAACGTGTAGTGTAATGTGAAGGTTCAGTTATATGATGTGTTTTGGTCCTATTATTTGTATCAGTCAATTTAACGCTTCGTTCGGGACAACTGTAAACTAATTTTCTGTTACGCCGTAACACATTATTACGTTCATTCAAGATATCGTAATCCCTTTTATGTTCTTTATCCGTGTGCAGAATGGTCCCTTTTTTCCACTCATTGTTATGGTCTTTATATCTGACCCTATCCCCAGTATGTAATAACGGGTGACCCTTACCTGAATGTTTGTCAAAGTACAATTTCTGTAATTGTTGGTTACGACGTAACTTATTTAATTTTGACGGTGGGACTGCCGCAGTGAGGTCCCGGTCTAATATCCCACACCCCTTTTACACCAGGGTGTCAGACTTTGCTTCCACTCTCGATACCAAGCTCGCCGCCATTCACTTGGCCCTCGAAGACCTCCACAACTCAAGTGCCATCATCATTACCGACTCTCTGAATGCCATCAAAGAGATCGCCCGCCCAGATGCCCGACACTCCCTTGCCGACGCAATTCAGATTAAAATCTTGACCAGACATCAGGCACACCTCAACACAGTCCTGCTATGGGTCCCCTCGCATATAGGACTGTATGGCAATGACCAGGCCGACTGTGCCGTTCTAGCCGGCGCCAACCGAGCAGACGTAGAGACAGCCATCCTTCCATCCATCACCAAACTGGCCGCCGCCGCTTCTCAAGCCACCACCAAACCCTGGGAACGAGCCACACAGAAGGAACAAGTACGGAACCCTTATTCAATAAGCTGGCTCTGGTACACCCTGGTCAGAACGAACATCCCCCGATCCAGTCGGCCTTACTGCTTCTACACAAGTCGCCATCAACCACTTCAGGACTGGCTACCGCTGTTGGATTGATGTCCCCAACCTCCAACGCTGTCCCTGCGGAACTAATATCTTTAATGTGGCCCACATACTCGCCTCATGTGGCGCCGTCGACAGATCTGCCATCAGCGACTTCATGGAGGATGCTGACCGCCAACTCAGTGACAGTAGGGCCGCTCCAGGATTTCCAAGTCATCCTGGAACGCACTTGCTCGCTTCTACCGCCAGAACGCAGACATCATCAACACTGTCGGTCGCCCAGTTCATGACATCGGGGACTAGCAGGCCCCACCTCATCACCATAGCTGACTTGGTGCCACTACTAACTAACCACTAATTTTCACTGCAACAAACAGGTAACCCCACCCTCTGCCTAACTAATCCCATCCTCACTTTACTTCTTCCTCTGGCCTTGGCCGGACTTACGGTGCATACCGGTGAATCTGGAGGGACTGAAGTTTGGATCCTGGTCGAGTCAAACCAATGACTTATAAAATGGATACCTGTTGCTGCTCGGTGCTTGGCGTTATGAAATCAGGACAGGGACAGTGCACAGTGTCAGGATAATGTGACTGTGTGGGACATCGGGTCATGGCGCCGGCGGCCTGATTTCCCAGTGGGGCAGCACTATAAAGTCACCATGAGTGCACGCTGTTACAAGTCGGTGCACATCCTGGTATGGCCTAGGGTCTTACTGGGGTGCAAAACTACACCAACCACCCAGCCTCCCCCGGCCGTCTCAGAGGACTGTGGTTGGACTCTTTGGCTGCCTTTTTCCTTCCTCCCCCCCTCACCCCTACCCCTCAATTCCTCTAATCACTACACACCGGAAGCCAACTCCCGACCACATGGGACTGCTTTCAGTGGTGCCCATTCAGTGCTGCAGATTTGCAGCCTTCAGTGCACCAATGCGACTGAAAACTCCCCAAAACAACAACAATAGTGTCGTCAATGACGTTTACATGTTTCACTGTAACCTTACAACTTCTAATACTTACGACTAAACTCCAACAGAGTTTGTGTTATGCTAACATTCAAATTCAAGGTGTTTTAAAAAAAAATTTATGACATCGTTTCACTCTATTTAGTTGCCTTTCATCTCCCATAGGCGACCTCTCCGATTTGTCATGCACTCATGAAGAAGCAGACACGGCTACTGTTTCATGCTTCCCATTCGTTCCATCAAGGATTTACCAAGCTGATGATACATGCAACAGATACTGACATGGTGGTTCTTGCAATTGCTGTGTCAAGTGTCTTAAAGGATTGCGAAATATGGGTAGCATTTGGTCATGGTTCTAAACTGCTATGTTCCCTGTCACCTGATTTCAGCTGAATTAGGCAATGATGCATCATGGGGTATTCTCTTCTTGCATGTGATATCAGGATGTGATACGGTTTCCGCCTTCTATGGAATTGGAAAGAAAGCAGCTTGGGCTTTATGGCGTAATATGCCTCAGCTCACACCTACTTTCCTTTGTTTATCTTGTGCGCCAACTCAGATGAAATGGAGCAAATAGAAAGATATGTTGTTCTTTTGTATCAGCGAACATCAGCACTTAGCCATGTGAATGAAGCCAGGAAGCAGTTGTTCACTCATAACCGTAATATGGTAAACATTCCTCCAACATTACATGCCCTAGAACAACATGTGAAAATGGCTGTTTTTCAGGCAGGGTATATCTGGGGACAGTCACTTATAGGAGAACCCAATGTTCCATCACCAGATTTATATGGCTGGGAGAGAGCGAAAGATTATTCTCCATGGACTCCATGGTGGACCACTCTTCCAGAGGCAGCCAAAGGGTGTCAAGAACTGTTAAAATGTGGATGTAAAAAGGACTGCACTAAAAGATCCAAGTGTGTCAAGGCAAATCTGTCATGTACACAATTGTGCTTTTGTTCAGGACAGTGTAGCCGAGAGTAAGAAGCTTGTAAGAAGATCAATAATTTGATAATGTTTGAAAGGAACACTTTTGCTGTAACCAGTTCCAGCTGTTCTGAGCAAAACATATTCAAAAAGAGGTAACTGATAATTTAATCGCTGAATAGTACTGAGAATATAGGCTACTGGAACAATCCTCAACCCTTGGTGGTAATTCATGGAACTTGTTAAAGTCATTTAGTTCTATGGCATATGTGTCCCTTTATCAGAATGTATGACACACAATCAGATTCCTTAACATTGGTACTAAAATGGTAATCGGTACACTTACATATACGCTGTTGCAAAACAATTGAAGTTATGAGTGTTTTTTAATGTTTTCACAATGAACATATTTGTTATGAAAGTTCTAATGCATTTTATTGGGTTCCTTGACCTTACAAACATAGGCATAGACATCAAGATCATGGTAATTGGGGCACTTAGAGCCGTTTTATGGGCAAAAACGTGTTTTGTGGTGGCCATTTTGAATTTCTTAATTTTGGGTGGGAACCGTTGGAGTGACGTTGTAGTTCCCGCAATTTTTTTAATCAGCATACCCAAAAACCCTTTAGGACAAAGTTTAATGGTTCCAGAAGTGCACACCAATTTCACATATCCTCCCCACTAATGTCATGCACCAGACAAATAAAAACCTACCACTCATTCAGTCGTTGCGTCTGGCATAGGCTAGAACAAAAATTAATAACAAATAATAACTGCCCCACCGACCCAGATTTTTTAATTTAAAAGGACGATCACCTATTTGTTTGTTTGTTTCGTCTAAGTTTAGAACAAGTGTGATATGTTTTAATTATTTTATTTCGGGTTTGTTCTCTCCAAATTGCATATGTTGGCGAGGCAACATTGGTAATTCGCGCGTGAGGCTAACGTGACCCTTGACCTTTCCCCGTGACCTTGATTCATGCCACAGTCTCACTCTGTCCCGAGCCCTCAGACCAGAGAGTCAGTTTTTCGAACGAATTCTGATACAGTTCTACTAGGCATGCCGCCGAGAAAGAGGGTTGGCAGGCCGCCGCTACGTCCGCAGCTCACTCGTGCGTCCTTGAGAAGGGCGGCGAGAGCCCTGGCGCCTCACGTGCATAGGCATAATGAAGCAGGTGTGTGGCAAGGTGATGAGAGTGGGGAGCGGAGTAGTTTGCAAATTCTGTCGGATTTGACTGTATTGCTTGAGTTGCAGGGAGAAGCTTTGCAAGTGACAAAGGACCTGGTTGCAAGAGTTGATGTGTTGGAGAAGGTGGCAGCACCACTCAAATCTGTGTTTATGAGTGAACCGAGGGTGAGTGACAGGCGTCGGGCGCGTGACGTAGAACGGGAGTCTGCTCCTAATCCGCAGGTTCAGGTGGCGTATGACGCGGAGTCAAGGCACCAGGCAGGGGGCGGTTCCCAATCTGCAGGCGAGCCGGTAAGTCAGAACCGCGCTCCGCGGTTCTACTTGGCGGAAATGGTGGACGGTGAAGAGGGGCGTGTCCGGGAAGCGGCACCGGTGCGCTCGGTAGAAGACAGAGCACAAAAAGCGGCAACCGCTATTGCAGAGCTACTTATGGACACAACGACAACGTTCAAGAAGCCAAAAGGTACAGTTATTCTTCCGCACATGTACATAACCCGGTGTGAGACTTTCAAATTTATTGGTATGGGAGAAGCTACGTGGCCAGAGTATTTCGAAGCGCTGAGGACTGTTGCTTCACTTCCTAACCTCCCGGCCTCCTGGTATAAAAATGTTGTTGAACATGAGCAAGAGTTAGTGCATATGGCGACGCTTTGGGAATGGCCTATATGTAGCCATTGTTCAGAAAAGTTGTCAAGCTTATTGCGGATGGGCGCATCACAAGAGGTTGGGACAATAAAGAAAGAATTAAAGAAATTAAATCGGAAGTATGTTATGCAGTTACGAGAGCGCCACAGTCAGTTCAGTACCAGTTCCCTGGGTATGTAGCAACAAATGTGCCTCGGCCAGTCATGGCGCCGGTGCAGCAGGCGGGGTCGACAGCATCACAGCCGGTGAGCGTTAAGGCCCTGTCACATTACGGCGTATGGCGGGAGCGTATTGAAAACCTACGTAGGTCCTGCGCGTGCCGGCCTATGATGACATTTGGTGACCTTTCGGGTGGTTTTGAGCGTATGTGGAACCTACCAGGAGCGTACGAGGAGCGTATGAGGAGCGTATGGGAGCGTGCTGTGACATTTGTTGACAGTATGGGCCATACGCCCTCATAGGTCGTTTTTTTTTAGCATGCACAAACAAATTTGGACGGACGGATTTATGAAAGCGTATGGCGGCGTATGCCTCATATGCTTCACATACGCCGGCATCTGCCGGCATCTGCCGGCGTATGAGTAGCGTATGAGTAGCGTATGCGTAGCGTATGAGTAGCGTATACGGCGTATGCCGACGTATATGACGTAACGCGCTTATGCCGCCATACGCTCCCGCAAAAAACCCTAATGTGACAGCCCCTTTAGGAAAGAGTACAATAAGGAGACAGACGGCAGGCCCTGTAACAAATGGAACTGGGAAAAGGAGTGCGGGTTTGCAGTGACACATGGAGTCATGCCGGCGAAGTTCCTTCACAATTGCGCCTGGTGTGCATACAGATTGAAGAACATTTTTGCTCACAGAGAACAGGACTGCTTAAAGAGAAGAGCTTTTCATGATAAAAAAGCTGTTACTGATAAAGCTGCTTCAGCAGGGGCTACTGTAAGTTCGTTATCGGTGTCCCTTCTGCCATCACCTGTGTCAAATCACCTTTCAGTACCTCTTGGGACAGGTCACGCCTCTTTTCTAGATACGCCCCCTTTGCTAGTAAACACAAAGCGTACTCGACACGCTGATATGATGCGCGAAAAGGAAGACAGAAGTCGGGTGTGGGAAACTGAGGCGTTTATTGAGATGCCTCTGGCAATAATATGACAGCAATATACAGCAACAATATCAAACAGTAGAAAGATAAACAGGGTAGGTATCACTGAAGTACATATCAAAACAGAGAAATCAAGAGTAAGTAAGATGAAGTGAGTGTCCGAGGGAAAGGCCCGAGGAGGGAGTCCTGAGGGTCTATGACCGGGGGTGCGCCGAAGAGCCCTCCACCTGAGGGAGATGGAGCTGGAAGGAGATAGTTGGGTGGGTGGGTGGAGAAGAAGGGCGGCGTGGAGGAGACTGGAGGCGAATGGCTGAAGAAGGCGGAGGGGCGGCGTTATAAGGGAGAAGGTGAGCAGTGGCAGGGAAGGCGTGAACGCTCAGGGCCGCGGGAGGGCGAGGGTGAGCAGCGGGTGTCGCGCGAGGCATGAATGCTGCGCGACAGGGCGGGAGAGGAGGGACTCTTCCTTTCCTCGCATCAAACGTAATGCTTCGCATTACGACCGATGCGCGAAAAGGAAGACAAAAGTCGGGTGTGGGAAACTGAGGCGTTTATTGAGACGCCTCGGGCAATAATATGACAGCAATATACAGCAACAATATCAAACAGTAGAAAGATAAACAGGGTAGGTATCACTGAAGTACATATCAAAACAGAGAAATCAAGAGTAAGTAAGATGAAGTGAGTGTCCGAGGGAAAGGCCCGAGGAGGGAGTCCTGAGGGTCTATGACCAGGGGTGCGCCGAAGAGCCCTCCACCAAAACGGTGGAGAGGGCTCGAGGCGCGCCCGAGGGGGCGAGACGGGGCACATAGGAGTGCACCGCCTCAGAGGTCCAGGTCCCCTGGGCCATGATGTCGGGGAGGGGCACCCCGGCGCCCTGGCAGGCCTGGGCGGCGCCCCGGCGGAGGCTGTGGAGGGTGAAGGCCTCGGGGGCCGGAACGCCTTGGGCCTTAAGGGCGCCCCTCAGGAGTTCGGTGAGGGAGCGCGGGTCGAGGGGCCGGCCGGCGTGCATCAAGAAGGCTGGTGCGTCTTGGGGCGAGGGCGAGCTGCCAAGCCGATACCGGGCATAGAGGCGATCTGGGGATGGCAGGGATGAAGAGGGCCACCGCGCCCGAGGGCCCGGAGATGGTCTTGGAGCTCCTTATCAGGAGCCGGAGGCCCCCGGGGGCAGGGCGGACGTCAGCGCGGGTCAGGGTGTGGGGGCCCCCCCACCCCTCGGGGCTCGGAGCCAAGAGGTTAGATTGGCGAAGCATGCCGAAGTACCCGAGGAGGAGGGCGGCCCGAGGAACGAGTGAGGTGGGCCCCGCGCGGGCGAGGTGGTTGATGGTGAGCGTCAGCTGGTGCGGCGTGAGGGGCGGGGCTTGACGCGGGACGTGGGCGGAGGAGCGCTCGCCCCCCCCATCAGACGTCCTTGGCGAGGCGGGCGTCGAAGCCCGAGGTGAGGCCCCCCGCCCCCTCCACCCAGGTCCGCGCTCCCGAGACGGCGTTCTTGACGGAGGCCGGGGCGAGGGCGCGGGCGTAGAGGGAGGCGGTGAAGGCGGCGACGTCGAAGGCCGACGGGGCGAGGGGGTCCACACCTCGGGCAACGGTGAAGCTGACGAAGTCCTCGGCCTGGCGACGGCGGTTCTTCCAAGTCGCCGGGGCGAGGGCTGCGAGGCGGTGGCGGGCGACGTCATCGATCTTGGCGGGCAGGTAGCCTACAAGCCAGGATGAAAAGGGAAGGCGTCATGTGAGGCGGTAGTGGGGGCAAGCCCGAGGCGGGCCACCTCGCTCCGGGCCGTTTCGGCCCAGGGGCCGGCGAGGTGGGCGCGGCTTAGGGCGTCGGCGAGGAGGAGGTCCGCCCCGGGCTTGTGGGTGATGCGAAGGTGAAAGGACCCGGAGGCCACCAGCAACCAGAGCTCCCGTGCGCAGGTCCCGAGGGTGGGGTCTCGGGCGCGTCCCGACTCGAGGGCGGTGGCCGAGGCCATGTTATCGGTGTAGACCACCACCGTCGCCCCCGCGATGTCTCCCGGGAGGAGAGAGTGGAGGGCGACGACGAGGTTGACCGCCTCGAGTTCGTGGATGGAAGGGAAGCGCGCCCGGAACCCCGAGGAGTACCCTCGGGCGTAGTAGTGCGTGGGGGAGTGGGCGCCGCCCCCGGTGAGACAGGAGTCGCACTCGATCACCCAGCGGCGGCCCTCCGGGGCTCGGAGGAGGTGGATACCGTTGGAGATCCGACCATAGGCGGCGAACCACCTCAGATCCCGTTGTCGGCGAGGGTGATGGAGGCGGCGCCGAAGCAGCTGCGGAGCGCCCCGAGGAGCCGGGCCATGAACTTCCGGCCGGGGAGCACGCAGCCGCTCACATGGTTGAGGCGGCCCAGGAGACTTTGCAGCTGTTGTTTCCCGAGGGTGGGCTGGGCGATGCGAGCGTCGCAGTCGTCGATGAGGGCCTGGATCTTGGCGGGGGCGACCCGGATGGTCATCGTCTCGCTGTCGAGGGCGAACCCTAGCCAGAGGAGGCGGACAGCGGGAGGATGGCACTTTTCGGGTGCTACATCGAGGCCGAGGGCAGCGGTGAGGGCGAGGAAGGCGTCGAGGGCATGCCAGGCAGGTAGGAGCCCTCGCAGCCTATGAAGTCTTCGATGTAGACGAGGGTGTGGAAGCCCTCGCGCCGGATGATCCAGGCCACTGCAGCGGTGACGCGAACGCAGGCAGCGCCCGAGGTGCGGCACCCAAAGGGGAGGGCAAGGTCTATGTAGGTGTTGCCGTCGAGGCAGATGCCGAACAGGGGGCAGGAGAGAGGGTCGGCACGGAGCTGGCGGTAGGCCCGGGAGATGTCGGCAGTCCAGACGTAGGCCCCGTGGCCCTGGTCGATGAGGCGGCGGCCTACGTCGGCGACGGAGGGCAGGGTGTAGGTATGGGATTCCCCGAGGAACTCGCGCCGGGGGATGCCCGAGTTCACGCTCGCCCCCGGGGGGTAGGAGAGGTCGACGATGACCCGCCTCTTGCCCGAGTCGGCCTTGGGGCGGGTCATCATCGGGGAGACCTGGGTCCAGGGGGTGAAGGGGGGGACGGTGAAGGGGCCGATAAGGGCGCCGAGGGCCAGCTCCGTGTCGACGAAGTCTCGGATGTGGGAGAGGTACTCGGGGGGCTCTCGGTGGTTGGAGAAGGAGGGGCGGGGAAGGGTAGAGGCGGAGTAGTTAGCGGGGAAAGCCGAACTCGAGGAAGTCGAGGACGGCGGGGTCGGGGTAGTGGCGGAGGCGGGTGCGCCAGGCGGGGATGTGGAGGCCCGAGGGGAGGGGAATGCGGGCGGCCAAAAAATTAGGAAGGCCCGCTTTCCGGAGGGTGGTGTAAGCATGGTTGAATGCGGGGTAGCGGGCCCACGCCTCGCCGGAGGTGTGGGGCCAGGAGGAGAGAAGGGTGGAGCGGTACTGGGAGGGGGTGGGGCCGCAGGAGGGGGCGGCTGGGAGGGTGTCCTGGAGGTGGGGGTTGATCACGTCGACGGTGGGCTCGTCGAGTGTCGGGGCGGGGGCGGGGGCTGGGTGGCGGTCGGGTGAGGAGGTGCGGTGGGGGCGGGCGAGGGGGGCAGCGAAGTCGTGCTGGGTGGGGGGAGGCGGGGCAGGGGGGACGGGCCGGGGGGGGTCGGGTTCGGGGTCGGGGGGGCTGAGGAAGGCGGTGTCGCCAAGGGTGAGGTGGAAGTCTGGGTCGACGGTGCTGGTAGACAGCTGGTGTAGGGAGGCGGCGGGGGCCTTGTTGGCGGGGAGGGGATCCCGGGCGGTGGAGGCGGTGCTGGCTGGAGCGGCTCCGGTGAGGTGGGCGGGGTGGGCCTCGGGCACGCTGCTGGTGCCCGGGGCGGCCCGGTGTTTGGCCGGTCGGATCGGTCCGAGGAGGAGCGGCGGTCCGAGGCCGGGGTTGGTGGTGTGGGGGCTGGCTAGCTTGTGGATGTCGGCGGGGCTGAACTGAGCAGTGGTGGGCCGGTTAAGGGCCTCCGGGCCGGCCGGGGGGCCCCGGCGGACTAAAAATCCGCCGAGGTGGCGGGCATCGCGCGCTCACGGTTGCGCTTGGAGTTGCATACATCCTCACTGTGCGCAGTTAGCATTTTGCGCACATTGGCGCAGTAAGCGCACGTGTGCCGCTGCCTGGTCCCCCCTTGGCCGGGCCGGCTTGGGTGCAGGATGCAGGGTCCTGGTTCCAAGCGGTGCAGGGGGCCCCGTGGAGGTCCCTGCTGTAGGTGATCCGGGTCTCGGGATGGGACCGGGGCTGTTGGCGGGCTCTGGCTGGGTCTGTTGGGCGAGCGGGGGTGGCTGCGGAGGGCTGCTGGGCGGGGGTGGTCAGGGAGTCGACCCTGAGCATGTTGAGGGCCACAGGGTCGTGCCAGCCTCCCGTCCGCGATCCAAGAAAAAATTGTTTCCGAGTACCGGCGGACGGTTGGCCAGGGGTGGATGAGGATATCTCTCATGACGGTGAGGTGGTGGTGGTGTAGGCCCTGGAGGGAGTGGTCCGGGAAGGAGGGGTGGTTAACCATGGAGAGGAGGGCGAGGTTATACTCGTCCTTAGTGGCCTCTCCGAGCTTCACCGCCTTGCGCCCCGTCCCCCTCTCCACGAGGTCACAGGGAAACACGTAATCAAGGGGAATACCTCTGCGGCGCACGGTATGCTGCGCCTCGGCGGATGCCAATATCTCGCGCACCGCGTCGGCCGCGGATGCTGGGGTATGATCCACGGGGTCCTGGCGGTATGTAGGCGGCGGCGCCGAGCTGGCGTGGGCACGGGTGTACCCCTCGTACTGCGGGTGTAGGCCTCCTGGCTGAGTCGCTTGAGGTGGAGGCGGCGGCCGGCTCCCGGCTGCGGCGGATGCCCGAGGCGCCGGGACGTGCGGCAGGCTGTAGGCGGGCTCCCGCCTCGGCGTGGGCGGGGGGCTCCCCGGGGCCCCTCGGGCTTGCCCCGTCTCGAGGGTGTCCATACGGCTGGTGAGACGGGTGATGGCCTCGATGAGGAGGGCCGTCTGGCTGGTGGAGCCGTCCGAGGGTGCTGCGGGCGATGCCGGGGCCGTAGACGGGACGGAGCCTCCCGGGGAGCCCGAGGAGGGTCCGGGCGTGGCCATGCCGGATGTCTTGGAGCCCTTCCGGCTCTTTCCTTTTCCGCGCCCGGGCATAGTGTAGATCGGCCGAGGAGTAGCGGTCCGAGGTGGAGTATATCCGGGCTGGAGTGCCAAAGTAGAAGAAGGGCACAGGGCGGCGTGGAGGAGACTGGAGGCGAATGGCTGAAGGAGGCGGAGGGGCGGCGTTATAAGGGAGAAGGTGAGCAGTGGCAGGGAAGGCGTGAACGCTCAGGGCCGGGATAGGGCGAGGGTGAGCAGCGGGTGTCGCGCGAGGCGCGAATGCTGCGCGACAGGGCGGGAGAGGAGGGACTCTTCCTTTCCTCGCATCAAACGTAATGCTTCGCATTACGACCATCTCTATGTAGTAGTCTCACCGGACATAAACAGAGTGTGTCAGAGGGTCCTACGGAAGTTAGCAGTGTGATAAGTAATCCTAATTCCAGTATTTCACGGTCATTTACTGAGGAAAAGTTCTGTCATAATAAGACAATGCTAGACGTGGTACCGCTGGCTGTCGCCGGGCGGTTCAGACGAGATTTGGTGCAGGCTAATTCAGGCGCCGCCATTGACGGAGCAGTGACACCCGCGGTTACGAATGCGGGTGCAGAAGCGTCAGACTTCTCTGTGCTGTCACAAGTGAAATTAGACTCAGTTCATAGCAGTGTTAATGACCCAACTTTGACATATGATACAAATGTGATAGCTGTTTCGTCATCGAGTGAGGCAACAATGTCAGCTGATAGAATGATAGCGGGTGAAGAACTTCACAGAGACTTAAGCCGTGTTTACACGGGGAATTGTGAAACGTTCTAGTAGGTATGTTGGCATTTTTTTTAATTGACCATATATAAATAATACTCATACCATTGTAAAGAGCCAAACAAATGCTTTTAAATAACACAAAGATCATGCAAATTGGTCTAGTATTAAGAAAGTTATGATTTTTTATTTATTTAAAATTGCATGTTTTGTTGTCCTGTAATTAGACTGAAACAAAGGGAATGGGTGTGACCCGAAGCAATGCAAACTGAATGAAAAAAGTGGATAACTTCATGGTTTTTGTAATAGATTAAAGAGAAGAAAAAGTCCCTTTTAGGGGTGCATCAAAACCTGAGTTTGTGTTAATAATGATTTAATTAACTAATTATTTATTTAATTAATTAATTAATCTCGACGAGTAGCTAAACCACAGAATATGCCATAACTTCCTTAAATTTCATGATATTTACAAGATTTTGGTCATAGATTATAAACAAGAGATGGTCCATTTTAAGGCTGCATCAAAGTCTGATTTTGTATTATTAAGTAATTAACTAATTAATTGATTAATTAATCTCGGAAGAGTAGCTCAAACACAAAATAGGCCAGAAATTACTTACTTTTATTGATATTTAGAAGATTTGTGCATGATTTCTCCCACAAGAAGAGATCGTAATAAAATTACACAGAGTCCCACATAAGAAAAGTGACAATATAACAATCAATGCTGTATCCCTAATTATATTATCAAATTAACTAATTAATCTCGAAGAGTAGCTCAAAGACAAAATATGCCAGAACTTCCTTAAATTTCATGATATTTACAAGATTTTGGTAATAGATTATAAACAAGAAATGGTCCTTTTTAAGGCTGCATCAAAGCCTGATTTTGTATTATTAAGTAATTAACTAATTAATTGATTAGATCATCAAATCTTTCAATATGAAGTCCGCCCCAAGGGCTATACTGCAGCGCCCCAAGCAGGACTTGATGTACCTGCCAAAGTCGCGATGCGGCCCGCGCCAAAGTCGTGCAAATCATGACACTTTCTGTTGCAAAATTAAGCACTTTCGAAGTATAGTACCTTGATAATATTTGGTACAATGTGAGAAAAGACATTAATAATCTGGGCCATATATTTTTTATTTATGGCCAAAGTGATTTTGAACTGATTTGAGCATCCACAAATGAGTGCAAATGTTTAAAAGTGGGTCACGAACGAACGAATCAGCAGAAATGCAAAATTCGAAAACTATGATATTCAGAAAGCTTTCCTTTATATCTGGTGATATTGATTCCCAGATCCCCCCATCCGTTAGCCTAGGAGAAGCGATTTGGGTAGAGATATTGAGAACCGTTCGCGCACTCCCGATCACAGCGATCGGGAACAACACGGCGGCGGCGCAGCGCGTCGATGTCAACATACCTAGTTCTAGACAAGGTGATTTATATGCAGCGTTTTAGAGGCATGTTTACACGGCGGAGTTGGAAAGTGTGTCGTCGCCGGGAATCAGCAGGCGCCTGTAGCCAGCAAGCACTGCTATTTGTTTAGTTTACACACGTCGATTTGATGCAGATGTAGCTGCTACGTTAATATCGCTTGGAATTTAAGGTTAATTTAATTAAATTTCATTATTTGAGTCCGTAATTCTGTTAAATATGATCGCATTCACTAGATTTCGGCCTAATCGGTCCCTAACACTGCTGGGCACCAGTGAATAGACCTGAGCCTGTATCCGGCGAGCACTGCTATTGTACACAATCGCCGCCCGGGAACCAGCTGAAACGTTTCCTGTCAACCACCTCCCGAGGTGGTATACGCGGAACGTTCCAGCTGAAACCTTTCAGCCCTAAAACGCCGCAGTGGCACGTTTACACGGACACATTTAAAACGAACTAGGCAACTGGTTCTACCTAGGACGTTTCAACTCGCCCGTGTAAACGCAGCTTAAGAGGTTCTTCCAGTTGAAATTGAATTTGATTGTTTTGATACGAGCTCTAATCCTACTACTCAAATTACAGAGGGTCATCAAGCAAAGCAGTTTGTGCCTCCGTCACCGAGGGAGTATGCTCCTACACTGGCGGCATTCTGGCCTTGGGTGGCGTTTCCACTTAGTATCAGCAACCTTAATTTTGTGAAAATATATCAAGCCGTAAGGGTGTCAAAATTGCCGAATTATCTACAATGTAAACTCACGCTTTCCTCCGGGTTAAATATACCGGCATGGAGGGATGCCTTGGTCGATTATCCGGACAGACAAATTCTTGATTATTTGGAATTTGGTTGGCCGTTAGACTTTACATCAAAATTTAGTCCGACTCCTACCCTTAAAAATCACACTAAAAATGCGGAACTGGATCCACATATTCTACGTTTCATTAAAAAAGAATGTCACGCAGAGGCCATGATAGGCCCGTTCACTGAGCCTTCATTCGCCCCCTGGTGTCAGGTCAGCCCACTAATGACGCGTCCAAAGAAGAATACGGAGGTGAGACGGGTGATAATAGATTTGAGTTTTCCGCTGGGTAGAAGTGTTTACGCTGGGATAGCTAAAGGATTTTATCAAGGCCTTCCTTTTAGTTTCTCTTTACCGTTGGTGTCTACACTGACCGATCAGCTAGTGAAGACAGGATCTCAGTCATGGCTGTGGTCGGCAGATTTGGCGAGGGCCTACAGGCAATTAAGGGTTTGCCCGCTGTCTACGCCACTACTATGCATTTTGGTAAGGGGTGACTACTATGTAGATTTGGTGCCTCCATTTTGTTGCCGTGTATCGGCACTTGCCTGTGCTAGGACTACCAGGGCAGTAGTTTGGCTGCTCAGGCGTCTTGGTTTTTATTCACTATGTTACATTGACGACTTTGTCGGGGTAGAGTCATCGGAGGAAAGAGCGTTGCAAGCTTACGACAAGTTTCTACAAATAATGAGGGACCTTGGTCTCGTGTTGGCTCTTGGAAAATGTTCTCCACAAGTGACGAAGTTTATGTGGTTGGGGTTTGTGGTTGATGCTAAACAAATGACTGTGACACTTCCGCAAGTAAAGTTGGAAGAGGTCCTGATTGAATGTGGTTCATGGAAAGACAAGAAGCTGGCCTCCCGGAAGCAGCTTCAAAGTTTAGCCGGAAAGCTGCAACATGTTGCAAAGTGTGTCAAACCCGCCACTAGGTTCATGAATAGAGTTTTCAGTGTGCTTAGGCAGGCCCCCCCTGTAGGTTGTCACCCGTTCTCACCTCTGCTATTGAAAGACTTGGAGTGGTTCCAAAAGTATGCCGCACTGTATAATAATGTAATCTTGCTTCCTCGAGCGCCCCCGCCTGAATGGGAAATTGGGTGTGACTCTACTCTGTTGGCAGGAGGAGCTTTCTCACCGATAGCATGCTACTCGGTGGAGTATCCGCAACAGGTCTGTCAAGAGCTTAAAGCCATAACACAGCTAGAAGCATTTAATCTCGTATTGGCCTTGACTTCATTACTGCCGGAAGATCCACATAACTTTACAATAGTTGTAAATACTGATAATAAGGCCTCTCAGCAGGTACTGTCATCTGGGTCGGGTAGAGATCCATTTGTGTGTGCGTGTGCAAGGCAATTGTGGCTCTTGGTGGCGCAGTGTCATTCAACCTTGATTGTTAAACATAAACCAGGATCGGAACTGGTCTTCGCAGATGCCTTAAGTAGGGCTCCCACTTAATCCGGTAGCTAAGGCAACGGCTAGTGAGCAGATTAAAGTTCGGAAACTTGTACAGCTTGTACTCGAGCCTTCCTTAGACATTGTCAGTTTTAAAATATAATGTCATAGCCTGAAGATAGCTTATTGTTTTGGTTCTATCTCCATAATCCAACACATGCAGCTACTTGGCATGTTCAGCAGATCGCTGGCAGACGGAACCTGATCAAATAAGTGTCGACATCTAGCCATGAACATCTCCTTCTGCAACGAGCACGGCCTTGACCCGTTCCACCCATCTCTATATGATGTCATGTCACTACTTGTATTTTTGGGATCTAGGTTAAGTGCTCCTGGGTCAGTATAATTATTTAAGTACCATTAAAACATGGTTATCCTCAGTTGGAGGCCCCGCCCATTTATTTGATGCTGATCAAGTAAGAATACTTAAATGTGGTATTAAAAGAAATTCTAATCATGTCGTAAGGCGAGCATGGCCACTTGTCCCTAGTGACCTAGCCAGGGTTGTTCAATTCCTCAGAGGCCTGGGTACCGAGGCATTGGTGTTTGCAGCCGCTTTGTTAATAGGATATGTAACTTTGGTGAGGCAGAGTAATTTGGTTTCCTTGACCAAAAACACGATAGGCCCACATACGCTGATGTATCGTGATATGGTACAATTTCCAGATTTACTGTTATTAAGTTTTAAGTCAACAAAGACTAGGTTCATGACTAAAAAGCCACTAGTGTTTGCATTACCTGCCGCTCCAGGTTCTACCTGTTGTCCGGTCGAGATTTGGGCAATATAGGCATCTCAGTTGTCACCTACTTGGGACTCTCCAGCATTTGTAATGCCGTCTGGAGAGTTCTTAACAGCGAAAGTCTTAAGTTGTGTACTTGATTTGGCTGCAAAGGCCGTTTTGTCCAATGAACTGTCATTAACTCTCCATAGCCTCAGGCATGGTGCAGCACAGGCATGTGTGTCCGCAAATGTTCCCCTCTCTGACATTAAGGAGGCTGGCTCTTAGACCAGTGATGGAAGTCGAAACATACTTAAAAGACACTCCAATAACTCTGGCTCCATCAGCACTTATAAAACTGTTGGGTTAGTGCTGATTTCACCATTTGAGTCTATGTTTGATTACGCCTATCTCTCATGTCGCTCCAGAAAGATGCCCAGTGACATCTGACAGATACCATCGCCAATCAATGGACAAACAGGAAGCCAGCTCTTCCAGCATCTTGGTGCCAGTCACCAGTCTTTTGAGCCAGCCTCACTCGCCTATGTGGCACCGACGTTTTCTGTTTGAAATTTGATGTTAAGTTATCTATTATGAAATAATGATGATAAAGATAACCTTGATATGATAACTACTAGACTTAGCAGTAATAAATGTCTGAATGAAAACTGGTCTTGTCTCTGTGTCTGAGCGCTGCAAATTAGCGTTTGATCCATATCTTTTGAAAATTTGTAAATATGTCAGGAATTGTCTGTCAAGTAGAAAGAATTGAGAATATTATGTATGCAGTAGTTCTTGTCACATACCCGAAACAGATTATAGTATTTCTTGGTAAACCATTAATGTAACAGGCAATTGTCTTTGCACCCCTTTGCTGCATAGCTAAAATGTGGCACCTCTTACATGATGGTAATTTACACCTCATTTCAAAGACTACTTCGCGCGCAACACCTCTTTCCAGTGACTCTATTTGACACAGGTGTTAGGCCCGACACCTTTGGCTAATGACTCAACTCAGGCCGTGACCATCTCCACTGACTTACTCATGCTCCCCAGCCTTACTATAAATTAAGCTTGCAGTCACAGATTGGTTATTTACTTCTTTGGAAGTAACCAGATCAGAATGCCAAAACAACGGAAACAAATTCACAATAGCTTTACAACTCAGTGTATATGCAGTTCCATACACTGTAAAGATGCCGACTATAGTGCTGCTCGATTGCACTTACTCAGCAAGTTTCGACTAGATATTCAAAGACAGCTTCTAAGCAAAGTTGGTCATCACCAATCAACAAAGACAGACTGGATTTGCAGTTATTGTGTAACCGAATATATCGATAAAATATTCAAACTGGGCCAAGAGTGTAATGGACTGACTACTATTCCTATTGGAAATCCAGAACCGGAATTGGATGCCACGCTGATGTATCCTGATGAGTCAAACACCAGGCATGATGTATATTCAGTGTCACTGGCCACTCTCCATCAGGACATACGGGCTATGCCCCATAACCTTCGGGCCTCATTGGCAAAGGAACTAGCAGCAACAGAACGTGAGCATATCAGAGCGGACACTATCATACAGACTAGAAACCAGGGTAACCATGAGATTGCAGCCCTTAGTACTTCATTGGGCAATGTCAATGTCAATGAGAAAAATCCAATTTTGCTTGCATTCTTAGAAGGGCTGCAGCATCAATCACAATCACCATGCAGTGTGTACCAACTTTGTAAAGTTATTGAATGCTGTATGGCACTTACTGTGCAAGTAGCTGTGTTGCCAATCCATTTCAGGGAGGCAATCCTGCTTTATAAAATAACTAGAAGTCGGATGGCCATGAATGTAATCTCAGGATATGCACCCCATGGAGCATATACCACAATTCGCAACTGGCTAAAAAAACTGACTGCCAAAACAGACACAGATATGGCTCAAGCAGATGGTGACAGCATCGTAATCTTTGATAACAACCAGGTGCTCCAACGTCGGTGGCAGATTGCAGCACAGAATACTGTTAATTGCAGTGTAATCACCATGATGGTCTTCATGGAGATCGATCCTTTGGTAAGTAATTGTTCTCTCACTTTTATCAAAAAGATCCAAGTGACGACATTGTAACTCATGGGTTATGCATGTGCGCACACAGTGTAGCATTAATATGGTATGATCAAACCTGATGATAGTGCCTGTATGATATATATAGAGTTGGGGCTACCCCACCACGTGGTGTGGGGAACCCTGGGTGACATCATTGGGGCTTAGTGGGGGAGTACAGAAGTAAACCAGTACCGAACAAGTGCTTTTCTCATTTAACCAATTTATATATGCCTATTCACACACACAGATGACTGTATGATTATGATTATGATGATATAAACTTAATATATTAATATATGAAGAGTTCAGCCGCAAAAACCCTGTAAATGATAATCCACACATTTAGGATAAACATAGGAAGTCAAACCTTCAAAAAATTACATTGGTCATCAATCTTACCGATATCTAACTTTGCTTACATTACAGTCCAACCTTCAACTCCGTCCCAACTTGCGGCCATCTGAATGGATGTGGATAACAGATCATATCAACATGGCTTCTAAGATCAAGAAGGCTGGAATAACATCACTAGATCACCAGCTTTACTATAACACACATCTCATTAAATGGCTGGAACCTATCCTGAAAAGGGTAGTAGCAGAACAAATATGGGATCCTGAAAAGGACATGTGCACTGATCAGGTAGACAAGGAAGTTGCTGAACAGAAACATGCAACTAAATTCAAGAAATGTCCTGGTTGTGACAATACACTGGTACCAAAGCTTAACAAGGTGTGTCCTAATTGTAAGCAGAACATTGCATCACTACGGTTACAGCAGAAAACAGCAACATCTACCAATGCCAAGCCAGCCATACACAAAGCAAGTAATGAAGTCAGAGTGGTGGTAGAAGTTCAGGAAGATCACTGCTACAAGCTGTCATTTTGCAAAGGTACTTCGGCGACATGTCCATATGCGCACCTGGACAACAACCACAAGGGAAAACCACCTAAAATAACAATTGGAAAACCAGTTTTTGTCAATCCTTGCTCTTATGAAGCAGTTGCACATGTCTTCCGAGAGATTGGAAAACAGGCTGGCGTAAAGCAATATGGTGGACACCGTGAGTGGATGACAGTTGTATGTGATGGTCTGCCATACGTCATGGGTTATCAGCTCATCGAAAAGCTCCATGAATGTTCCGTTTGCAAGAAATCACTATTTGGACCAGAAGATGTGCGTAAACATCAGTCAGCACATGAATCTAAGGGTGAGTCATGCACCATGATTCAAGAATTTGGATGGCTACTTCTCCAACCTGGTCCAGGCCACATCGAGATGAACATGCTTAAGGGCTATGTGAAGCTTATGTGGGAGCCATATTGGGAAACTATGGTGGAGGTTTTCAATTTTCGCTCTGAAAATGCAAAACGGTCTGCCAAAAAAGTCAGTGACCACCACAAAGGGTTCACCCTTGCACGGATTGCTCGTGAATCCTTTGCTGCGGAGTTATTGATTCCCTACATTCGGAATTCTCTTATGGAAGGTAAATCCGTACATGAACTGACAGTAAGTAACTTCATGCATTTCTGCAGTAAGGAGGTCGAATCTGCAAATTATGCCTTCATGCTTGACATGATATTCACTCTGTTGGATGCTTTGTTTGTATACAGGGCTGGAGTGAGAGCAGGGATTCCAGCTTTGATGGACCTTGGATGGGCCCGGTATGCCCCATTATGGTGTGCCAGACCGCATCCAATGTACAGGCAGCTGGAAGTGTATGACAGCATCATGTGTGCCTGCATGCCACCCAGTGTCAAAACGTTTATAGAGAAGACCAGAAGCGTCAATACAAGTGGCGTCGCCTACACTGGAGAAGGTGCTGATTTCAAATTGGAGGAGATCAATCGTGGTATTCAGCACTGGATTCCGGCTGTTCCTCATGACACAGATTGGTTGCAGGCATGTGCCAACTACACGGGCCTAGGAGCACTCCAAAAATCCACTCTGACTGCAATGGGCCTCAATGATCGAAATGATAGACGACCCAAGTCAGCAGAGCCTTCAATAACTGCCCAAGTTTTTGCATTCAGGACAAAAATATGTGCAACCATACCAAGAAAGGCCCCATTACAAATCTGACAGGGGAAGAACTTGATCCTGACATGATTAACTTCATAGACAATGCCAGACAAAAACGGTCCAAATACATTGACTGCTTCATCAAGCACCAGGGCAATGATAAGCCACCACAAACCTCTGTTCGTTTCAAAGAGGCACCATTGTTTGTAACAAAAACTGAGCGCCAAGCTTACTACGCCATTGGGAACCAGACCACTGCTACACTAAAGGAGAGAATAAGTCAGAAGATAATGACCATATCAGAGCAAGGAATGCATAAGAACTTTCAGGTGGCATTCCAGGAGGAGGTTATAGCAAAAACTCCTGTGAAACAAAATTTCCTTGACTTCTATGAGCTGCTTGATGAATACCTGAATACCATTGAAAGTGACTCACTTTCTCTTGATGATGTAGGTGTAGACAACATGTAGCCCACGGAGAGGAAGTTGTATTAGTTTCAAGCACTGTAAAGGCAGCTGTATGCTCTAAATGAAACCATTTGTGTAGAGGGAGAGGAGACGCTGATGTTCTATTATGACTAGATGAGTCCATCTCCATCACCACTCAAACCTAGACATGCAGTTTAATCAATTATGCAGCACAAGTTTAAATACAGTTTTTTTCAATGTAATATGTACAATAACAATAACAGTGAAACTATTTGTAGTAATTCAATTGTAGTAATTCAATTCTTGCCCTGTACAGCTCGCTTAATGATGGACATAGCAACCTGACCACGTATCTTTTTTACCACTTTCCGTTGCCTGGTTGTCAGTTCTCTGCCAAGTTTAGGAGATAGAATTGGTTGCGCTGTCCTTTTTGGGCCTTTTGCATAAAATCGATTCACAATTATCTCTTTGTCCAGGGAATGGGTAATGGGCAAATGGTCATCAGCACTGGGAAGGGGTGCATCAGAGGAAGCAATACTGGGAAGTGTGGATGGCTGCCCCTTCCTCATTGGCCCACTTCGTAACGATTTCTGATGTGGAGGTGTGTGAATGTTTTGCGAAAGGTTTGGGGGAACTATTGAAGGAGGTGTCCCTAAAGAGGGGAATTCAAGTGGTTCGGGGGAAAGGCTGTCCTGCGTCCATGGGATGTTACCATTTTCTGGAGATGGTGGTAGAACAAGCCGCATCGGACGAATATTGCGTGAAAGTTTGGAAGGGGGTGTGTCTGGAATATCAGGAAAGGTATATGGATCTTCATCACTGTCAGAGGCATCATCATTGACTTTCAGAATAGTTGATACTCCACGAGGCGTTTGCTGACTTCGAACTGGAGTTGATAGTGGGTCATCTATGATCCCAAGGAAGGCTATGTTGTAGCTAGAGTTGGGTGTGGTGGCAGGGGTAGGTGTCCTCGGGTCACTGTGTTGTTGCGTGGCCCTGCCATCTGCCCCACATCGCTCCTCACTCTCAAGTGTGGTTAGCCCTGGAAACAATAGTTTGAACGTTTGAATAACAATATTGTGGCACAACTTAATTACAACACAATTAGCTATCGTCATAAAGTATACACACATGGAGGTCCTTCCATATAATCTGATAAAATAACCGAATCAAAAACCAAAATAGTACATGTTCTAAATAATATAAAATGTCTAGGATAAATTTAAGGACTTTCCAAAACCTCTGTCAATGCTAAATTATAATTATACTGATACGCCGCACTCGACGCGACTTCCCAATGGCCTCTATAAGACTTAATGAGCAAGTCATGCGTTACGTAGTTATGCTGTACGATGTGCAGTTTGAATATGTGGTTGGCGACATACATTATGAGGGTAATCTACATAATGTTTATATTACCATTATTGTAATGGGGAAACAGTTCATAATGTCAAATTATAGACTTACCTGTCGTGGAATACTCATTCCAAAGCTCATCATTTGAGCTGTAAACCCAACGTTGATGGTTATCATCCTGAAAGAGAATGAAGCATGAACCGCCACATAGAACAGCCAACTGGTGGGCCTTGGTGACGAGGGTTTTCCTTCTTTCATTGCGCTTCCTCCTACGGGTATTCACATTACGATCGTATTCAATCCTATGAGGACCAGAGTGCTGATGCCAGTTGGGATATCTGTCAAATTTAAAACATAACATTCATGTATGTGCTAAATACCTGTCTATTCCACAGATTACTGCAAAGCGAAATGCTTTTTTAAATAATCACCATTCAATAATTTTGACTGTTGAAGAATAGTAAAATATTTTATATGCATATTGGTACGAACAACTATGTCCTCGACCTAATGTGGTTCAGATTATATTTCAGGATTTAACCATTATACATTTAACCATTATATATTTAACCATTATATATTTAACCATTATATATTTAACTAATATATTTAGCCAATATATTTACCGAATATATTTAACCAATGTATTTAAACAATTTATTTGACCAATATATATAACCAATTTATTTAGCCAATTTATTTGACCAATAGACTGAGAAATCATGCAGTGATATGCAGTTCTAATATCCCCAACCTATCCAGTGGTATTTTTACAACTACAGCAAATAATAAAAGTTGCTGTAACTTACTGTTGTGGCCAGTGCTTTGTTGGTATCTGGTGAGCCATTATGTAAGACAGTTTCGCATGGGGTGTATCTGCTATTCCAGCTGGTATTAGTACTATTCAGTAGTCCACAGTAGAATACAGTAGTGTACAGAGCATGGCAAGTCAGTTGAATGATGAGTTACTGGACAACGTAATCTATATAGAACATGTCCACCAATGAAGACCATGGAAATGCACAGCTGCATGGCAAATAATGTTCAGATGTGTGACATGAGAGTAGAGTATGCCTGGATACTGCTGAAGGGGATGACATAGGGCCACAGGGGCTTAGTTAAAACATGACATGTCCTGCTCAGAAACCTCTACCTCGCTTAAAGCTGAATACAGTGTGACATGTGGCATGAGCGTGGAGCGTGCCTAAGCGGATGGTTTAGGTGGGCTGGTGAGGTGGCAGGAAGGGGTCGTGGAGATAGGGGAGACAGAAAAAGAGCAGGGCATGTCAAAGTAGCGTTGGCAGCCAGGAGTTTGCAGGTGGCATATGGAGGGGATTGGGGTGCGGGTGGGTGAGGGGGTGATCGGACATGGGGTGGGGGTGAATTATGTGGCTAGAGAGGTGTGACCTGTGTACCATCTGTAAACAGAAGTGTGACAGTTTTCTTTTGCAAATTTCTTGTCCATGCAGAGTCAAATATTGTAGCAAGAAGTGAGTGTGAGTGGGTCACAACTGGCCAGTGCATATAGATTAATATGCAATTAACATGGATTAATATGCAAATTGCGATGCAGTTCATACCCACCAGTAAGTTCTTTGTACGTTTTATTACAATAATAGTTTGCACATTATGTAGTCAAGTGGGGCAGGATTGCATAACATGCTCGATTTTGTTTGTCCCTGATATTTCACCTTTGCTGATATAAAGTTAGTTAATACAGTTAATATCGTGGTTGTCCATGTCATCGTATTATTTTACCATTGCTTTTACACCAACTAGACCAGACGAGATGGCCGAATGAGTTAGAGCGTCCGTCTCCCGTGTTGGTAGACCATGGGGTTGTGGGGTTGAATCCTGGTCGAATCAAACCAATGACATAAAAATTGATAATTGTCACTTCCTAGCCTGGCGCTTGGCATTATTAGTAATAATGTAATTCAAAGCATAAAATGTCCACTATTATCGGCAATAATAGTCTGAATTAATTGTGATATTAGCCCAAATAAAAAATTGTTTGGTGATTATTCTGGCCCATGCCTGAAAAATCGCCCACACCCTGACCCCTTTAAACTGTTAATTCTGGAGTTGTTGACTATGGTGTAGGCAATAGGAGTTGGTGGGCTAATACCCATACCCACACTGACACCCACCTCGGTCATCATGTTTGGGTAGACTGCTAAAACAACAACCCATCTGCCTGTGTGTATAACAAGTAAGCCCATTAGAGAAATAATTTGTTTTAGGCCATATATGATGAATTGCTCGTATTCCTGTTTATTTCTCATTAACTAGGTATGTTTTTTTTATTTTGAGAACAGTGATCATTAGAAGGGACCATGGTAATTTCTTGATACGAACCCCACAATGTTATAGGCAAAATAAGATTACCTCTTTATTCCAATGTAATTTTAATTGCATACTATGGAAATGCTGTGCATGAGAACATTTTCTTGTCACATGAACAGCAAAGATCTGGTTAAGCCCATTCTCGTGATATAATTTGTTAGGTTAATTAAATATTAAGCCAGCTGTAGCCTGCAACACCGGACCCCTATATAAAGCTATATGGAAACCATCTTGGTTTTTCAATATGCCTTGAAAAAGCAAGCCGTTTTGAAATCCATGTCGTGGCCCCTACCTGTTGTATGTGCAAAGTGACTGATAGTTTTGTAGGGAATTGGATATTTGTTAGTTCAAAGTGTTTAAAGAAGTTGTGCTGGCTTTTCTTAATGTTGTAGTTTAGTATCTTTGACAAAAATTGATCTGGTCCCTTATCCTTCTTGTGAGTGATCAATAGCAGTGAAAAAGTCCTTTGCTATGACAGCATGACATCAAAACTAATCAATTAATCCATCCTGATCCTCCCTTGAATCCATTTTATCCCCCAGATCTGGTAGAAGTTCAAAATCAAACATAGGCCTATAGCTGGCATGCTTGTGGTGATAAATGCTACAAAGCATGGGGGGGTTTGCGATTTCCGGGGGGGGGGGGGTTGTTTTGTGCAATTTCCAGGGGTTTGCGGATTTACTGCCACACCGGGACTCTCGGCCCGCCAGCGCCGGGACTGTTCGCGAGGAGGTTGTCACTGCCACACCAACAATCTCCTTGGGCGTAATCGATTAATCGACTCTGGTCACCCGAGCCACTTTTTGGCGCATGTGCACATCCTTCAGACTCGGGTCGAATAATCGAATACGCTTCTCCACGCTCGGGGTGAAAAAATGGTGGCCCTTTTTTTGTTTTTTAATAGGCGATATAATTACAGCAAAATATGATTTAAATATTTGTATGATGGTATTGTTTAATGATATTTCCATTTCATTAATCTATGTTATTGCCAACAACAAAATATGTATGACTGGTACTGGTGGCTGTTATCCTGCAGGATGGTACCAGCGAAAATGTGATGTCATCGCTCCTTGCAAACCCCAGCCAAGGGGTGGGTTACTGGGGTTGGGTTGTTTTGCACACGGCACGTGTATTTGTCAACTCCACTCACAGTTTTCGATTTGAAATTCTGATGACTCGGGTGACCCGAGTCACCCAGATCGACCGTTCACCGACTGATCTATGACCATAGTAGCTGTACTCAAGCGTCACAAGAGGCCTGCTGAAAAGTTTGTGTATCTCAGAAATTGTTGATGGTATTAAAGTATATGATGTTAGATTAAATTGAAAGAGTTGTCAGAGAACTTCTACACATATTCTTTAGATATATCAATTATCTACTTCCAAAATCACTTGTTGGGCTCAGTAACTAAAATATCACACAAGAAGACACAATATTGTACTCACATGGTTTAATCCAAACTAAAGTTCCTACAGGCACATGTACATAGTCAGGGCTGGCTGGTGGTGGTGGTGAGAGAGAGCGCACACGCACCATGCACCCTTATTTATAGGTTAAAATCTAGGTACTAGTCAGAAGACCCCAACCTGTACCCAGCAGGCCCTTGCCTGCAGAGTACCAATGCCACCAGGTACCAGTCAGAAGACCCCAACCTGTACCCAGCAGGCCCTTGCCTGCAGAGTACCAATGCCACCAGGTACCAGTCAGGTGACCCGGCCTGTACCCGGCAGGCCCTTGCCTTCAGAGCATTAAATATAAACCACCCGAAAATTCCCAAATATTTTACACTGCGTTCGCTTACGATCGATTCACGAGCATTTTGCAGTTAAAGTTGCCGGTTATACCTCACCCAGATACAAACGAATCCAGCATCAAAAGCTCTCCATAACATACCTTTGCTTAGTTTGTTCAGTTCATGCCACTGAACATGTGAGAGTTGAGGTCTGTGATGTATGAATGACATCATAGGTGGGATTCCCTCATCACATGACCTAGAGGGGTTCCCCACACACAGGGGAAGCCATGGCAACCACCAAGATGGCAGCCACAGAAAGCTCTCAACTTTTAAAGTCTATTAATCTACATGATTTAATCAATTATTCACACAAAAAGTGGCTGGTTATGATAAATAAACATTTGAACTTGATATTTATCATTTTAGATTGCAATTTCTAACATTTCTTTCTCTACGTGGTTGTCTAAAAGTGTCAGTGCTGCTGGACTAAATAATACACAACAGGGGCAACCAATGTCAGCACTCTCCCCCCACATATGTAGTTGCATAAACTGAAAACCAGCAAACGTATACTTGGAGAGCATTTGTCGGAGTATGGGTGGTGTCTCAGCGACCTATAACTACCATCTTACGACCACCTTACGACTAATCGCCGAGCAATCGCCGACTGACCAGGTAGTGGCCACCTTCAAAACGTCTTGAGAAAGAAAGACGTTTTGAAAAACCAAGACAGTTTACATATAGAAACAAGTAGGGATGAACTGTCACAGTCTGCCACTACTTTAATATATCATTAAAATGGGTGTAAGTAGCTCTTCAAAGTTTCTATGAAGAAAATGCTACTGTGTATAGTATATTCATAATATTTCATTAAAACTACATTAAAATAAAGAGACAATCTTATTTTGCCTATAACATTGTGGTGCTTGTATTCTCGAATTAGTTATTTTTACTGGTAAACCACCATGGTCTATTTAAAAAAATACTTTTCTTAGAATCAAATTATTGGACATAGTTAATGAGAAATAACCAAAAATATGAACAAATCATGATGTGTGGCATCATATAAACAATTACTCTAATGTACACACAGGCAGATGGGTTGTTGTTTTAGCAGTCTACACAAGGATGGCCACTGGAGGTGGGTGTGGGTGTGGGTGCAGAGTGGGATTTCTCTCTGTGTGGTATATCCACCACACAATATAAGGCGTATAAGTAATTATGCGAGTATAGGTAGGTGGAAAATATATTATTATCATGCTTGTTATATTGTGACCGAAGTATTACGAAATGGTCTATAGATCCGCTGGCACTATGCCACTTGCTCCGAGCCGGTTCCGGCGGTGCTTCGGTCCTGCGTGGCCTATATATACGCCATCGGACCACCTCCCCCGCTCCACTTGCTTGTTTTTCAATTTTATGTTATTACCGGTACGGGTATTCCGAGCCATTAGTCGAGATATATGTATAAACAGCTACCAATCCATTTACCCCCCTTGTCTCTTGATTATTTGTAGCTACTCCTATACACATATAAATGCACATCTACTCATAATATATGCTCATATATGGATATATGCATATATACACATGTACATATGTGTATATATACATATATACACATATACATGAGTATATGAGTGCTTATGTATATAGTTATGCATATATATATTTGTGTGCATATATATATATATGTGTGTATATGCACATACACATATATATGCGCATATATATGCATATATATAAAACGCTAATGTTTCTAAGCATATATATATGCATAATTATTTACATATACACGCATATGTGAATGTATGTGCCTATATACGCATATATATATGCATATATATGTATATACACGTGTAGATATGTGTATATATGCGCATAGATCCACATGTAGATATGTGACACAATACTTATGACTAAATCATGATATACACATATATATATATATATACATACACATCTATGTACACATATAAGCAGTTTAATATACAACACCTTGCTAGATGAATTGCATATAATTATTATTCATGTAGATTAAACATTATATACATAAGATGGTAGAATTTTCAGTGCCATAGACAATTTGTTTAAACAATAACATAATTGTGTATGTCATTTCTGGTTATTATATAAATAGCACACTCCTCCCAGACCTGTACCCCCTCTTAACAAACTCACTTCCACAACACACCCTTTCATTCTGTTGCCCAGAAGTGGGGGATGGGGGGGGGGGGGGCACCCAGTATGTGCTGGTACTGGTAGTACCCCTATCCTCAAACTTAAAACAAGGTTTGGCAGCAGTCATGCCTCAATGACCATGACCCACATCCACCCTAAGTTTTTCAGTTAGACAGTTGTGTTGTGGTAACCCTGACAGCCAGATAGGCCGGGTAGGGGTTACCCCACCTGATACCTCCTACCCCCCCCCCACCACACACACACACAGTAAGACAATAGCCACACAGCAACACTGGTCTTCAACCCATACCCCCACCAGCCCACCTCTAGCTACACCATGCTGGTCAGTCATGAATCAATGATGATGTGGTGATATTTATTTTAATTTAATTTAATTTATTTTCAAATTTATTCATTTATTATCCTTACTATTGAATTTTGTTCATATTATTCCTAGCCATATTGATTGCTCATTATTCACATGCTTTCAGGACCTCCCAGCATTCTGGCTCCAGTTGGACCATTATGGGTTGCACTTCCTCTGTAGCTCAGATGGCAGAGTGTTGGTCTCAACATCAGAGGGTAACCGGTTCGAATGTTGGAACTTGAATACTGTTTTTTTTAAAGAATTTTTTTTGTAATGCATAATTATATCAATATTAATAAATATGCCTTTACCTAACTTGACATTGCTTGACATTATCTGACTGGGCTTTACCCGGCTCGGCTTTACCCGGCTCGGCTTTACCCCGCTCGGCTTTACCCTGCTCAGCTTTACCCTGTTTGATTTTACCCCACTTGACTTTACCCTACATGACTTCATCCGACTCGACGTTTCACGCCTCGACGTTACCCGCCTCGACGTTACCCACGTCGATGTTACCCACCTCGATGCTACCCGCCTCGACGTTACCTGCATAAACAATACGCGACCCGACTTAACCTGACCTGACTTCACCTGACCCGACTTCACCCAAGTCAACTTCACCCGACTCGATTTGACATGACTCAATTTCACCCCACCCGACTTCACCCCACCCGAGTTCACCTGACCGGACTGGTCTTCACCCGACCCGACTTTACCTGACCCCACCTTAACTTACCCAAGTTTACCCGACCCAACTTTACCCACCCCGACAACTTTACCCGACCCGACTATACCCGACCCGACTTTACCTGGGTCGACTTTACCCGGCATGACTTTACCAGGCTCGACGTTACCCGGCTCGACGTAACTCGCCTCAACATTACCCGCCTCATCGTTACCCACCTCGATGTTACACGCCTCGAATATACCCGACCCAACTTTACCTGACCCAACTTTACAGGGGTTGACTTTCCTCGGCTCGACTTCACCCGACTTGACTTCAACCCATCCAACTTCACCTGACCTGACTTTACCTGACCCAACTTTACCTCACCCCACTTTACCTCACCCAAGTTTACCCAACCCAACTTTACGCGATCCGACTGTACCTGGCGCGACTTTACCTGGCTCAACTTTCCCCGCTTGACTTTACCCGGCTCGACTTTACCCAGCTTGACTTTACACGCCTCGATGTTTCCCGCCTCGACGTTACCCGACCCGACTTTACCCGACCCTACTTTACCGGACCGGTCTTTACCCGACCCCACTTAACGTGACCCCACTTTACCTTACTCGAGTTTACCAGACCCAACTTTACCCGACCTGACTTTACCTGACCCGACTTTACCCTGACCCGACTATACCCGACCCGACTTTGCCCAGCTTGACTTTACCCAGCTCGACTTTGGCCGGCTCGACTTTTCCCTGCACAACTTTACGCGACCCGAACTCACCCGACCGTAAAGTCCAGCGGGGTAAAGTCAAGTCGGGTAAAGTCGAGTCGGGTAAAGTCGAGTCGGGTAAAGCGAGTCAGGTAAAGTTGAGTCGGGCAAAGTCGAGTCGGTATAGCCGGGTAAAGTCGGTCGAGTCGGCTAAGGTGGAGTCAGTTAGGGTTGAGTCGGCTAGGGAGGAGTCGGCTAGGGTCGAGTCCGCTAGGGTCGAGTCGGCTAAATTCGAGTCGGCTATAGTCGAGTCTGCTATGGACGAGTCGGCTAAGGTCAAGTCGGCTACGGTCGAGTCGGCTAAGGTCGAGTTTGCTAAGATCAAGTCGGCTAAGGTCAAGTTTGCTAAGGTCAAGTCGGCTAAGGTTGAGTCGGCTAAGGTCCGGCTGGCTAGGGTCGGGTCAGTTAAAGTCAGGTCGGCTAAAGTCGGGCTGGCTAAAGTCGAGCCGGGGTAATGTCGAGCCGTGGTAAAGTCGAGCCGGGATCGAGTCGGCTAAGGTCGAGTCGGCTAAAGTCAGGCCGGCTAAAGTAGGCCTGGCTAAAGTTGGTCTGGCTAAATTCGTCCCACGGTAATGTCGAGCCGGGGTAATGTTGACCCAGGGTAATGTTGAGCCAGGGCAAAGCCGAGCCGGGGTAATGTCGAGCCAGGGTAAAGTCAAGCTGGGGTAAAGTCGAGCGGGGCAAAGCTGAGCCAGGGCAAAGTCGAGCCAGGGCAAAGTCGAGCCGGGTCGAAGTCGAGCCAGGGCAAAGTCGAGGTGGGGCAAAGGCGAGCTGGGGCAAAGTCGACCCAGGGTAAAGTCGAGCCGGGGTAAAGTCGAGCCGGGGTAAAGTCGAACCGGGGTAAACTCGATCGGGGGTAAAGTTGACCCAGGGTAAACTCGAGCCGGGGTAAAGTCGACCCGGGGTAAAGTCGAGCCCGGTAAAGTCGAGCCCGGTAAAGTTGACTAATATTAATATAACTATGCATTTAAAAAAAAGTTATTAAGACATCCTTTAAATAAAAAAGTATTCCAGTTCCAAGATTCAAACCAGTTAACCTCTGATCTTGAGACCAACACTCTGCCATCTGAGCTATAAAGGAACTGCTCAACCCAGAGTGGTCCAATTGGTGGCAAAATGCTGTGAGGTCCTGACAGCATGTGAATAATGAGCAAACAATATGGATAGAAATAATCTGAAACAAATTTAAAAGTAAGGATAATAAATAAATCAATTTAAATATAAATCAAATCAAATTTAAATAAATATCACCACATCATCATTTACCAGTATGGTGTGGCTAGAGGTGGGCTGGTGGGGGTGTGGATTGCAGACCAGATTTGCTGTGTGGCTATTATACATATCTACATATATATGTGTATATATGCATGTAGGCTGAAGGGAGGCAACGAGTAGGTATGGGCGATATCATTTATTAACAGTAACAGGTAAATGCAATATAAAAGCGTATAACATCCGTAGATAACGAAGTTGACAATAGGCAATATCAACAATAGGTAATCAATAGCATAATAGCATAAGGATATCTGGCTGGGCAAATGCCCTACCTGAAAAAAACCCGGTAAGAGGTGTGTCAGTCTGTAGCGCTGAAGGCTGAGTGCCAGGCCAGCGCAGTGACCAGTGTCCAGGCAGTGCGACACAGGCGCTGCACGTGCCCCTGGCGTCGAACCCGGGAACCACAATGGTGGCGACAGGATAAGAATAGCGTTGCCAGAGGCCCTAGCTCTACACCTGTATACAGTCACTGTATACGAGCTGTAGGCTGAAGGGAGGCAACGAGTAGGTATGGGCGATATCATTTATTAACAGTAACAGGTAAATGCAATATAAGAGCGTATAACATCCGTAGATAATGAAGTTGACAATAGGCAATATCAACAATAGGTAATCAATAGCATAATAGCATAAGGATATCTGGCTGGGCAAATGCCAAGGGGCGAACGCCCGAACCCAGTAAGAAGAAAGAAAAGAAAAAAAAAAAACATCAATAAGGAAGAAGAGAAAAGTACAGTGAAAAAATTAAATTAAGATTTCGTCAATAGAGTTAGAAACTCTCATGTCATTTAAGATGCGTTCAGACAATGGCTGAGCGATATATTTATAAATACAGTCCGAACGCCAATCACCACGGGTTTTGAATTCTTCCACTGAAGCTCCCTGCATATGTAAAAAGGTACAGCCCCCCCCTTCTCAAAGAGTGGCAAGAAAAATTCTCAGAATTTAAGCCGACGGCCTGAGTAAAAATTGTTATAGTGGACTGCAACTTCCTGTAAGGGAGAGGCATAAACCCTCCCGAAGGTGCAGGGACCTGAAAAGCAGGTACGTCAAAAGGTAATGGAGTCTGAGCGAAATGTTTAAGAGTCCAAAAAACGGCACATAACTCCGGATTTTTTAGTTTGGAAATGGGGATTAAAAGTTTGCGCTTGGAAAATTGAATGGTTTTTGATTTCCGAACAGATAACATCATCCCCCAAGGGAAAAAAGAAAAATCCGAGCGCAAGAGAACAGAGTCTGAATCAGTTAATTGACATTTCCGAAGACCACGAAAGCCGGTAAGGATAGCAGCTCTAGTTGCAGTGTGGCCAATGGAATCGGTAAAGCCGGAAAAAATCAGGGATAAGTGCTGAGGTAAAAGGGGGGCAGCAGCTTTAACTGACTGACCTAAAACCCGTTTAAGACCGCCCAAGGTCGTCTTTACAGTGTGGTTGGAATAATCGATAGGGGTTACCCATTCAGAACGAAGGAAGAAATTTAAGGCCGACAAATAATTGGTAACAGAACTATAATTCAAAGAATGCGAAAGCCAAGCAATGTAAATGGCAACCTGAGTAGGGGGGCATGGAGTTGGGGTAAGCAAACCACGGAACTCATCAATGAACTTAAAGTATTTCCGCAATTGCATAGACCGCGTGGCGATGCTGTTCGGAGCGTAATAATGCGAGGCAATGTCTTTCGCTTCAGCATGAAGCGCAGCAAGACCTGGAAGGAAAGGTTAAAAATAAAGGCTTAATCAAATAAGTGTGGACAGCAAAGCAATGGGCCATGGTCAGCAGCTGGTATTTTACCCCGAGACCGTTTGTCCCTCCACCGGCTCAAACCATCACAAATTGAATTATAATCGGTTTTAATGTGTACAGCAGAAATATTAAAATTGTATCGGACGGAGACCCAGAAGAGCCTCTTTAACCAGTTCATTATAACAGGATTGGCAGACTTGCCAGTATTCAAGGCGGCGAGGACAGTTGTATTGTCCGTGACAAATATAACATTTTTATTAATCCAGCCAAGACACCAACGGTCAGTAGCTGCAATAACTGCCCACATCTCACGCACATTTATGTGAGCATCAGAACATGAATTATCAGACGGTGCAATATGCTGGTACAGCCTGCGAGGGAAAATGTCAGAATCAAAGAAGCCCATGCACCAATCATATTGGTGCAACGCACCGAAACCAGTGTTTGAAGCATCAGTATAGGCGGATACAGATTGCGAGTGGCTGCCGAGGATTCTCTTGTAACCATTAAAAGAATCAACATAGGTCAACCACCAATTAATCTCGTCTCGAAAAGCAGTGTTAATTCGAAATCTATGGTATGGGTGTCGCAAGGCTTTGATGGCATCGTATATCCTAGAGGAGAAAGACCTAACCCCCCTGACAACGGTCGCGCAGTGTGATAAGCGACTGCCAAGGCGTTCTAATTGTTTACGAGTGGCTTTCCTCTTGTTTAGGAAGAATTTCAACTCTAATTTAAGTTTCAAGACTTTGTCAGGAGGCAGACGGAGCTGCATTTGGACAGTGTCAACATCGATACCAAGGAAACGGTTTGAAGTTGAAGGAGAAAGAAGTTTGGGAAAGCTAACAAAAAATCCCAAACGTCTAAGAATTTTAATTAGGATTAATTGATTATCGACACACCCAGCAAAGGAATTATTTAAAATTGCAAAATCATCGAGATAATTGACTAGCCTGGCAACACCCTGACGCACAGCACAACGGTAAATGAAATCTGAAACTTTACTAAATATATAAGGACTACTGGATAAGCCCATAGATAGTCTGTTATCAAGAAAATACTGAATTTTACCATTTAATGTCCAAATTAAACCTTGATTAAGTCTATCACTAGGATGGATAGTAATGGCACGGTAGGCATCTTTTATATCAATTATAGAAAGAAAATCGTTCGTACGTAACATTTCTACTAAAGTGTCGAGAGTTTTATAGTTAAATTTACAACAAGTTTCATCAACGAAATTATTAACAGATTTATTGTAAAGTTTGCTGCAGTCAACAATTAAACGTAAGCCGCTGGGCGACTTAGGAACACAAAATATATTATGAGAGCAATTTGGTGGCTCATTAGTTTTACTCAAATAGCCGAGTTTTAATTCAGATAATAATTTCTTTTCGATAAATGCAGCATGAACAATGTCAGCAATTGGGTTCAGCCTTGCAGAATAATAGTTATGGAAACTCCTGTTAATTATTCTAAAACCGAAAATTGCGCCATGTAGGATATAAGCCCAGTCAGGGTCAGAGTCACCACGGAAAAATAATTCAACAAATACGCGGCAAGGTTTAAATTGTGTTAACTGACCGGCAATGTAATGCTCACATAGGCAGTCGGCGTTAAAACAAGCACGAGTAACGGAAAATGATCTCACTGGCTCATTAGGACAGTTCAAGTCAATTGCAGAAACAGAATAACATAGCGTGTTAGAAATAACAGTTAACCAATTTGAATCTATGTTTACCCAAGTCGGAAGGGGTGTTACGTAACTTTCTGTAGGAGTAGGCTGAGCCGCGGTAGCCATTTCGCTAGCCACGTGGCCCAGGACCAATTTGCCGGTCGCATGGCCTACATCAGGCAGAGGGGGCGTAGCACATTCCACACCTTTCGTACCAACCTCGTTACTACCAGAATAATTAGCAGAAGTTAATAATACATTAGAATCATTGATAGTCGGTAAGGAATTTCCCCTGCGGCTAAAATGGTTAGTAGAGGCACAAAATAAAAGACAAGTTACACGTGCTGATTTTTTCAGCCTATTCAATCAATCACGGCGGCACGCGCCACGCTTGTGAGCATAGCTACCGCAGCGAGAACACCAATGGCCATAGCTGCATGTCTTGCTGTCACGCGAACAGCCAGACTCATTATTGTGATTAAAACAAGGTTTTTTACCATCACGGGCATAGAGCTTTGAAGCAGTGCTTGTAGCTGAACTGCCGGCTTTTTTATCTTTGATATTTTCAAATGCATAGTAGCGTAGAGGCAACTCATTGTTACCAGCCGTGAACGCACTGTAGCCCTCTTTAACAGCAATTTTACGAATTTCAGTGTCATAGGAGACATGTGCAGAGTTTGTGAAGTTATTAGCTTTAGCTTTCGAACATATGAACCTTATGTGCTTGATAATTGAGAGCGACGCCTGATAGTTTGTGTCCGACTTATCTAAAAACCAAGCGCAAGTTGCTTCGACAATTTCATAAGCGTTAAGTTTTTTTACTTGTTTCCGGTCATCAGTGTGGTGTTTTAACGACCACTTACAACGTTTTCTGCGTTCATTGCTTGGTGTACGACTGCCCAAACTGGAACTCGACGAATGGCGCCGGTGCTTGTAGCGCCTTGACTTTTTTGACCGGCTCCTACCACGTTCAGGGTTGACATTTAACGCGGCGAGATCCTCCTCGAGTTGCTTTTGTTGCTGAAGAAGCGCAGCCACAAGGCGCTTCCGCTCTAGTGATTCGACTTTGTCTTTGAGTGCGCGCTCCTCCTCGGCGTAGTCGTCCTCACTCGCACCTCCAATCGCCCCACGTGGCTCTGGTTTGACCTCGGTCGACATTTTGTCTACCGACAGATCAGTTGGAGTTATCTCCAACAGCGGGTGTGCCCTTGTCGAGCGCTTCGGAAGCGCACTAGCCGTAGCAATGTTCCTCTGACAGTTATCGTCCACAGGCCCGGAATGAGAAGTGCCACAGGTTGAGCAGTAATCTTTAGGCATTACATACCCGAAACCAGAGTGTAGTGGTGACAGTAGCACAAGCGGTGACAGCAAGCAGCGCGGTCACAGCAGCACGTGGCAAACAGGCGTGGTGAACAGCAAAACGGTAAGAGGTGTGTCAGTCTGTAGCGCTGAAGGCTGAGTGCCAGGCCAGCGCAGTGACCAGTGTCCAGGCAGCGCGACACAGGCACTGCACGTGCCCCTGGCGTCGAACCCGGGAACCACAATGGTGGCAACAGGATAAGAATAGCGTTGCCGGAGGCCCTAGCTCTACACCTGTATACAGTCACTGTATACAAGCTATATATGCACATATATCCGCATATATGTGTGTATATCACTATATTTTTATAAGTATGCCTATATATATGTGTGTATATGCATATATATATATATATATATATATATATATATATATATATATATATACATGTATATGTCTGTCTGTATATGCACATACACAGTGCAGCCTTTCCATGGCAAATGGCCGCTGCCTATGGGGCTGCCATTTTCGAGTGTGGCCATTTGCTGTGTGGCTATTGTCTTACTTTGTGTGTGTGGGTGGGGGGGGAGGTGTCAGGTGGGGCAACCATGCATGACAACCACTAACCTGGTCTATATGGCTGGCAGGGTTACACCAACACAAAGAAGCTAGGGTATGTCTAAGACAAAACTAGACATTTTGAGCTCAGAAATATACAATTCCACACAACACAATCAGTCACTTTAAGGATGATATTCACATCACCATTATTAATTCTTGTTCTAAATATTAAAATAGCAATAATAATAATAATAACAAAAAAAAAAAAAAAAAAGGAGAAACAGGACAGGAGCACAAGCAGGTGTTGACCAGTCGAGGTGAGCGAGGGAATGGGGCCCCAATCATGCGGAGGAGGGGGCGAGGAAAGGTGGAGCGGGGGCGCCACCTGGTGGACTTGAACCCAAATGGACAATAGTTACATCGCCAACTTCCAACACCAAGAGGGGTGCTCTGCGCCATCCCTACACCAGCATATTCCGGATATACGGGTGTGTAGGAGGGGCGCAGACCAACACGGATACTAATAGGCGAGCATAGTTATTTTTTATTTGGCTTATATCATCGTCGGTAAGGCAACCGTAACCGCAATGCAACATAACTATACTTGGTTGGGCAACCCGCCACGGAAGCTCGCGATCCCAACCAATCAAACAGTGTTCGCGAGGGCCGTCGCGACACGCATTTCTGCCAGTATGCGGTCAGAAAGTGGAGTACAAATGTACTTAAAGACAGTGTCTGATGACCAGTTGGCCCTGGTTCTGATTTCGTCGAAGGAAGCACCCTGCATTGCAAAAAAGGTGCAACCCCATTGGCGTAGAGAGTGTGAAAGTACTTAACTTAAACACAGGTTCCAGCGAATGTCTGAGCACACTATGGCACCGAATGTCCGGCATCGTAGCCTCCATGTTATACATTGTCCGTAAACACAACACACACACCAACTGCAGCTGAAAGACAACTTAATCCTACCATGCACATGCGCTGTGTCTACACCCAGCTTAATTGACTCGCTACAGGTCTAACCTGCTCACCGGTCTAATCAGCCGACCTGACCTACTTAGATTAGCTGCACTGTTTACATTCGGCAACGACGCTGACCTACTCTGCGTCTGCCCGACTGGTTCTGGCCGCCCCTCCTCAGGCGCCCTTATAATCTGAACTCGATTTCTATACAACATATTACCTGTTTCATTTAGAATTTGATATTCTCTCCCTGAGATCCCCGTACGACTTAAATGACCCCTTTTTTCCATTCCCCTGCGTGATTTTTGTATTGTATTTTATTTTGTCTCCAACTTTCATAGGTTTGTGCGGCTTACCACATGTTTTATCATGAAACACTTTCTGACTTTGTTGCCTTTTCGCTGTCTGTACTTTCTTTGGATTTTGTGTTTCGGGTGTCAAAATTTCTTCCGCCATCGGCAACCTCCCTCTCAGCCTTCTGCTCATGAGCAGCTGAGCTGGAGATGCATTCAAGACGGGCATAATCTACAGTTATCAGGTCTTTTTTATGGTCTAACTCAAACAAGTACCTCCTACTTTTTCATACGATTGAGAGGCTATCGGGTGTTTTATCAATGGCTCATTATGCAAACTTTTGTGGTTGTTTTGGCAAGTGTCACACCGACTGACTTTTTCTTCAATTTGTTTGTTTATGTTAGGCCAAAACATGAAGTCTCGTGCCAGCTGCTTGGATTTTGTCACCCCTAAATGTGTTTCGTGCAACGCCTCAATCATTTCACCGCGGAGACCCAGAGGAACCACCACCCGATTGCCTTTCATGACCAGATTGTTTTCTATCGTTAACTCGTCTTTGTGTGGGATATACTGTCTAAGACACGGCGGTGTCTGTATGCATGTAGTGTCCCACCCATGCTCAATGTGCGTGATTAACTTGGACATGGACACATCTTTTCCATACTCTCTGACAATTTTACTTGACGATTGCATGTCCACTGCGGCAACGCAGAACGTGTCATTGAACAGGCTACCATGACCTACATTGGCACTATGTCCCCTGGACAACGTGTCTGCAAAAAACATCAAAGAACCTTTCACATGACATAGCTGAATATTGTAGTTTTGCAAATGCATTCGAATTCTCTGCATTTTGGCCGAAAGCTTGTGAATCGGTTTCTGCATTATCACCACCAACGGCTTGTGGTCCGTTTGAATTTGAACCTCCTTGCCAAAGGTATACTCATGAAACCTCTGGCATCCGAAAGATATGGCGAGCATTTCTTTTTCAATCGTGGCATAGCCACACTGCGCTGAGTTAAGCGCATGAGATGCAAGTGCGATTGGCTTGTCGTCTTGCATTAATACTGCACCTAGACCCGACTGACAAGCATCCACCTGAATAACAATGGGTTTCTTGACAAGGTAATATGACAACACAGGAGCAGTTCTTAACTTTTCCTTCAACTTATCAAACGCACCCTGCTGTTCGGTTTGCCAGTGCCATGCGACATCCTTAGCCAGGAGCGTGCGCAGTGGTTTGGCAATCTCGGACATGTTGGGTATGAACTTGTGCACATATCCAACCATGCCCAGGAACCTTGGACGCCTTGTTTGTCACATGGCTCTGGCATGTCAACTATTGCTTGTATTCTGTCTGGATCAGGCTTCACACCTTGGGTAAGTTGATGACCTACATACTTTACTGTGGTTTTGCATAACAAAGATTTCCCTTCGTTCAATTTGAGATTTACCGACCTAGCTCGGTCCAACACGGCCTTGAACCTCTCATTGTGTTCTTCAACTGTTGACCCATATACCAAAATGTTGTCCATGACTATCCCGATACCGGGTAGATCGCCCATGACACGGTGCATTTCCTGAATAAAAATGTTGCCGGCTGATTTGATGTCAAAAGGCAGGCGGGTCTACCTGTACCGGCCCCACAGAGTATTAAACGTGCACAGACGCAAACTTTCTTCATCTAACTCTATTTGCCAATACCCTGTCTTTGCATCCAAAACTGAGAAATATTTCACGTCTGCTGTTTTGGCAATAATGTTGTCAATTCCTTTGGTAGGGAAAGGCCCTCTCTTTATCGCTTTGTTCAACTTAGTCGGATCCAGACAAATCCTTATCTTATTCGTTTTTTTATGATAGTTATGGAATTAACCCACTCAGTAGGTTCATCCTGCTCAACTATTACACCTAACTCCACCATGCGATCCAGCTCACTACGTACTTTACTTTGAATAGCAAATGGGATCCGTCTAGGTGGATCGATAATAGGTTGTACAGATTTATCCACATGAATGACAGCATTTGCCTTGATCAACCCCAAACCCTGAAACACATCTTTGTAGTCGCTTACCAGCTGTTCAGCCCGGCCGCTGGGGCCAACGCTCGGCTTGGAAATGTTCGTCGGCATGGCAGACTGCACCTCGTCAACCCGCGCCAGCAGGTTCAATGTCACACAAGCCTGTTTTCCCAAAATAGGCTGACAGTTCCGCACCTCCTGGAACTGGAAATCTCTGCCGTTCACGTCAACGGACGCCTCCCCATCAGGAGTGATCCGATGTCCCGAGAACATCACCAACGAACACCTGGTGTTCGTCAGCTGCTCCAGAGCCACTCTATCGAAGACGTTCCTCGGAAGCACGTTTGCCTCCGACCCGGTGTCGAGCTTGAACTTGACAGGGCGACCGTTCACTCGGATGGTCGCGTACCATAGCTCGGCATCTTGCTCGGCACCACGGTCAACAGCACCGATGAACAGATCCGTTGTCAGCAGATTGACCTCCGCCGGCTCCAGGTCTTGCTCAGCGTTGTGAGGGTCGGGCTCTTTGACGGCCAACTCGTTGACCCTTCCCAGTCTGCTCCGGCAGACCTTGCCAAAGTGTCCGATCTTCTTGCAGGCTATGCAAGCTTTGCCTTTCGCTGGGCAGACTCCCCGGCGGCGCTGGTACCCACAGTTCTGACAGCGGATCTTGAATTCCCCTGCACCAGCACCGCCAGAATTCCAAGGTGGCGATTTCCAAGATGGTGTCCCCGATGACTGGACCGCCGGTGCACCGGTACGCGAAGTAGCATACTTCTTAAGAAAATCAATTTCCTTACTCTCAACATCTGACTTGGTGTCCTCCAACAGATCCGAACTGAATTCACTCATTTCACGCATACTCACACACTTCTCCAGACTCAGCAGTTTGCAGCAGTTTGTTACGCAAATTAATATTTTTCACGCCAGCCACCAACCGATCGGGCAAGAGTGACTCCTCCACCGTCCCGTATTCACAATCCTTCACCTTGTCTCTGAGCACCGTTATGTACATGGCCATAGATTCTGTAGCTTGATTATGCGAATTAAACTTGTACCTTGTTATTATCAAACTGCACTTGCCTATACAATATGTCTGGAATGCTTCTGTGAGTGGTGCGATCCTATCTTGGTCAGCGAGCGCGATGGACATATTGGCGAAAACTTTTTGCACTTGCGACGTGAAGAAAGATGCAGCATTGCACTCGTTCTGCCTTCAATATGACACCTGGAGCAATGGCGTATATGTCATATGCTCTGATCCATGTTTTCCAGTTCGATCTCGCATTGTTGCTGAGGACAAGCTGACCAGGCGGCCGCAACCCCAGCAGTGTATTGGCGGGCGGCATTCTTCCTCATCTGACACCATGTGAAAGTACAACATATGAACACTTTGACTTCTGGATACTGAATGGTTTATTCATGTCCAGAGCTGGCTGAACCGCTGGCTAAACTTTCCATGATGTCATCTCATTTACATACTCATTTGTCTCACTCACTGTCTAGAACATCATGCATCTCATTAGCATATATTACCCACGTGTCTGGATGTCTTTTATGCATATATCACAGAGAGTGACAAGAATGGTCCTCCGGAAGTGATCCAGCACACTCTGCAAAGTGCTTAATCGTGGCCTGAAGCGGCTGATAAGAGGTAATAGGGATCCATACGAATCCGGAACCAAAAAGGCTGATGCATCCACAGATGCAGTGGCTTCGGCAAAGTGCCGTTCTAACAAGTATACTGCACAAAGATCCATGTTAGCAACCCTCGTAATAGGAATTAATAATTTTCGCTGACTGAACTGAATGGTTTTCGACTTGCGTATAGTTAATAAGGCACCCAAGTCATGAAACGAGACATCCCTGCGCAGTAGCATAGAGGCCGAATGTGTTATTTGATACTTCCGTAATAACCCCCTAAATGCTGTTAACAGGGCCGCCCTGGTGGCCGTGTGGCCCAAAGTATTAGAAAATATAGAGAATATTAATAATAATTGTTTAGGTAGCAGAGGCGCCGCCCGGCAGACCTCAATATACAGTGCCACCTGCGTCGACGAGGGGTTGGAACCAGGTGTCCAGGAAATGAATCTATGAACCTCATGTAAGTGCGGACATGCATGCTACGCGTCAACTTCCAGTTTGACATGTAGTAGTGTGACTGAAGTTCCCTCATGCTGTTTTGGAGGTCTAGAAAATAATAATCATGAATCACTGTCAAATAAGTAGTGGCAACACATCTGTCTAGGCAAATCAGTTTGAATCGCAGATCTTAATGAAACGGTGGTCCACCTGCTCAAGGCATCGCAGATCTTATTCCTGTTGCCAGGGAGGTGCGCAGAGGAAACGTCAAAAGTGAACTGACATGATAGCCAAAATAATCGTTTAATCCAATCCATAATGAGCCTATTTTTAGACTTACCAGAAGCTATTGCCAAACTGACTACTGTAGGCTACTATCAGTCATAAAAATGATTTACCCTCCCAAAGCGAACCCAAGCGGCGAGCTGCCGAAATGGCAGCCCACATCTTCCTTACATTAATATGAGCTGACTAACAGGCAGGGTCAGAGGAAGCGAAATGATGACCCAAAGTCACTTCTACTGCTAACGCATCAGTGTCGTCAAACGCACCAGCGAACCAGTCATCCGCATGAACGCCAAAGCTATAATTTGACGCATCTGAATATATACCTAATACTGGTGCATGGCGACCCAGAATTTTGGCGAACCCATTAAATTTGTCTATGAATTCCACCCACCACTTAATGTTCTCCCTGAACGCGTTAGTCAAACGCAGCCTATAATAAGGTAACTTTAGTGATGAGATCCCCTATTTTCTAGGCCGGTGGTGTCCAGTGACAAAATGTACCGAAATGGAGCCTATACCACCTATGACACACACCTATACCCCCAGTACCCCTTACACCCACACCACATCCCTAAACCCCCACCACACACCTACACCCCCACCACATACCTAAACCCCCACCAGACACCTACACCCCCACCACACACCTACACCCCCACCACATCCCTAAACCCCCCTGTAAAATTTCCCGATATTTAGACATTGGAGGATGGTGTGAACTAGTCTATAGAGTTACAATTGTTATATAAAAAGGTAAATGTTATATAAAGCCAGAGGCATTAAGTGTTGCTGGTGATCCTTTACTGAGTTGATATAAACATTATGTAGTTATAGATAGTGTGAGAGGGGCACTACTTTTAGTGTGACAGAGCCGTGGGAGCTCTGCTCACATACCCCCTCCCCCACAAGTGTTATTTATAGATCACTGCATACCCAAACACAACAGGGCACTGTAACCATAAACAACCAAGGCTTGGATACAGGCAGGTTGGATGTTCATTGGTTGGTTGAAGAATGCCTAGTGCTGATTGTAGGAGCTGATCAGGTGTGACAGCCATCTTGGATTCATGAAACTATATATAATAATAAAACAAGCTTCTGGTTCCTTCTGCACACTATACTCTGCCTTTCTTCTACTTGCCTGTAGTGATTTCTTTATTTAGCCTACCTACACAACTACAGCTACCAGCCATTGACTTTACAAAATGGCAACCACGACGAGTGTACGACGTGTTGCCATGTAAAGTGGTGAGCACTGTACAAAATGGCGACCATGACGTATTGAAACCACTGGGTTTGAACCTGCACGACATAGTGAGTAGTGACTATATGGACTGTGAGATGATAATTTCGGTAGTGTTTCAGTAGCATTGTAATAGACTGTAACTTTAATATTGACTATTCACGCTATTTGATATAATAGTTGACTGGGAGTTAAATTAACGCACATGGTGTTTTAATTTTGACGTTATGGACTAGGGCTATTTATATTTTTTATAGACAGTATCGTTGACTGGTAGTATTTTGACTTCAGTTTATATTATTAATGTTATTCCAAATTAAAAGAACTTTTTAAAGGACTTCGACTGGTTAGTTGAGGCTGTGTAGGTAGTGTTATTTTTTTCTACTATCGAATTGTCTTTCTTTTCATCATTTTAGAGGTATAAAATGATGTGAAATTACTTGTCGATGGGTTTTTCCAACAAGTAAGTGTTAATTCTTAAGGAAACATTAGTCTTTGACATTGATATTACTGTAATTTGCCATGTCTGAAGCCTCGTGTCACCGGTAGATTGTTTTTGCCATTCAGACTACTTTCGGTAATTTTCTTTAACCTTGAGGTGAATGGAAGCGTAGTAATACACGGCAGGAGAGACTTTTCACTTTTCTGCTACATTACAGGCATATTTCTCGGGTGGATACAATTCTTTGAATTTATTTCTACCGCGCTTTAAATAGCACACTGAAATTGCCTAAGACCCGATACATGGAGGATATCAATAGCGTGAACATATTTGACTGTGTGTTAAAAGTCATATATTGTATTAGGTACATTTTCAATGCTGAGTGTCTTACATATTGAGTTGTTTTTGCAGAATTTTAATATTATAAAATAGGAGAGAGTATAGGACGTATTTATATTGGTAATGTGTAGAAAAATCCATTTTATTACATGAAGCTTGTCTGTGTAGATATTAGTCTTTTCAAGAATTCTTTGAAAGATTACGTAGTCTATTTGGATATATTTTAGGATAAATGCTAACGTTTGTGGGACATGTTCTGAATTTGTTGGGGAAGAGTCCTAAAATTTGAGAATAGATACTGAAGTTTGTAAGACATGTTCTGAAATTTATTGGGAAGAGTCTTAGAATTTTAGGAAAATGACTGAGGTTTGTAGGACATGTTCTGAATTTGTTTGGGAAGAGTCCTAGAATTTTAGAATAGATACTGAAGTTTGTAAGACATGTTCTGAATTTGTTTGGGAAGAGTCTTAGAATTTTAGGAAAATGCACTGCGTTTGTAGGACATGTTCTGAATTATTTTGGGAAGAGTCCTAGAATTTTGGTATAAATTCTGAAAATTATTCTTTGGAAGTAGTAATTCTCTAGAAATACTCTTTTGAAGATCATACTATACATTAGAAAGCTAGTGAAGTTGTCACTATGATGATTTAATCCCTGATAGACATATTCATGATGTAATAAAAGTCTCTACGAAGTGCGTAGAAAGCTTAAATGTTTGCTATTGGAAATTCGAGAACATTCAGAATTTCATTAGATGAACGTTGCGTCACCGTATGGTGCCTGTTCTTAGGCGCCAGGCATAAATCTTGAGTCGCCGCATACCAATATAGAACTGCCGGTGGGTAGAAACAGCATCTAAATTTAGGCACCTTTCAGTCCCATAGCACAGTGGAGCATGCACTCTCAACACAACAGCGCTGAGACAATGGAAAGCAACGCTACTGCTAGAAATGTATATACGTATACTCTGAAAACCAATGCTGAGCAGAGCGAGTTGAACAAATTGAATTGTTACTGTCGTACTGAATAGCATTGCTTGATAGATTGTCCATATGAATTATATTGGCATAAAAGTTACTATACTTTGTGAAACTGAATAGCATATTGGAGATACATTCTGCAATTAATCTGAAATTAGTGGAATTTAGATTGTTGGTTTAGTAACTCAAGTTTGGCTATAGGTTAAATACATTTGCATTGCATTTCAATGTCACAGGGATATTGTTATAGCAGATAGACGATTGTATACTAGTTACACGATGTGTACCGGGTGAAGTAGAGACTTTACAAAATAGTATATAAGTACTATTGACTTTTATATTGCTTTTGGTTCTGGAGATTAATGGGAATTTATTACGTTGGTTAGTTGTAATGCATATAGAGACAGCTAAATGCATATCTTCTATATAACAGAGTTATACAATACTCAGATTGATGATATTATGATATAGTTATATTGTTTTCTTCATTAAGTAGTAATTCACTCACTCGGCAGCAAAGGAAGCAGAACAGAAACAGATGTAACTTTGAAAGATTTAATCAGATTTAGAAATCAGAATTAGAAATCAGAATGGAAATCATAGCGGGGCCTGGCACACAGGCTAACAAGCGGGTGACTGGGACCCTTCAGTTCCGTATCATGTGGATCAGGTGCCGACATGGGGCAAAGTCTCAGTAGCGGTAGGCAGGAGAGATCAGTGCTCACCCCCCCAGAACGAGGGTGCGAGGGTGGGAAAGCGAAGTAGACACAGCGAGGTGCCAAGACAGAGTGGCGTTACAGCATGAGGTACAAAGCGAGGAAAGTGAGGAAAGCTCTAGCCTCGTTCACAAATTACACATGTTAGCCTCTGCCAACATGCTCAATCGGCAGCAAAGGAAGCAGAACAGAAACAGATGTAACTTTGAAAGATTTAATCAGATTTAGAAATCAGAATTAGAAATCAGAATGGAAATCATAGCGGGGCCTGGCACGCAGGCTAACAAGCGGGTGACTGGGACCCTTCAGTTCTGTATCATGTGGATCAGGTGCCAACATAGGGCAAAGTCTCAGTAGCGGTAGGCAGGAGAGATCAGCGCTCACCCAATAAAAGAGCGAGCGCTGAAGGAGCTTCACGTACGGAAGGACCCGAAAGGTAGGCGCGGACTGCCCTACCCTTCCAGGTACCCACTCGAAGGAGATCCGAGTTAGGAAGGCCTGCACTCTGGCAAGCCTGAGCAGCACCTCGCCGGAGGCTGTGGAGAGTGAGGCTTGCATGATGTTGTTGTCCTGATGCAGCATTCCGGAGGATCACGGTCAGGGCCTTTGCAGTCAGCGGTTCACCGGAAGGAAGTATGAAGGCAGGGTCATCAGGTTCGATAGAAACAGACAACCTATAAGCAGTCCAGGCATTTAGAGGGCAGCAAGGTGAAGAAGGGATACAGGGAAGGCGGGAAAACTAGGGGAGCGGAATAAAATGGGCGTGTCTTTGTGTGACTTTAACATATCAGCGGTGCAAGGAAATGAGCCTAGCCAAACTTTCAGAGCTGAAATAGTTTAACACAGCACCAGGGGATCGGAGAACTGAGGAGAGGAAAAGCAGGAATGAGAGCAAATCATATGTGGATGGGGACACTGGACGCACACCGTGTTCCCGACAAAACTGCAGATACCGAGTCAGATGCACCGACTTGTTTTACCATGTCCACGATGGCAGTCCAGCTTTGTACACCTCCAGCAGCGTGTCATGATGCCTCATCATGTATCCTGGAAGATAGGAGCAAAAACAGTACTATCTTGCAGGACGAAATGATTACAACTCAAAATCAAGGATGCTCAAGTCTAGAACTACTTTGTTCATAATGCTCGCATTGCGGTTGAGGCGAGGAAGGGAAGAACCCCCCCCCTCCCCCGGCCCTCCCTCGGCCGTTGTTGGCCCTTACGCAACCTCCCACGCTTTTTTCCCTTATAGCCAGCCCCTCTGCCCATCAAGCCACTCGCCCGCCCGCCTCCAGCCACGCTACTCCTCCGGCTTCCCTTTTTTCTGGCACTACACTCTGGCCATACATACGCCGGGCTCTACACTTTGGCTCTACACATGCCACTGCTACACACGCCACCGCCATGCCTGCCGGTAAGGGTCGAGGACGACGCGCCGCACGGAGGGAGGCACAGAGGATATCCGAGGCCAGCTCGCCTCCCTCATCCACGCCCTCCTGGCCCCCGAGAGCCGCGATGCCTCCTCCGAATGGGCCCGGACGATGCAGTCGACTCTCCACGAGACCGTAAATGCTCTGGAGCGGCTCTCATCACGACTCGACAGGATCGACCCTCCAGCCGGGCAGCCGATCGCCCCCGTCTCCGCGACGCCGCCTCAGCCCTCCCACGACGCCGCCGCCGCCCCTCAGCCGAGGGCCCGCGCCCACATGGTAGGGGGAGCCTACCCGCCTCCACCGCCCCTGCCAGCCCTCCTGGGGGTGATCCACCCCCAATACGAGATGTTCGCCAGAAGCTCCACACCTCAGCTGTTGCCTCCGGTCGCGGGGGCAGCGCCGCCGCCCCTTCACTCCTGGGATCCTGTCGCCCACACCTCGACCTCCGCCGCCGACGCCGTTCGAGAAATACTTGACTCAGCCGAGACACAGCATGCGGGGCGCCGATAAGGTATTTCGCCCCACTACATATTTCCTTGTGATCTCATTGAGCGGGGGGCGGACAGGAAGGCGGTCAAGAGAGGGGAGGCCACCAAGGACGAATATACCCTCGCCCTCCGCATGTTGGAAGCCCACACTGCCTTCCCCGCCCACTCCCTCCCCAGCCTTAACCACCACGCCCTCACCATCCACCGTGACAACCTCGTCCATCCCTGGCCTATCGTCCGACGGTACTCTGAAACTATCTTCACTTGGATCGCGGACGGAAGGCTGCCCCACGGATGGCACGACCCCATCACGATACACATGCTCCGCATGGAGGCCCTCACCACCCCAGCCGGCTCCGCACCCGCCCCCACGACCCAGCCCATCCCAGAACGCAGACATCCTCCCAGCCCGACACACGCATCCCCTACAACCGGGAGACCCACGGCGCCCCCTGCTCCTCCTTGAACTGCGACCCCGCCTCGTGCGACCGGGCGGGGGTGGGCGAGACCCATGGGGAGGGCCCACCCTACCCCCCCCTACCCCCCCCTACCCCCCCCCCCTACCCCCCCTACCCCCCCCCCCCCACCCACAACCGACCGCCCTCACATCTTGCCGCTCCGGGTACCAAGACTGGAACCAGTAGTGGGCCGCCCCGCCCCCCGCGGCGACGCAACCACCTCACCCGGCTTCACAGAGACCCCCCCATGCACTGCCCTCCGCGATAAAACGGCCACCACCCATGACCGCACAGACCCTCCCTCACACCACCTCACCGCAGCCAACCGCCGCTCCTCTCTCATCTTTGCCGACCACACGGCCACCCCACACCGCGTCCAGACCGCAGGCCTCTCCTCAGAAGTTGCCGCCACAGCCGCCCCGGCGGCCCCCCATGGCCCCCCATGGCCCCCACGCCTCCCCGGTAGCGGCCGGCCCGCACCCCGAGGCCGCACATCCCGGCCCGCCACCTAGCGACCACGACCAAGGCCTCCAACCTCCCCACACCGCCCTCCCCCCCCGCCCCCCCGCGGCAGGCGCCGCCACCGCCTCGGGCCCTCCCCGGGCGACACAGCCTACCTCACCCGCCTTCCTGGCCTCGACCCCGACACCCCCCCCCCCCAATCCCCCCCCTCCCCCGCCACCTTCGACGCTCCCCTCACTCTCCCCCATCGCACCTCCTCGCCCCCTCCCGCCCCTCCTCCTCCCCTCCACACCCACCTCAGCGAGCCTATCGCAGACATGGTCGATCCCCACGTCCAAGACACCCTCCTCGGTGCCCCCTCCTGCGGCCCCTCTCCCCACCACTACCGCCCCACCCTCCTCGCCATATGGCCCCAGGCCTCTGGCGAGGCCTGGGCCCGCTACCCCACCTTCACCCGCACATATGCCGCACTCCGGGATGCGGGCCTCCCTAATCTTTTGGCCCCACGCATCCCTCTCCCCTCCGGCCTCCACATCGCCGCCTGGCGTGCCCGCCTCCGCGACTACCCCGACCCAGCCCTCCTTGACCTCCTTGAGTTTGGCTTGCCCTCCAACTTCACCGCCTCATCCTCCCCCGCCTAACCTTTACCAACCACCGTGAGGCCCCTGAACACCTCCCACATATGCGCAAATTCATAGACACCGAGCTCGCCCTCAGGGCCCTCGCAGGCCCCTTCACCGTCCCCCCATTCACCCCCTGGACCCAGGTCTCCCCGATGATGACCCGCCCCAAGTCCGACCCGGGCAAGAGGCGGGTCATCATCGATCTCTCCTTCCCCCCAGGGCGGAGCGTCAACGCTGGCATTCCCCGCCGGGAATACCTCGGCAAGCCCCACACCTATACCCTCCACGCCATCGCCGACCTTGGGCACCGCCTCATCAGAGAGGGCCCCCAGGCTTACCTCTGGTCCGCGGACATATCCCGCACATATCGCCAGCTCCGCGCTGACCCCCTCTCGTGCCCCTTATATGGGATCGCCCTGGACGGTAAAACCTACATTGACCTAGCCCTCCCCTTTGGCTGCCGCTCCTCGGGCGCCGCCTGCGTCCGTGTGTCGGCTGCCGTCGCCTGGATAATGAGGCGCGACGGATACCACACACTGGTTTATGTCGACGACTTTGTCGGGTGCGAGGCCTCCTACCTCGGGGCCTGCCAGACATTCGACGCATTCCTCGCCCTCGCCGCCACCCTCGGCCTCGACGTGGCCCCAGGCAAGTGTCACCCCCAAGCTGTCCGCCTCACCTGGCTGGGCTTCGCCCTCGACAGCGAGGCGATGACAATTCGCATCGCACCCGACAAGATCGACGATCTCATCACCTCTTGCGAGGCCCGCCTCACCAGACCTGCCATAACCCGCCGCGAGCTCCAGAGCCTCCTCGGGCGCCTAAACCACGTGGGGAGCTGCGTCCTCCCAGCCCGCAGATTCATGAGTCGCCTCCTCGGCGCACTCCGAGGATGCTTAGGCTGCGCCTCCCTCACCCTTGACGACGACACCCTCCGGGACTTCAGGTGGTTTTCCTTCTACGGCCGGGAGGCTAACGGCCTGCACCTCCGCCGGGCCCCAGAGGGCCGCTCCTATGTCATCGAGTGTGACTCTTCCCTATCGGGCGGGGGCGCCTACTCCACAACCCACTGCTACGCCCGAGGGTACACCTCGGCCTTCCGGGCGCGCTTCCCCGATATTCACGAGCTGGAGGCGGTCAACCTCGTCGTCGCCCTCCATGCCCTCCTCCCCGAGGACGTCGCGGGGGCGACGGTGGTCATAAACACCGACAACATGGCCTCCGCCGCCTCGCTCGACTCCGGCCGCGCCCGGGACCCTACCCTCGGGACATGCGCCCGGGAGCTCTGGCTGCTGGCCGCCTCCCGTTGCTTCACCCTCGCTGTCGTCCACCACAAGCCCGGGGTGGACCTCGTCCTCGCGGACGCCCTCAGCCGCGCCCACCTCGCCGGACCCTGGGCTGAGGTGGCTCGCGCCAGGGTGGCCCGCCTCAGGCTCAGCTACGTATATCCCTCTCACGACGCCTTCCCCTTTAATCCAGGGCTATGATTCAGGCCTCGTCCCCGGGGGTCTCCGGCTAACCATCAGGACCTCCAAAACCATCTCCGGGCCCTCGGGGGCCGTCGCCCTCTTCGTCCCGGCCTGCCCTCGGCAGGGCCTCTGTTCGGTCGCCGCCTGGAACGCCGCCATCCTCCAGCGCCCGGCTCCGGCCCCGGCCTTCATCATGCCCTCGGGTCGCCCCCTCGACCCGCGCTCCCTCACCGCGCTCCTCCGAGGCGCGCACCGCGCCCGAGGTGTCCCCAGCGCTGAGGCCTTCACACTCCACAGCCTACGCCGGGGGGTGGCCCAGGCCTGCCACGCCGCCGGCATTCCCATATCCGACATAATGGCCCAGGGGACATGGACCTCTGAGGCGGTCCACGCATACATGCGTCGCCTCGCCCCCTCGGCCGCCCCTCTCCTCGGCCTTGGTGGAGGGCTCTTCGGACCCACCTCCCGGCACCTCCACACCATAGACTCACACCGAGCCTCTATATTAAGCGCCTCTACTTACCACATTTATCACTCTTATTACAATTGACTCTAAACCTTATTTGACATTACCTTATATCTTATCCTATTATCTATTATATTGAGATTGCATTTCTCATATATTGACTCTCAACCTTGATTGACATTACTTATTAACATGCTACCTTTTGTTGATATGCTGACATTACTTATTAACATTGTACATTATTGCTTATATGCTCTCCTACATGATTCGGCATTTCTGACTAAAATGCATTTTCTTCCACCCCTGCCTCATCGTTCTTCCTTGTCGCACATCAACTTCAGATAGCTTCAATTGTTTACATAACAGAACCGCTTTATTCTTCAGTACAGTAGAATCAGTCATGCGACTCAGCGCATCTGCTAAGATCAATTCTTTTCCAGGCTTGTGAATAATATCAAGGTCAAAGTTATGTACTGCTGCCAGTAGCCATAATTACCTAGCACACGCACATAACATCTTGTCTTTCCCCTTTCCTGATGATAGCACCTGCTGGGAGGGAAGATTATCTGTATTCCCGACTATTAAATACTTACACGGATCATGAGGGAGCAAGACCGAGACCGCATGAACCAGATTAAGAGCATCAAGCTGGGAGATCGACATATCTAATTCTTTAACCTCCGATGTAAACTGAGAAGCAAAGAATTCTATCGGTGAGAAACTCCACCCACTGACAAGGTAGCATCACATTCAATAACCCATGGTATTCTGGGGGAAGAGGGAAGGAGCAGCCTCATATTAAAGGTGCTGGCAAACTTCGCAAACCATTCAAGATCTAACAAAACATCTGTGTCAAAAGGATGGGAACCTACAAAGGGAGCTGCTCTAAGAGCCGCTAGGACTTATTCGTGAACCTTGCTGCCGGCTTTATACATTTCGACAGATGTTGTAACTTGCCCACTAGACTCTGAAATTGCTTCCTAGTTGCAACCGTTTTAGCTTTCCAAATGGTACAATCTTCCATTACCGCCTCTAACTTCTCCCTCGGTATCGACACCGACATATCTACAGTGTCTATTTCATAGCCTAGCCAGATTAGGGAAGTAACTGGGGGAGAACATTTCTGCAACACTAACTCTAAACCCAAAATCCGAGTAATCTCAAAGAACCTCGCATAAGCTTCAGCTGCTTTCTTTTCAGAACTTTCCAAACCCACAAAATCGTCAAGATAATACAAAACGAAAAACCCTTCTTTCCTCAACAACCAAACTACCGCTCGAGTAGTTCTAGCACACGCCAGGGCTGATGTTCTACATCCGAAGGGTGGGCGATGTCAATAAAGAACTCACTATTCAGCGTAATTCCCAATAGGGGCGCAGAAAGTGGACAGATGCATAACTGGCGATATGCCCGAGCCAAATCTGCCGACCACAACCACGATGAAGGGCCCAACAAAGTCAGTCTATCAGTCAGAGTAGCTATGGAGGACAGAGACAAATTAAATTGCCTCCCTTGAAAGAAACCTTTTACGATCCCCGAGTTAACACTCCTTCCTAGCGGAAAGCTCAAGTCCATGATAACCCTTCTGCTATCGGAGTTCTTTTTTGGCCTAGTCATCAATGGACTTATTTGGCACCAGGGCTCAAACGGAAGCTGCTGAAATGGACCTATTAATGCACCCATTTCCTTCTCCTTACTGAGATACCCACAGATATGAGGATCCGAACTCGCCACGAAAGCATGATTGATTAGGGTAGGAACTGGAATTGCCGCGGATGTGTAGTCCAACGGCCACCCATACTCTAAGTGATCGACTAGTAATGTATCCGGATAGTCAACAAACATATTCCTCCACACATTAATAGCCAAACCTGACGGAATCGAAATACGCGCTTTAAGATAATTAGGAAGCGCCGTAGCTCTAACTGCAGTGTAAATCTTACAATACAAACTCTTTTCTGTTTCTCGGGAACTGTCTACCACTGGCCAAAACTTATCAAGCACCGGACTAAACACAAAAGGAGAGGAAGGAGGGAGAAAGCCAACTGGTTTCTTAGAACTCTCGCCCTCTATCAACAGAGTATCAGACTCAAACCAGTCGAACATAACTTCAGGGAGTGGAAGATCTATGTCCGAACACAACAGTTGACCAACCTCCCCAGCTGATCGCTCACCACTCGGAACTAGGTCAGGAGCATGGGTCATTGAAACCGGAGACGTAATTACAGCTAGCGATTGCTTCCCGACTGACTGAAGAGAAGGGTGGGGGAGGAAACGGTAGGGGGTCAGGGCGCTGAACCCTGTCTAATTGCTTGTACATGCTGCAATGTTGACAAACTCTCACAAGCCGAATTATTGACAGGGGGCAGCACAGTTATTACTTTCTCGGGTACAACATTCAAAGCAGTCTCTGTAGAGAAAACATTGTCAAATTCACTCACTGAACTCACTGGCTGCGCGACCGGTTCTGTACCAGGTTTCCTATCAAGAATACCTCTTTTCTTCAAACAGTCTTGCTCTTTATGTACTAGCACACGCTTAAACCGATACGCGCACCATGCACATATATGTTGAAGGCGGGCGGGATGCTCTCCATGAGAATGCTCAAACCCGCAGTCTTTTCCCCAATTCCACTTCCAACATGCTTTACCGTCTCTCTCCTTATTATATTCATCTTGACTATTAATGGGCGTTGAACCCGACTGGCTAGGTGGCACTGAAACAGTATGCGACACATTATGCGGGACAGGAGCTGGCAAGCGACTTGCCGACTGAACATATACCGTTTTTGACTGCGCTAGTTTCATGGCGTCCGAACACATGTCCCTCTGTAGATCCTTAGCATGAACCTCATCTAAAAGGCCTAGCCTAAACCGCCCACTTTCCGCCAACTGGAAAACTCTCTCAGACCATCTGCGACAGGTTGGCCACTCCCATGTAACCGCCATCCTGGCCAGCTCTTCTTCATGCCTCAACAGAGGCGGCCACCATTCTTCTGGAAATGAAGGCTCTGCTTCCAGCTGACGCAGCGCTAGGAAATATTCCGCCCACGTTGCCTCTCCTGAAGAGAGCTGCCTAAAGTACCTCTTGTAATAAACAAATGGGGAAGCAACTTCATACCTTTTTTCTTACGAAGCGCTGGTGTCGAATGTAACAACGGCTCAACTCTAGGTTCAGCTAGTCGAACTGGGCGGGGTGGCGGGGGCAGGATTCTAGGCAGGAGAGGGAGCGTATCCCGCCGGCACATAGCCCTCGAGTCATGCGTTCCCCGCCCACGCGGCAACACCTCTGGGGACACTGAACTGTCTGAACTCTTGCTCCTTCTCCGGCAGGGGGCAAGAGACGGAGAATTCCGCCTTGTGGACCCCGACAGCGGGCTCACCAAGCTCGGCACCGGTGGAGAGGAGGAGAAAGACGACAACTGTCTAGCAGCAGCAGTCGATGCCCGAGTCGACACCGGCCGACCTGCCCTACCCCACTGACAGCGCTGTGACAGCGGCGGATGGCCTCGGCGCTTCTTGACAGGCAGCATCAGAGGTAAGCAAACTCAAAAGCGAAGTAGACAGAGCGAGGTGCCGAGACAGAGTGGCATTACAGCATGAGGTACAAAGCGAGGAAAGCGAGGAAAGCTCTAGCCTCGTTCACAAATTACACATGTTAGCCTCCGCCAACATGCTCAATAAATAAATATATTTGTACTCTATCGGGGATATAGAATACTTTTGATTATTTACTTATTGGTAATATAAGAAATATACTTGAAATCTGTGATAAACACTAATAAAATTATTTCACTCTGAGCGTGTATCATTTGGATTGACAAATGCATGAGCTGTATTCCAAAGAATGATGAATTTAGTTATTGTAGAAGTCTGAAAAAAATGTTGGTTGATTTATTCAGATGGTTATGCGTGATCATGGTTAATGAATCTATGGGAAATATGATCCATTATTACATAGTCTTAGAATCATTATGATAACAGTGGTGGACACGTTACATAATTGTCTTTTGTGGTAAACTGGTAATAAATTACAGACGTACGGAGATGATAGAGGGTATATCACGACCTTTGCCCTTCGATCTATTCAATTTTGGCCAAGATTGATGCACTAATGAATTATTGGTGAATACAACAAAATAAAAACTTAAATTAATAAATTCATAAGAAATTGAGAAAGCACGTGGTGGATTGAATATTTGATAGTTATAATTTATTCAATAGAATTGACCAATCACAGCAAAGAACACCGCGGATGGAGCGACGGAGACGCGGATGTCTGAGTGATTTGGTTCATTCAACGAGAATTTCTTTGTTTGTGCGCCACCAACAAATAACGATTGCGCCATACTTAACCATTGTACTAACACGAAGCATAGTACAAGTCGACAGGTCGGTACCTGCTGGACAGGGTTTGGCTGAGTTTATTCATAAGAATTGATGGTGTTCATTAGTAAACTTGCGCCAGTTGTAACACGTTGGTACGTAAATTGCGCCAGTAATTAAGTTACTAATGCTGTATTTTTACAGGCATGTCGTTGATGGAATAGACACCACAGTAGCATTTCTATGGTAACATAAATAAGACGCTTATGCTTACCAAATGCTGCTGAGCAGTTCATGTGGATGAATTGTATAGAATGGATAAATTAGTATTAACATTGTGAGGAATTGTATAAACATTGACTTCTACATCCATGTACTAATATAATATTGTTATGCTACCATGACGTAGACTGAAAAAAAGTACATCTGTGGTGGCTGGATGTCACACTAACAAATAACAATTCCATTTCTTTCCCATTGACTTTTCTACTTATATAAGTTAGTTTTTAGTATGCCTTAGTGTTACATAGTGTAACGTAAAAAAGGTCTTACTCGATGGTTTGAGTTTTAAACTGTTTAGCTACTGGAATAAGCTAAATTTCGTCACACGAATGACGGAAATGTTATATTCGCATGAAGTAATACTCTATGACTTTCGCTAACACTTTGGGATGTTATGTTTTTGGAAAGGGTAGATCAAGCAGTTCTAAGAATTGACACGATTAAAGAGTGGTCAATGCAAATAATCAAATATGTTATATATTTCATTTTAGGACACACCATTGAAAATGCATTATCTATTCTTAGTACAAAAATCTTATTCATTGGATCGTGGGAAACCTAAAAACGCTTAAAATAGTACATTGATCTCGCATTACCATAATAGTTATAGTGAATTCTCAAAGGCTAAAAATCTGTTCTATACTACTAATATAGGCATTGTTTTCGAACGAAACCCACTCGATTGCCGGAAAAGATGGATGCGTATGGTCGATAGAGCGAATCTATGCGGCAAGCATAAACATTTCGCGAGTATATGGTAAGGTCGATTAGAAATCGGATGCGCGAGCCGGGAGTCTATTTCTTATCAGGTGTCAACGGGCGTCACGCATGAAGCGATAAAACATATTTATTCAGCGTGAATGAAGCAGTTTTTACAGACAATTCACTAAGGCGTGAAGCTAAATTAGACATAACATGATTCACATGATAGATTTGTCTTTAAATGTCACTAATCTTCGTGGTGGTTGACGAAGGATTGGCGGAAGCATTTCGTCATCGAATGGAACTATAACAAAGTCCAGTTCTTATGTTTTTGTATTAATAAATGCATAATTAAAGAACTATGATACTTAGAGACATAAACTAACATAGCTAAGACATCCAAAGTTTCTATTCGATGTTATGATGTGTATCACAATACATATAAATGACTATAAAATTATGAAATAAGAGAATTAAATTAACTTTTAAAAACATTTTATATTTTTCTAGTAAGAAATGTATTCTATATGTTCATATTACTTAATAATGTGATATATATTATAAGGAATTATTTATTTAAAAATAGAACTAAATAATGTTCTTGATGGAGATTCTTGTGGATGAAAGACCTAGGCAGAGAGTAAATACTTGTAGACTACAATGTGAACTATGGGAAGGACTTTCTGATCCATATGTTCCAGGCCAGAAATCTCTAGGGCTAGAGTGAAATAGCTGATGGAAGTTAAGTAACTGGTGCAGCGAGGATGATTCTGTGAGATCATGTTCAGGACAGATAGATGCATTTAAGTTCAATTGTGAGGTCGAACATATGAGTACTCTTGTGGAAGTTCGATTCTATATTAAACTCTTCAAAAATATTCTGCTAAGCAAAAACATTAGTTGAACATCTGGAGATTATAGAAATGTCTGCCGTGAAGATCTTTTTCATTTATGTTGAAGTGATCTCCAAGATTCTTCCTTTTTTTCCTATTGTTTGCTGAGCGAGACATGATTTGCTTTCTACTGCTTATCAAGTGGAGAAGATGCCTGGGGAGGTACAGTAATGCCTAGGGTATTGAATGAACTACAATTATTTTCACAAAAGCGACTGTTCGTTGGGAGGTCAGCTGAAATAATCATAGGGATTTCACAATTTTGATAATACATATGTTGGTTTCACTTTATAAGAGCGAGCAAGACAAACCTCAGCTATAAATGTAAATGATGTATGCAGTTTTTTTATATGATCTTCAACATTTATTTTTTTAAATGATCAATCATTTTTGGGAGGTGGACTGGGCACAGCTAGTCCTAGAAAATTAATTATTATTTTTGTCAGATAGTTATTGACTTTATCAAGAGGTGAACTATGAAGATAGTTACCTATAAAGATCATTATGTATGATGATATTCACATATTTAACTTGAGGAAGTGAGACTGATTTTCAACAGGCTGCACAGTGAAATGGGAGTAACTGATGGCAGTAAGACAACCCTGAACTATTGGGGCATGACTTTCTGATCCTTATGATGGCATGAACTGATTGCTCTGTCACTCCATTACAGGACAGATAGATGCATTTACGTTCATTTGTTATTTTGGAATAAGCAGGGCAGAAGAGTTAGATATATATTTTTTAGATGTATTTCAGTAACTTGAGATAGCAACAGTGATAAGTCAGCATGGTTGTAAAGTGGATTTTTTTATATATATTTGTTTATATCTGTTGATTTCACTTGCATGAGCAAAAGCTGGCTGGACCAGCAAGGCTAAAAAGTAGGTTGATAGATATATACTCTTATATATATTCATTTGACTTGAGGTAGCGAGACTGATAAATCAGCAATGCTGAAAAGTAAAATAATATATATATATTGTTTTGAGATCATAAGCCACTTTTTGTAATATATCATACTATGAATTAAATTTAATAATATTACTGAAGCTATAAGAATTTATTCATCTGAAAACTAACTGATATAATGTTGGATGTTATCATTATTGTCATGAAATGTCATAGACATAGGGTTGTCATGAGAGTTGCTTCGTTTGCAATGCATGAATATAATTTGGTTGAATATTATCAATACTGCATGGAGATGTTATTCACTTGAAATTCATGAAGGTAGAATATTAACATTATTGTCATGAGATGTGTTTCAAATTGAAATGTCGTAGACATAAGGTTGTCCTGAAAGGTTATTCAATTGAAAAATCATGTACATATAAAATGTTGAATATAACCATGTGCATGAACTGTCATTTGAAAATTCATTGCATAACTTGTTAAATATTATCATTTATTTCATGATTGATTTGTTTCAATTGACATAGATATATGATTGAACATTGCATTTATTTTCAAACACAATCATAGTATAGTTAGACGAATCTTACCTTGGTACAGATGATGGATAACTCTTGTTTTCCCGAGGTACAAGCCTCGGATAGTCATGGACTAGGGAGAAGGAAGCAACATCCGGTACAGCAATCTTCACCTAATTATTCAGGATAAAAATGAGCTTAATGATTGGAACTCCTCATGTTTTCTTTTTGGCACAAGCAAACATAATAGTCGTGGCAGGGTGTGGTGGGCGGGCCCTAGTCCACGACTATCCGAGGCTTGTACCTCGGGAAAACAAGAGTTATCCATCATCTGTACCAAGGTAAGATTTGTCTAACTATACTTTTTTACCTCGGTACAACGCCTCGGCTACTCGAGGCCGAGGGACACTTTACGTAGCCTCATTTTTATCCTCTATTATCTGATCAACATAGTAATTTTTTCAGTTGTAAATTCCAATTTTGTAAATTCTCACACATCTTCTTAGTTGTTGAGTAGGCGGGTTACAACCCCGCTCGTCTTTTCTAGTCGTTTGTTGCCATATTTAACCAACGACCTTGCCGTCTTGCAGCCGGCATATGCTAGGATTCTCTTCACTGAGATTCCCAATTGTCTCGTCTTCGAGATCATAGCACCTCTTGTAAAGTGCGAAGCGTAGCGTCCTATGTCAAAGCCTGCTGACTTTGAATCGTCCAACTGGCGATAGTCTCTAGATAAATCCTTATATGGCTTTATGAAGCTTACCAAAAGCTGTCTGGAATTATGTATTCCTTTTATCTTGGATATATAAGCCTTAATGGCTGACACTACCCACAATGTCCTGTCATGTGGGAACCCATTAAAATGAATCAAGGAGAGGGGATCTCCTGTACTGTTTGATTTTTTTTAATTTTCCCAAATCAAACGTGACCTCCTTGTCATCAATGTCTAGGCCAGTAAGTAAAAAATGTCAACAATTACTTGGGCCCTATGACCGGTTACCCAAAGTAACAATACAGATCATTTTTAGCCTAGCTGTTTAATCGATAGATGTCCATAACCAGACCATTTTCAAGAAAAACTTAAACACCCCTTAGACATCCCAAAACCTATTATACTATGGTTTAGGAGGGTTTCTTTCATCTAATGACCTCCTGAAACACTGAAGAACTTCGTGTTTCCCAATTAATTCTCCGTCAATCCTTGGTAAGATGACCGAAAGAGCTCATCGAGCTGCATTAATGGCTCTATAACCTAATCCATCATCCTGCATCATTTGTAAGAGGTGGACTACCCCAGCAAGGGATGGTTCCATTGGCTTAACTTTATGTATTTAAACAAAACATGCTCTATTTATTTTGTGGATGGCATAACAATTATTTATGTAACTTGTTATTCTTTCTTGATTCAAACAAATCAATTTATTGAACCAATATCATCATTTAATGACTAGTCAAAATAATCATACTGAGTAACTTTCTCTAAACCAAAGTGTCATAAAAATGTGTTCTGAAAGGAATGCCAGAAGGGGTGTTGTTAACACATCCCCAGAAATCATTAATGCTTAAAAAATGTTCCCCTTACGTGTAGGAAAAATATAAAGTCCTTAGCTCCTAAGGCTAATACTTCCAACCATGGCTGCATGTCCCAATCAGGGACTATCAAAGCCCTCCTTGCTACTCTGCCGATGAGGCTGAATGTTTAGGAAAATGTAATAAAATTTATTTTCCCCCCAAATCAAAGAGACAACATCCAGTTGCCAAAGATTTTGCTCTGGATGCCATGAACAACTTTATAAAATGTTTTTATTTCATAATGCCAACAAAATATATACGGCTTCCCCAATTCCAATTTAATTTCGCTCTCTTATTATATGAGTTGGAATTGTCCCTCCCATGTTGCGAATGAAAGCCATTACTGTAGTACTATCTGTCAACATCCTGACATAGCATTAGGGCATGCAGGCTAAATACCTAACCCTAAATACACTGCTTCGCAACTCTAGAACATTAATATGATCTAAGTTCTTCATCAAGCCAACGGCCTTCCAAACTCCTAACTTCATAAATGTGGTACCTAAACCATTTACTGCATTTTGACCCACTGCTTTTGACTGCACACCAAAACATGAATCATCACTGTCCGGAACATACCTGTCCTTCCCTCTTCATGAGCGAAACAATTTTAACAGTTTGTAAAGAAGGGAGAAGCACAAGCTAAACCACTTGGTAAACAAGTAAATTGATATAGTTGTTCATTCGAAATAAACCTTACAAATGTTTGGTCTGTTTCATAAATTGGTTGGTAACTGCCTGTGAGCAGCTCGACTGTAACTGGGCCATAATGAATGAATCATCAATGTATGGAAACAATACAGTTATTTTTTACCTCCTGGCTGAGCCACTTTTCTAGGCCAGCAGAGCCGGAACCTGGCCTTCTTTCCTCGCCTAACACTGTGTGTACCAGGGAGGCTTAAACCCTCACCCCCGGTGATGAGTAATTATCATCCGAAATGGGAGCCTCGGTCTTACTGCCCTTCATAGGCAACTAACCCTTAAATCCAAGATCTGTAACGATCAATGAAATTTAGAGTGCTCAACCAACTATTTGTTTGTTGTTTTTCGTCCTAGAAAATCTATAATCATATCCAGACAGGTACCGTTTGTAACAGTACATACCCATAGCTAATAATGGCCAAAGTACCTCTCAGGCCAGACACCCTGTAACCATCAACTGAAAGTTTGAGTGTGGCCAACCAACTAATTGTTTTTATTTACATCCTAGAACATCTAAGCTCCTATCAGGACGGACATCTGTCTCCGCTCGGCCACAAGCGGGTTAAACATAAAGTGGCTTCAGCCAACAATGCTCTCCATTTGTCAACGAGCGGCATAACGTGATGTGGCTTCAGCCAACATCGCTCTCCTCTCAGCTTAAACGTGATGTGGCTTCAGCCAACATCACCCTCCGCTTGGTAACGGACATCCTAAACGGGATATGGCTTCAGCCAACATCGCTCTCCATTTGGTAACAGGCAGCCTAACCGGGATGTGCCATCAGCCAACATTGCCCTCCGTTTAGTAACGGGTGGCCTAAACGGGATGTAACTTCAACCCACATCACTCCCCGTTCTTAACGGGCTACATAACCTGATGTAGTCGCAACCATCATCGCTCTCCGCTCGATCACGGGCGGGCTACTGCGATGAGGCTTCAGCCAACATCGCCCTCAATTTAGTAACGGACGGCCTAAACAGGATATGGGTTCAGCCCACATTGCTCTCCGTTTGGTAGCAGGCGGCCAAAACGGGATGTGGCTTCAGCCAACATCACCCTCCGTTTAGTAACAGGCGGCATAAACGGGATGTGGCTTCAGCTAACATCGCTCTCCGTTCTGGAACGGGCGACACAACGGGATGTGTCTACAGCCATCATCGCTCACCGCTCGGTCACGGGCGGGTAAAATATAGATGAGGCTTCTGCCAACATCGCTCTCCATTAGCCAGCGGCGGCAAACCTGTGATGCCATCATCGCTCTCCATTGTGCAAAGGCGGCTTAAACGTGATGTGGCTTCAGCCAACATCGCTCTTCGTTCGGCCACGGGTGGCAACTACTGGTGTTGGAGAACGTATTTACACCGTTCCAACACAGGCATGTAAGCTAATGTGTAATGTCGTAGGGTAACAGTATGGAAGCCGAAACCAAACGAGGGGTAGGGACCAGTATATCGGTACCCTCCCACACTCTCTGTTCCGTACACTTCTCCCTCCTGCGGCTACTGCGCCAGCAAGTTGGAGAAAATGCTACGAAACTCGGAGGTACGCCTTAAAAAAGGTGGGGAATCCATAAAAGAAACCCAGGATTAAGCCAACATCGCTCTCCGTTCGGCAACGGGCGGCTTGTTGAACCAAAAATCTTACCTGTGATGTGGCAACCACCAACATCTACATACACAATTTTAATTATAAAATAATTCCATAAAAATTTAAAAACACCATGAGATGTTCAATGCATTCGATTAATAATAATGTAATAAACATATCCACACAAGAAATACGTATCCTCCTGTATTCTTGCGTTTAAACCCCTAAGAATAGCCGCTAATGCAATAGCGACACTCAGGTCGAGCAACCGAGCAGAAGTAAACAATCACGGTGAAGTCAATCTACCGTACCGGCTCCCGAATCGGTTTAAAGCCAATGAATTGTTTAATATATCCGCAATATTCTAATATTCCTAGAGAATATTGTTCTCCACAAGAAATATGTATCCTCCTGTATTCTTGGGTTTAAAGTCATAAAAACGCTACGAAACAATAGCGAATATCGAGTCGGAAATCCGACCAGAAGTAAGCCACACGGCAATGTCAACTCTACCGTACCGGCACCCGAATCGGTTTTTCGCCAATATATTCTTTAATATATTCACCAATATTCTAATATTCATAGAGAATATTGATGTACACCAGAAATATGTTATTCTTGGGTTTAAAGTCATAAAAACGCTACGAAACAGTAGCGAAAATCAAGTCGGGAACTCCGACAAGAAAGTAAACAAAATGGCGCTGTCACTGTAGTGTCAACTAGCGTACAGGCACACAAGTCGGTTGTACGCTTATATTTCTTTAAATACAGTCACCATAATCGACAAATTCGTACAAACTAATCTTCATATGTTCATAATGAAATGTGGAAAAAATATCCATAAACTCACTGCAAATTCTGTACTTATTCTATAAAAAAGACTGCTGTATCTCTCGCAAACGTCCACCGTTCACGAGTGGAATATGCTAATTTCTGTACCGGATGTTGCTTCCTTCTCCCTCGGCCTTGAGTAGCGTGCCAATGCACCAGTGGGATGCAGTACTATACAGAGAGAGAAAGAGAGAGAGAGAGATAGGGGGAGGGAGGGAAGGAGTGGGTGGAGGGGGACAGACAGACAGAAAAGGAGTGAGAGAAGGAGGCAAGGAGGGAGGCAAATAAACAGAGAGGCAGGCATAATAGTGGCATGTAGCATGACAATCCTAAATACAAAATATGGATTGAATAATAGGCACAAAGCACAACAGTTATCCCACTGACATACCAATGGCATGTAGCATGACAGCTATATAATCTAAGATATTGTTTGAGTAATACTAATAGGCACACATCATGACATTAACCATCTGACATAACAGTTTTATATTCTCAGATACTGTTTGGGTAATAGATACATGTATACCATGGCAGGCATATACGCTAAAACAGTCTGAGGAATAAGCACATAGCATGTAGCATGACAGTTATATACTCCAAGATACATGAGCAATGGGTGCACAGCAACATTCAGCATGACATTTAGATATTCTATGACACGGTTTGAGTAACAGGGACACTGCACAGTATATCCGTTAATCAGCTGACACATCAGTACTATAACGGCCTGTATTACAGGGTACAGTTTTGAGTGGTGGCCACACAATGCACAAATCAGCCAATGCACCAGTGGGATGCAGCATGGCAGTTATATATATATTCTTATAAAGTGTTTAGAGTGGTGGACACATTGTTGGATAATGGGGCTTGCGGCGCCCAAGATAACGCTAGGTGGTGCTTGTGTAGGCTACTATCAGTCCGTTCGGGGCGGGGGGGGGGGGGGGGGGGATAGAGAGAGAGAGAGAGAGTGAGAGACAGTGAGAGAGAGGGGGAGGGAGGGAAGGAGTGGGTGGAGGGGGACAGACAGACAGAAAAGGAGTGAGAGAAGGAGGCAAGGAGGGAGGCAAATAAACAGAGAGGCAGGCATACAGACAGACATACAGACAAGCATGCATACAGGCATACATATATATATATACAAACAGGCAGACAGGGAATTATATGCAGGCAATCATATGTGCAGGCAGCCAGTCATACAGGCAGGCATGCATCCAGTCATACAGGCAGGCTGTCATACAGGCAGGCAAACAGACATACATACAGGCAAGCGTGCAAGCAGACATCCATATAGGCAGGCAGACATACATTCAGGCAGGCAGTCATATATGCAAGTAAACATACAGGCAGGAAAGCAGGTAGACAGACATTCATATAGGCAGGCAGCCAGTCATACAAGCATGCAGGCAAACACAAGCAAGCAGGCAAACAACCAGACATACATTCATTTAGGCCGTCAGACAAACAGGCAGGCAGGCAGTCATACATGCAAGCAGGCAAACATACATACAGGTAGACAGGCAAGCATACAGGTATACATATAGTCAGGCAGGCAGTCATAGTACTACACAAGGAGTACGGACTGATAATACACAGGCGCCACCTAGCGTTATCTCGCTCCGCAAGCCCCATTAACAAATTGAAATCCCCCATAACCAATGGGGACCTTTCATGAGCCATTTCTCTTGCTATACACTTGGTGGCAGCACCCGTTCCTGGTCCAAGTCGGCCATCATTGTTGGATAGAAGGGTGTAGGTGTGTTGTGGGGTGGTGGTGCGTGGTGGAGGTTTAGGGATGTGGTCGGGGTGTAGGTATGTGTGGTGGGGGTGTTTGTTGGGGGTGTAGGTGTGTGGTCAGGGTTTTGGGGTGTAGATGTGTGGTGGGGGTTTAGGGATATTGTGAGGGTGTAGCTGTGTGTGTGGTGTCTGTGTGGTGCGGGTGTAGGTGTGTGTGGTTGAGGTGTAGGTGTGTGTGTGGTGGGAGTGTAAGTGTGTGGTGGGGGTTTAGATGTGTGGTGGGGGTGTAAGGAGTACTGGGGGTATAGGTGTGTGTCATGGGTGTAGGAGGTTTAGGTGTGTGTGGTGGGGGTTTAGGGCTGTTGTGGGGGTGTAGGTGTGTGGTGGGGGTTTAGGGATGCTAAAGATTGTGAGGTGCCGCTCTGCAAGATGCCCTTACACCTCCACCACAAACCACCTACACCCCCACCACACACACCTACACCACATCCCTAAGCCCCCACCACACCCATACACCCCACACCCCTAAATCCCCATACCACGATCCTCACCACACCCCTACACCTCCACAACACACAAACATATGTCCCCACCACACACACCTACACCCCAACCCCATCCACCCCCCAAACACACCCCACCACAACCCCCTAAATCCTCCCTCCGCCACACACACCAAAATCCTCACAACACCCCTACACTTCCACCACACATCCCCCTACACCCCTCAACCCAATTACACCCCCCCTCTTATTTACACATACTTGATAGTAGAAGGAACTACTATGTAAAGTTTATTAGGGATTAAATACTGTAGGAGGAATTGCAAACAATCCACCATGTTTCACTTGCCTATCAGTACTTACCTGTGTTTGGCTTAGTCACACTATGGCTTGTGAACACTTGCGACCACTTTGCAACCAAAAGCTGGTCACTTGTTTGCGACCAAAGCAAGAAAATAGGTTGGAAAACCCATGGTCGGTGAATGGTCGCAAATGCTATGAATGGTCGATGACCTCCAGGTGGTAAGGTTTTTGGTGCAGCATCTACAACAGCCTTGCTACCAAAATGGTCGCCCAGAGGTCGTCGACTACTTTGTGATCCCCCCTTTTTGGTGGTTGCTAGTGATCGCAAGTGTAGTGTAACTGAGGTATGAATTAGACCAACGCTCTCACTATTCAAGGCTATCATAAATGATCCGAATTGTGTGGACAATTTTATCACTAGCTGGAATTTTTCTTTAAGTTGTTTGAAGAAGGAACTGTAACCTGTGGAGGTCTACAGGGCGCTTTATGGCATGATTTCATGAATCCTTGTGCCCAAGTGGAAATTCAGATTCTCGGCCCCATAGGGAAGTTACTATCGGGGCCTTGGATGGCAAAATTGTATATGCCTGCTTCATCCCCAATAAGCCATGTCAATGGCATTGCGATTGTGAAAGATGTGGTCAATGTCCTGAAGAAATTTAACCAGATATCACAGAACACACTTTCCACAAAAACAGACTTCTTTGGGGATGAACTTTCTGCTGATGCAGCTATGTCCAAACTTCTAGAGAAACCAGTGGATGAGCCTTTATTTATGCTAACGATGTAAGCTTCTCTTTAAAAAATTGTGGATGTTATTGAGAAGCAGCACCAGCGATATTTTGTTACTGATCTCAGTGACCAACTAAGGAAGGAGACAGAGTCTGCTCGGTGTCACAACATTGATGCCGAGGAAATCATTGGCATGTTCAGTGCCGCACAAGAACATACCCCAAATGCAACCATGTGGTACTTGTCTTCTAGGATTCGGGCTAAGAAGAACAATGTTGTTGAATATCTCGATAACATGGAACCGGAAAAAAGACATCGGTTGATTAAAGTGGCAGTTCAGTTGGTTAGAAAACACAGACCAGGAAATCAGAAAAAAAGTGTGGAAATCAAAGCTGAGATCACAAGACGTTTAGCCAGCAAATGCCAGAAGAAGAGAACACTGGAGCGCAATAAACTAGAAAGACTGCTTCGAGCATGTGAAACCAAGAAATTGGACATTGCTGAACAAGTAGAATTTGGCAATGTAGAAGAAATCTTGTCTGGGAAGATAGTGGGGCATCAAATTTGTCACATTTGGTTTGATGAGCAAACCCAGGAGACAACTGTTTACAATGGCAAAGTGGAGAAATTGCTGAAGAGAAATGGTGGGACATACCACATTGGATACTGGGAAGAGGATCAAACATATAACAATGATGCTGAAGATTATGACATATCAAAGTATGCACTTGCTGTGGATTTGATATATGAGGACTTAATTCTTAAAGTTACCAGCCATTTTGTATATATTGTAAATAAACACATATAGTATTTTTGTTAAAGAAGATCCACACGACATTGTATGATATATTTTTTTGTATGAAAAAAAGAAGAGTTATCTAAACTTCTTATTCATGTATGTTGCCCTGCTATGTTTTTTACAGGTCAAAAGTGAATTTATTAGAAATATTTTGTTTTCATTATTATATTATATTGTACATGTTGCTGGTACCATGCATAAATCGAAGCCACGACCATGGGCTCCATAGTGATGCATACTATAGATACCGGATGCAGTATAGCATTCGGTAGCCGTGACCATACTTTCAACTCACAATGGCGGATCTGAATAATTCAAATTCTAAGCTAGAAATTCTGGCTATCAGAGGGGCAGTAATGTTGGACAGCTTGTCCTCCAGGAGCCGGGAAATATCCTCCAGCGTCGGCCCCTGGACCTTACCACCATCCGTCGATGTTGACGGATTAACTGATGGTGAATCTGGACAACGATCGACCCTAATTGGCGACCTGGGCCGGATGCACGCCGATGAACTGTCACGCCAGTCTGTACTTCGCAGCAACTCTCACTAGCTTCCTCTCATTAGCTTTGATTAAACCTTACGCATGATAAAATGTCACAACACCATGATAAAATATCACAACACCACCGCAATATACAATTTTTTTTAACCGATTTTGAAATGCTCAGAGCATAGATGATAACTCTTTTCTTTTTTTTGTCCATTGTAACGATTGACACAAAACAGCACTGAAACTGTTACACTGAAAACACAAGGACATCTGCTTCAAATCAATATGTATTCTATTGGGATTATGAAACACCATGTAAAAACCAAATCAGTTTACCCTGAGAAAATGCATAAGCAGATAGTATGTTGATCGTTACAATGGACAAAGTTTTGTCCCATATTGCTTAGGACCTTTTGAGACAGTCTCAGATGTGTACCGGACAGTATCACAGATAGGATCTGTTGTTGCTCCGGAAGTTAACTATGGTCAGGGTTACCGAATGCTATACTGCATCCGGTATCTATGGTATGCATCACTATGGAGCCCGTGGTCGTGGCTTTGAATTATGCATGTTACTGGCAACATGTACAATGCAGGCACTTGGACATTTACCACATTTGCGATGACATATTTTGTTTTCATAATTAGATTATATTATGACATATTAAAGTATGCACTTGCTGTGGATTTGATATGTGAGGACTTAATTCTATTGTGACCAGGATTTTGTATATAATGTAAATAGGTACATATCATATTTAAAAACAAAGATTCCCCAGTTCAAAACAAAGATCCCCCCATTCATGATATTGCATTGTTGTGTGTGTGTGTGTGTGAAAGAAAAAAATTATTTAAACTCCATAATATTGTATGTTGCCCTGTTAGATGATGGTTACATGTCCAAAGTGAATTTATTAGAAATAGGTTAAACAAATTATATTATCAAAGTAGGCACTTACTGTCGGTTTGCTGTGAGGACATTCATCTATCATACAGTGACTAGATATTTTGTATTTATTGTAAATAGGTATGTAGAGAATTTTAAAAAAAAAGATTCACACATTCATGAAATTGCATGTTTTTGTGTGTGCGTATGAGAAAGAAAAATTATCTAAACTCTGTATTCTTGTATGTTGTCCTGTTATATGATTTAGAATTCAGTAGGACTGTTGCTAACTTTTCAGCTGGTGCAATTATAATAAAAATATTTAAAGTATTTAAGAAGTTATGAACATATATAATATATGTATGATGTAACTAGTTAATTAATTAAAATCAATTAATTAAATACATTAATCAATTAACACGATGTGCTTTTAATTGGTCTATCTCATGGGCATTAATTTAAGCTGCTGATAGCAGCTAAAATCAGCTGGGCTATTTTGAAATGTATTTTTTTATGGGATGGGTCACATGTTTTTCTTTGTTTTTCATTCAAGCAAAGGACAAGATTTCACCCTGATTTTCATTTTTCAAAATGACCTAACTTTCTTCATATTTGTCCTAGAATACAAATTTAAAGACCATTTTAATAGTAATTCACAGTTCTTTCCAATGGTACCAGTTAAAATACAATTATATGAATTTCATTTTTTTTATGGAATGGGTCACAGGTTTTTCTTTGTTTCCCATTGAAACAAAGGACAAGAATTGACCCTGATTTTTATTTTTCAAAATGACCTAACTTTCTTCATATTTGTCCTAGAATAGAAATGTAAAGACCATTTTAATGGCAATTCACAGTTCTTTCCAATGGTACCAGTTATAATACAATTACATGAATTTTATTTTTTTTAGTCACATACCTAACAGAGACTACAGGATACAGTACTCTTTATGGATTTTACTAAATTGTTAATTTTAATGCCAAAAAGGCTAACAAATAGAATGCTACTCTGAGGTACTCCCATCTCTTGATCAAAAGGATCAGCGAGGGTAGCATTGACCCGATATGACCTTAGATGTTGCCAGGACGTAAAACTCCCAACAACCAACCAACCAATATGTAATAAACTGTAGTACATACCAGGATGTGAAAGCTTTTCAACTTTAATATGCAAGATTGATGTGAAACTGAAACTTCAAGTGGTTATATCGGAGCGTAGCTTCCCAATCTCGGAAACCATTATCTATGATGTTTCTGCGCTCCTCTGGCCATCTGACAGAAACTCCACATGTATGTGGATGCCTTTTTGTTGTTTGTTCATCAAGCTCTTCAAAAGTAAAATATCACTCTCATGTTTGACAGGTACTTCCCCAACTGCACCAAGAACTGCAGAGAGCTGGATCAAGCCAGGTGCACAAGCTGACACTGGAGATGCCTGCTCCAGCTAAACCAGTCATTCATCGAGATATAGAACAAGATTCAACTGAATGCCATGCTCATAGAAGGCCTGCTCAACTCTGATTACTACACAAATGCAACACAGAAGCATACTCTCATGATTGCTGGTGTCAGTGATATGCCAGCGGAGATAGTTGGTGGTGTAAGGATTGACTGGCATGATCTCTGTTCCACACACGGGGAGGCTGATATCGTCATAACACAGCATGCCATCTTGTATTCACTATGAGGCAAGTGTTTGTGTTGTGTGTGATGATACTAAGGTGTTTGTGCTCCACACTTCTATCACAATAAGTGTAGATGTAGGAATACTGCTCCAATGCTCATGCCATCACTAGTAAAAAAATGTGCAGTTATCGACTAACATCAGTGCCACTGCAACAGCACACAGTAACACAGCAGATGATCTGACAATTCATGGGATCTCCAGAGCAGATACTGTAGCTTCATTGCATGGATTAGGCAAGGCAACTGTTATCAAAATTGCCAAGAAAGGAACAGTCTCCCTCTCTAAAGTTGGTGATGTGAAATCAGTGCAAGTTCAGGCCAAGTAAGTTCATATGTGCGGCATATGGAAAGGTAGCAAGCTGTGCACATCCATGACCGAATGCAGGATCAAGATGTGGCATTCAAAAACAGGGAAGCCTGGGGCATCATCGGTTAAACTCTGCTTCCTTCCACCAACCGATGATGCGTTCGTCGAAAATATCAACAGATGTCACCTGCAAGTTGCAACATGGAAAGCAGCACTTCTCGAATCACCACTGACAATGGACCCAACAAGTCATGACTAGGAATTCGACGACCACGGCATCCTGCTACCATGAACAGTCCGAACAAGCAGACTATCTGCAGCTGCAGCTATACTGAAGCTAATTCACTGCAACAGCAATACCTCTGGCTTGCACTGCTGCAACGTAGGATGCACAGTGTTTGTCTGACATGAAACCAATCAGACAAAGAATACGTTGAACCAGATGAGGAGACTAATCAGTAATGTGCACAAATCATGCTCTAGTTACTGGTTGTTTGCAAGATAAATGTCAATCAAGTTATTTGTTTGAACAAATGGAATTTGGATCTTAATTTTAGTTGTGTTCTTTGCTGTTGAATATATATATATATATATATATATATATATATATATATATATATATATAGTATAGTTATACAAATTTTACCTGGGTACAGATGATGGATAACTTGTTTTCCCGAGGTACAAGCCTCGGATAGTCATTGGCTAGGGAGAAGGAAACACATCCGGGTCCAGCAATCTTTACCTACTTATTCAGGATAAAAATGATCTTAAACTTCAGTGGATACTATCATGTTTTCGTCTTGGCACAAGCAAACGTAATAGTCGTGGCAGGGTGTGGTGGGCAGGCCCTAGCCCATGACTATCCGAGGCTTGTACCTCAGGAAAACAACAGTTATACATCATCTGTACCCAGGTAAGATTTGTATAACTATACTATTTTACCTCAGGCTACTCATACCTGAGGGAAACTTTTACATAAATTCATTTTTATCCTTAATCCATTTCGAATCAATATACATTATTATCAAAATCAATATTCATTTCAATTCAGTATACAAAACCCAAGTATACTTGTAACTTACTCACCTGTCTTGTTAGCCGGTGAGTAAGCGTGTCGCTAGGCCGCTTGACTTTTCTAGTCGTTTGTTGTAATGTTTTGCAAACGATCTAGCTGTCTTCCAGACTGTGTGTGCCAGGATCCTCTTAACGGAGATCCCTAGCAGTCGTGCCTTCGAGACCATGGCTCTCCTTCTTGAGTGGAAGCTTATCGGCCCGTATCGACTCCTGCGGCCTTCAGCACTTTAATGGTCCATCTTGCGAGTGTGTCTCTCGAGATCCCCTTGTCTAGTTTAATAAAGCTCACCAAAAGCTGTCTTGAATTCCATATTCCTTTTGTCTTGGATATATAAGCCCATATGGCTGACACTACACACAATCGTCGATCCTCTGGGAAGCTACTTACATGCACTGTGGACAAAGGGTCCCCTGTGTGGTTTGATTTTAATAATTGTGTCATATCAAATGTTGCTTCCTTTCTATCAATCTCCAGTCCATCTAGAGACAAGGCTATAATGGTTTGTCCTATATGGCCTGTAACTAGGAGTAATAGAACTGCTAATTTAAATCCTAAATCCTTAATGCTTAAATGATTATTGCTAGGCCAGGACTTAAATAACTTAAGAACTATCGATACATCCCCAAAACGACTATATTTTGGCTTTGGTGGATTTCTTTCGTAAACCGACCTTAAAAACCAGTGAATCACCTGGTGTTTACCAATCGTTTGTCCATCTATCCTTGGGAATACAATCGATAACGGACATCTGGCTGCATTAATAGCACCAAAACCTAAGCCCTCATCCTCTAACATTCTTAGAAATCTGACTACCTGTGCTATAGTAGGCTTTAAAGGCTTAACTTTATTAATTAAACAATGAAGTCCCCACTTCTTTAAATAACTAGTATATAATTCTACTGTTCCTTTTCGCCAGGCATGAGACTCCAGCCTTTGTTGAGTAATTTTATTTGGTCCAAATTGCTCTAAATGTTTATTCAAAAAAGGAATGCCAGAAGGGGTGTTGTCGACACGTCTCCATGAGTAGTCAGTGGTCCTTGATGTGTCAGATTTCCACGTGCTCTTGGGAATCTGAGACTGTCTCTTGCTCCCAATGCCACTGCCGCTAGCCATGGCTGTGTGTCCCAATCGGGCACTATCAGAATCGCATGTGTGCGATCCATCCTGATTTTTCTGGCCACTCTGCTGATAATGCTGAATGGCGGGAAAACATAATAAAATTTGTTATCCCAAACCAATGAAAACGCATCCACTTGGCCAGCATATTTAGATAATTTGTAGTTGTTTCGTGAAGCAAACAAGTCTACTTGTGGCCGTCCCCATTTTTGACAAATTTGTTCAAAGATGTTGTCATTCAACACCCATTCCAAATGATCATGAAAATGTTGGCTTTTCCTGTCTGCTAGTGTGTTCTGACTACCTGGGATATGTGCTACTGTTAGCCATATGTCATTCTCTTGAGCCCAATTCCAAATTAGTTTTGCTAATCTATTACAAGGTTTGGACTTAGTCCCTCCCAGTCCTGATATGACCTTAGATGTTGCTGGAATGTAAAACAACAACAAACAAACAAGCTAGTCCCTCCCATGTTACGAATGTAGGCCATCGCTGTAGTGTTATCTGTCAAAATTTGGTATACGCACCGAACTGCATAAACCCAAATAAACTGCTTGAAGTTCTAGGACATTAATATCATCTGAAATTTCATCTTATAGCCATCGTCCTCCTGTTGCCTGATGGTCCCTATGTGCCCCCCGTCCATCTATTGACGCATCTGTCACCCGTGTTGGGCTCACCCATTCGAATAGGATTCGGGGAAGAATGAATGTTCTCAAACCACCAATGAATATCTGCTAGGCCTTCTGCTGAAATAGTCATTTTCATTTCAAAATTTCCTTTTGTACGTGCTAGCGCTAAATTTTTGTCTATTTAATATGAGCTTTCCCGAATAGGATAGCTGGAGCATAAGCTATCATAATCCCTACTAACACTGCGACTTGCCTAATCTTTGGGATAATTATTTCTAACAAATGGTTAGCAGTATTGATAAATTTATCTACTTTCTGGTTTGTTAGTGACACTGGCATATTGTCTGTGTTTAATAGAAAACCCAAACATTTTAACTCTCTTGTTGGATTAAGAACTGACTTCTTATCATGGATGTAAAACCCTAATTTGGTGAATGTTGCAGAGATTATTTACTGCTTTCTGACAATCTATTTTTGATTGTGCTACAAAAAACGAATTGTCAATATATGGGAACATATGTCCTTTTCTTGCCATTAGCGAACAAATTGGTTTAAGCAATTTAGTAAACAAGCGAGGGGCACAAGCTAAACCGTTTGCCATACAGGTGAACTCATAAAGTTTATCATTCCAAATAAACCGTAGAAATTTCCTATCAGGTTTATAAATTGGAATCATGTAGTAGGCATCTCTAAGATCCACACTAGCTAACCAGGTCCCGTATGCAGGAGTCGGTGGTATTCGGTGGTAGCGAGCCAAAACGGTGGTAGGCGGGAATTTCCCGGGTAGCAGGGAAAAGTGGTTTGCACGAGTCGGTGATTGGCCTTACACCAAAAGCTTAACCGGTGTTACGTTACCCCTGAAAAATTGCAGGTTTACAGGCGGTGATAGGTACCAAATCTATTCAATGCTATCATATTTAACAGAATTAAATACGCAATAAGTGAAATTTGATCAAATTAACCCTAAATTCGAAGCGATATTAACGCTGCCGCCGGATCAGCGGCGATATTAATATTTTAGAATCGACGAATGTAAAGTAAACAAATCGCCCCCGCAGCGACGTCGATATCCATACTGTCCAGCGTCAACTAAACATGGCCACCGCCGTCGCCGCCGTATCGGCGGTAATATATTTGGGCCAAATCTATTAAATGCTGTCATTTTTAACGTAATTACATACGCCATAAGTGAAATTTAATCAAATTAACCCTAAATTCGAACCAATATTAACGCCGCCGCCACATTGGCGGCGTTATTCATATTGTCGAATGGAGGGATTTCCCAAATCTATAAATAACTTCACGTTTAGCTATAATGTAAGTGTTATGCGCTCCTGCATACCACTTGACACAGTTCCTGATGTCGGTAATAGCTACACGGTGATACGCGCTTACACCAAAAGCCGCTACCACCGACTCCTGCATATGGGCCGAGGAACCTTTTATCAAATCTCTTGCTTTTCGAGAGAAAACATTTTAAAATGTTTATATTCAACCAACTTGTTCAGTCTTGTTAGGTCTAGAATCATTCTGACATCTCCATTTGGTTTAGGCTGCGAAAATATGTTGGAAACAAATTCGCCTCTCTCATGATTCACAGGTTCTATTCTACCCTTCTCACAAAATTCCAACACCTGCTTATCTAGTACCTCTCTCTCGTTTAAATCAAACCGATAGGGAAAAGGAATTTTTTCCTGTACAGGGAGTTGTGCAAAAGGAATACGTATTACCTCCACAATGCTTAAATCTGTCAAATTATCAGGAATTAAGTTCCATTCATCCAAACAATTTTGGATATTGCCAGCGTTAAAATAGCTTACGGGTGTTTCCGTGGCCATGGGAGTTTGCGTTGCAACCTCTGCTTGTTCCCTGGTCGAGGAACCGGCTTGCTGGGAGTGTACTCCCTCTTGAAGGGACGGTTCCCTTCGTTCCAGCCAAATGGCTGGCACTGTCCCTGGCCTCTGGGTTGGAAGCCATAGGTCCGGCCGGACCGTCCGCCTCTGCCGGTCCGACGGTTTCGAAAACGTGTGTTCCCATCAGTCGGTTTCTTTTTAGCATCCATATGCTTCCCGCACTTGGAGCCTGTCTCCACCTCTTTAAAGTCCTGATATGACCTTACATGTTGGTAGGATGTAAAACAACAACAACAAACAAACAAACAAACAGACTTTAAAGAGGTATTGTAGCTGTCCTCCAAACATTTTTGTTTTGTCCAGCGGTTTGCCCTTCACTGGCTTAGGCGGGAGGCACAAGGTGTACTCTTTGCCATTGTTATCGACGACTTTCTTGGATCTGGCAACTTCCTTGCCGGCATCCGTACAGACAGCTTTGAAAACGTTTTCAAAGCATCTGTACGACAGGAAGTTGCTTGCTGCTGTGAGCATGGCAATTCCACTGTCCATGATTCTGACCAATGACGAGAACTTATTTTCCGTCTGCATCCTGTTGGCTACTGGCGCAATGGCAGTTAGTGCACCTAATACCGCTTTGTGAACGGTATGCAGCACTCCTTCAAACTTTTTACGTTCATCACTCAGATGAACATCTCTGTCCATTTCATTGACCACAGAATCCAGGATGCCCTTGATTCCGGTCAGTTTCTCACCCAGCTTGGTGATTACCTCCGCAGGTTTGAAGGTATTGAAGTGACCGTTGATGGTTTTCGCATCATGGTGATAGTCAGGACCTTCTTAGCCTTTTCCACCTGGCACTTCTTCCTCACTTTTCCTCCGATTTTAGCGTAAACCCCAGTACGCTCTGTGTCGGAGTCGGACTCTGTGGACGAAGAGTCCGTCGAGGAATCTGATGATGAGTCTTTCTTCTTCTTTTTCATCTTCCGCTTCTTACTTTTCTTTTTCTTGACCACCTTCTTCCTGGCTTGCGTGAACTCGTCACCAGACGAGCTCACCACCTTCTTTGCCTTCTTCCTCTTTTTTAGTTTGACTGGTTCCGGAGATGAGTCAACGTCCAGAAACTCGTCGTCTGAGACGTCTTGCCAGTCAGATTTGTCTCCGTCAGGAGCCGGCCTCTTTCTCGCCCGAGATCTGGACGTGCGAAACTCCTCAAGTTTCGTCTCCAACAGCTGCGTCAGTCTAGCCTCTAAATCAGACGGAGCGGCCGTTTGCACCTGTCCCACTGACCTCTTTTGAGATGACGTGCTCCGGAGACGCGGCACAGTCACCACCGGCGACGAGTCATAGTCATCAGTCAGCTGAGCTGCAGCTCCAGGCTTACTCCGCTTCATAGCCATCAGAATTCTGTAACAATCGAAAGAAAGTTACTACAAACCGACTAAACTTGACTAAATGTCACAACAGGTTAAGTACAACCATAATTTGTGCATCTAGTGGTGTTGGATAACATATTTAAACCGTTCCAACACAGGCGTGAGCAAGCTAATGTGTAATGTTGTATGTGAATGGTATTGAAACCAAAACCAAACTAGGGGTAGGGACCAGTGTATCGGTAGCCTCCCACACTCTCTGTTCCATACACTTCTCCTCCTGTGGCTACTGCGCCAACAAGCTGGAGAAAATGCTACAAAACTTGGATTAAATCCCAAAGAGAATCCATAAGAAGAAACTGAGGATAAAATCCCAATGAAATGTGGCTCCAACCACCTCGCTCTCCTTTCGGCAACGGGTGGCTTGTAGAACAAAGGAAAAAATGGCGCTTTGTTCTATCGATGTTTCACAAATTGTAAAACACCGATAAAAGTAACAAATAACATGTCAAAGGTCTAAAACTTTGCCAAAAGGTGCTATAAGGTATCATAACCAAACTCCACCAATTTAGAAAAATACTTACAGTTAGTACGTTGTCGTAGATCAAAAACTGCCGGAGCAACTCAACAAACATCCTCCCGTCGTGAGTTGATTATGCTAATTGCTAGACCCGGATGTGCTTCCTTCTCCCTCGGCTATGAGTAGCCTGAGGCTTAGTACCAAGGTAAAAAATATATATATGCTGTATAAGAATTGTACAAGTATAATAACCCAGAATTCGATACTCGCTCCTCAGCTCCACCCGCCAGTGACTGGGTGATGAAACCTGGGGCTAGTCATCTACTGCTCCAACCTACTCAACCTCAGCTCTGACAGTGGTGCCACCTCCCACCGCTCCCTATCTGCTCATTAACCTCATTCACTGTACAACCGAAACCTGTTTGTTCCTCTAGCCAGAGAAAATACACTAACCCACTGTCATGTCTTCCTCTTATTCATTATGTAGGTCAACTATTATATATATGGGTCATTCTCGGAAACTATGTACCACTTTTGTGACATGGAAACGGAAAGTGAAAACATTCCAATAATAGCAGAAAACATTAAAAATTATAGTAGAATCAATATAGATATCAATGTTTAAATGTTGTGCATATGTCAGATTTAAAATTTTTATTTTTACTTTTCGATTTTGATCTTATAGAAACTTGAAATTAAACATGCAACATCTGTCCATAACATCATTTTAACACACATCCATGGCATCATTTTAACACACAATAAATTTGAACAAGATTTTATTGAGTTCGCTTAAGACAGAATTGTTTCTTATAAGAGAACAATTTGAAAAAATTGTTTGTGTAGATGTATATGCAAATTTCTTATCAACAATAATTATTTGACTTACTATCCCCTGACTGACTTTACTATCCCCCAAAAAGAAGGCAAAATCATTAATGTCAATGTAATGTGGAAACGAAAAATGTGGTACAGTTTCTGAGAATGCCCATATGTATTCTGATCCCCATATCTCGCAGGTCATTTTGGATGTTTTAGCCTAGGTATAGAGCACAACTTTACATCTATTGACTGAGTAATGACCATTTAATTATACCGGTCAGCAATGGTGGCCATCTTGAATTTTCAAAAATGCCACTGGACGAAAATTTGCACATCCTCTGAAACTTATGAGCTGAGGGCCTTATTGGCTCATATCAACCATAAAAAGAAGTTGGCCATATTCTCTATATTCCTCCTGACTAATATACTGGCAATCAATATCAACATAAATCATTCTCTGGTTAATATTACTATTGACTTAGCCTTTCTATTACCAGGTGTCAACATATTCTCAAGTTGTCCTTATTGTCGATGTCATAATAAATTACTCATCAAAGTTTTTTAAATCCAGCTTGTCACTCAGCAGAATCCTTAACTCTTGGTTATAGGGCCTGAAGAAGCTTGCCAATAGAGTTCTGGTTTTGTTGAACATTCTTCCTACGTGTCTGGATCTTGGAGATCTTCTATTTGCCACAGGCATATTAGTAACAATAGATGCGTTCCGTAGTAGGTCTACAATGAAAGATAATAGAATTGTGATTTAGCACTGCATGCACAAGTAAATTGGCCCTAGTAAATTGAAGATTTACTAAGATTCTTACGAATCTATGAACACAAAGTTAAGGATGGGCTATTTCTGGGCTGCGAATGATCTTATATTAGTAGTACGTCAACTTACAAGTAAGATTAACTAAAATAATTTTACTTCACTAAAGTTGCTAATTCCGTGCCATCACTTTGTTCATTTTCTGAGGCAAGGACTTTCAATAAAATCAGGGGTTTTGGGGTTCCCCTATTGATTATTGACTCCCGTGACACCTTTATAAAAGGATGATGGTTTGTCTGCTTTGGGACGAGTTTATTAGCTATAAGATTCCTAATCTAAGTGATAGTGGCTTCAGACTAATTTCAGTTATTTCCTAGGCAGGCTAGTTAACGAAATTAACACACTTTCTGTGGTCCCAAAGTTGTCATGAGTACGATTATCTTATGCCCATCTCAAAATAGACTGAGGTCTTTTCACATGTCTGCACATTTTTGAGTTTGACAAGCTCACACCTTGTCCCAGTGCCCATCTGTTCATGTGGATTAGGTAGCGCTCACACATTCTCTATATGTGCATCTAATACTGTCACGTCATTACATCTAAATTGTAACCATCCCTAGTTGTAGCTGACAGTGGTAGCTTGTCAACCTTGATTCACTTACTCTGCAGTCCTGTATATTTATGCTTACTTCTGCCTAGCCCAGATAAGTTTCCAGATTGCCTTGGAAACCTCATTAGCTCGCTTGCTGCTCACTGTAGTATACAATGCAAAACAACAGAAGCCACCACGATTGTTTGTCTCGTTCCTCTTGTGTTCATACCTGTCAAGTCTACCGATTTTGGCGCGAGTCTTCCGATTTTAAGTACCTCTCCCGATCGGGTATTCAATTTAAGCCCAATCTCTACCGTTTAGAAAGACAGAGAGACTCTGTGGTACATCCAGGATTAAAGAAAAGAATGCTGTCGTGTTTGAACTGGGATGTCTTTGTCACCTGCAAACTTGTGTACGGTTGCTGGTCTAAAGTAGAAGGCTTGCTTGTGGACGTCTTCAACCACTTCCATCATTGATTGGTACATCTTTGATATCCCGCAAATTATTTGTTAAAAATGAAAGAGTTCACAATATGTTATGCTCTATTTAAAACAAGTATTATTTGAAATTATGAGGTTTGTTGGAAATAGTTCAATTGAACAAAGATCCAGTTCTCATGATCTCACCAACATAATTATTTGATTTACTGATTTTAATCTTTTTTGGTGGGATTCTTTGTTAAACAGTATATGCAACCATACAAATATATGGCAGTGAAATGGTACATAATTTGTTTGTTCTATCTTTTAAGTGTCCAGAAAGCAGAGCAGTACAAGGAGTTCATGGAGTTCATTGATATGGAACCATCTAAGATATTGAAACATTGCTCCACCCATGGTTGTCTCTCCAGAAATGTGTCAACCGCCTACTACATCATTGGCCTGCCTTGCTCAGCTACTTTCAGTCACATGTAGTCACTGATTTAATGCATAGTCTCCCCCATGATAACTTTTAAATGTTGACAGGTATGTGTGTTTTTGAGAAAAGTCGGGGAAGCAAGTTGAACGGTGGAAAGCAGAATATATTACCCACGTTATCTGGCTCATGTTCAAAACTGACATCAGTGCACACGTTCACACGTCGGAACCCACCCTGATATATTAGATGTTGCTAGGATATAAAACCCCCAATAAACAAACTACTACGTTTACCAAGGTTGTCAGCCAAATGCAGGTTGTCAGGCTTTCAGAGAACCAAAGACCCTATAACACTAAGACGGCTCACTCAGCCTGTACTGTGTAATCAAAATGATCAAACCGACCACCTGGTGCGCTGGCTGTTCTCTTGATTACACAGTTGCTATATTATATGTATAAATGTATATATGAATGTGAAAGATGTGTGATGATGGCGATGCTGATGATGATGCTGATGATGATGTGTATTTGTTCATAGCAATTTCATATCGATGTGTATTCATACTTACCTATATCATGTATAATATAATTTTTTGTGAAACACCAACCAGCAGCCAGGCTGATCAAACCCACCACAAGGTGGCATGGCGAAATTTACATTACCATGGGAGAGATAGGGAGTGAGCTGTCTTAGTGTTATAAGGTCTTCGAGAGAACTCTATAGGCATCTCATGACGAAGACTCTGTAGCGATCTTGTTATTGGCTCCCCCACCGTGTCTGTCACGGTTTGGGAAGTGGGGGTGCTCGGAAGCTGCGGAAAGATGACAGCATGCATGTCGTACCTTCATTAACTGGCTATCCAGTCAATAACACTAATACCAAAAGTTAATGTATTAAGAATTTCGAAGTGCTCTGACAACTAGAGAAACTTCACCATCCTCCTGCTGGTAGATTTATTCATAATCTGTTTCATCAGACTACTTGGTCTGGCTTTCTCCAACACCATGCTAAATGTTATTCCTATCGTCACCTTATTTTCAGCAGTAGGATATTTTGCTTTCAGACATGTGTTTTTCTATGAACAACAACAACATGCATTCTTTATATTTCTTGACCTAAATCCTTTAAAAAAACATTTTAATTCAGATTTAAGTGGTGTCAAATTTGAACCATTTTAATTGTTCGGTGGTTCATGGTTGTAATGGGTTCGATTCCCTGGTTTAGGTATTTCATTAAAGTTGCATGGTCCGATGGCATTTGAATTTTTTACTTATTTTCTTAGATAAATATATCAAATTGATTGGTATGAGCTACTAATCATTAGTCTGGAGTCATTTTGATGAAAAATTACTAGTTTTGAAGCAATTTGAGCTGAAAGAACCCACAATAATTTTGACAAGCTTATCAAAAGTCCTGTGGCTATGATTCAGATGGTCATCTCCCGGTGACCACATGATGTGAAATGACCTACTAATCCTGGAACCTGACAGGGCTGTATGTAGGTATTTCTGTTTGGGGTGTGAACATTCTGGGAATGGATTGGTGCCATAGGCACATGGCGCTAAGGTTTTTAACAAAATTTTATTTTGTAGAAAGGTTAATTTGATTTATATCTATTGAATTGACCAAGTAGCATCGAATATCCAACATCACATATACATCGGTATATGATTGACATCGTCCCAATGGCAGAAATTTCAAAACATCAAACTAGACAACCACCCACCAAACTTATTAATTGGTTTGTCGGAAACCGCCGCAATTGCGCAGGTTTCTGGGTTTAATGCTATGATTGCAGCAGCCACTCTGGTCATGCCTATGTGTTATCGTTTGGATGGGATCCATCGCAAATGTGCCATTCCACAGCATATGCGTCAGAGGACAAACCCAGACAGCACACAGTCGTCGGCCCGACGGCGGCCCAACGGCGGCCGCTCCGGCGGCCCGACGGTGGAAAACGCCGTCGGGCCGACGTTGTTTTGTCCAACCTCCCGCCGTCGGGGCGACGGCGGCTGCCGCCGTTGGGCCGACGGCAGCAGCCGCCGTCGCCCCGACGCCGTCGGGGCGACGGCGGCTGCCGCCGTCGGCCCAACGGCGACAAAAGCCGTCGGGCCGACGTTGTTTTGTCCAACCTCCCACCGTCGCCCCGACGGCGTTTGTCGCCGTCGGGGCGACGGCGACAAACGCCGTCGGGCCGACGAGCCGAGAAGACACTGTCACTGTAAAAATATTAGTTTTATTCAAAATTAATAGAAATCGAGATCCCATACCATATAAATTTAATATAGTCTGTACGTATTGACACTATAGTGACAGTGTCGTTCAGGGTAATTCAAATCGTATTAACACGAATAATTCCATTAATACTTCGTAATAAATTACAAAACTTTCACAAAATAATCTAAACATATTAATAAACAAACCTGGTAAATGATTCCTTAAAATTCCTGGGATTTCTGGAGTTACTGGTAGAAAAAGAACACTGATCAACAATCGCACGTGTTCCGGTGGCGATTCGAAGTAAACAAACCGTATCGGATGATGCAAAGCGTATTAACACGAATAATTCCACTAATACTTCGTAATAAATTACAAAACTTTTACAAAATAATCTAAACATATTAATAAACAAACCTGTTAAATAATTCCTTTAAATTCCTCCGATTTCTGGCGTTATTTGTTGAAATAGAACGCTGTCCAACGATCGCACGTGTTGTGCTGGCTACTCGAGCCGGCGACTCGAGTCAGGTGGGGATTCGAAGTAAACAAACCGCATCGGATGATTCAAAGCGTATTAACACGAATAATTCCACTAATACTTCGTAATAAATTACAAAACTTTTACAAAATAATCTAAACATATTAATAAACAAACCTGCTAAATAATTCCTTAAAATTCCGGGTAATTCTGGAGTTATTGGTAGAAAAAGAACACTGATCAACAATCGCACGTGTTCCGCTGGCGACTCGAGCCGAAATCCAAATTTAAAGAACTGCGCAGGCGCGGCCCACCACCGTCGGGCCGACGATGGCCCGACGGTATACCAGATGTGGAAAATGAATGCAAACCTGCGGCGGCCCACCACCGTCGGGCCGACGATGGCCCGACGGTGAATCAAAAGTGGAAAGGGATTGAACCCTAACGTCGGAATACAACCGTCGGGCCGACGGTGGCCCGACGGTGGCTCACAAGTGGAAAAGGATTGAAACCTAAGGTCGGGACACCACCGTCGGGCCGACGATGGCCCGATGGTATACCAAGTGTGGAAAATGAATGCAAACTTGCGGCGGCCCACCACCGTCGGGCCGACGGAGGCCCGACGGTGGCCCGACGGCTCAAAAGTTTAACCCTAACGTCGGAACACCACCGTCGGGCCGACGATGGCCCGACGGTGAATCAAAAGTGGAAAGGGATTGATTCCCAACGTCGGAACACCGCCGGCGGCCCGACGGTGGCTCACAAGTGGAAAGGGATTGATTCCTAACGTCGGAACACCACCGTCGGGCCGACGGTGGCCCGACGGTGGAAAGTCGGTGCCGACGGACCGACCAATAGCCGACGTCGGGCCGAAGGCTGTGTGCTGTCTGGGAACTGGGGTTATAGCACCATATCAGTTTCTACACTCACCTATGAGGAACTGCACCCTCTGGGATCCCAAGCCGTCTGCCGGCCATACACTGCGGAGCGGTTGCTGCCATCATAGCGTTAACCCCAGAAACCAGCGCATTTGCGATGGATCCCGTCCAAACAACGCATGACCAGAACAGTTGCTGCCATCATAGCATTAAACCTGAAGATCTACACATTTGTGGCAGTTCCCGTCAAGCCATTAATGCTCAGGTCCGGCTAGATTGTAGAATATGGCTGCTGCCATCATAGTATTAAGCGCAGAATCCCTCGCATTTGCGATGGATCCTGTCCAAATGATAACACATAGGCACAACTAGAACGGCTGCTCCCATCATAGCATTAAAACCGGAAACCTGCGTATTTGCAGCGGATCCCATCAAACTATTAATGCTCAGGCCCGGCTGATTTGGCCAGCATGGAACGCCTGCTGTATTAGCTAATACAAAAGATCTGAAAGTCAAAAACTTTCAAATGCACATATCTCACTCCATATGGTTCACTCCTTTTTACATTCAATAACAAAAAAAAACGTTTTCCTTTTATATCCAAATATAAATGGATGTTGCACCTCCCCTCCAACATGCAGGGGAGGGGCAACATCCACCTCATTTCCCCTTCCTCTCTCTGGCCCTGCACAGTAGGCCTACTTGGTCCAGTGAGGATAATGAGGTCACGAGATTGGCCTAATTGGTTAATGGCCTCCCTGCATAACGGGTGTTTCAAAGTGAGTGTCCAAAGGGGTGATGTTATAAATTCACTGGTTATTCTGTATATGCTGTCCCAAATCATTAGCTAATGCACCAGTATCTAAGTTGGATATATAGGATCAAATGTAATTAGTTGCTTTAATTTTGACAAAATTATATTTCATCGGACCATGCAACTTTAATGTAGTGGAATTTTCCTTAAGTCGATGAATTGCTAATGGGTACCAGGCCGGACCGCATACATTAAATGAAGCATTAGTGTCTTTCCTTTGAATTTGCTTTCCTTTGAATTTTCAGAGAAAAGAAGGAAGTCAGTCGATCCATTCTGATGGTATCAACTCGCTTAAAGGTGTTTAAATGGCCTGTTGCCATATAGAGTACTGTTGGGTTATGTTTTTCACTTCTTAAACAAAATAAATCATTATTCTAACACATGTCCCTTAATTTGTGCGTTCTGGGAGGGCCAAGCAGCATTAGAGCCTGTGTTTCTAATGTTTACAAGTTGTTTTTCTTTTTCTTTTTTCAAAGAGAGGCGTTCTTTACGGGCACATGCTCTGACACATCGAGGTTTCCGTGACAGGCCATAGCTTTTAATTGTACTTCTGCAGCAGTTGTGTGGACGTCTGCTTTTTAACAAAAGTGTCATTTGATACTCTGGCTTTGATTGGCTGCTTTTCAAAGTTTTAATCTGAGATCTCATGGTTGCTGCCAGTATTGAGTACTCTTGCACTAAACATCCAGAAAGCGTCTTCACCATGTGTGACACAAGCTATTTGGACCAGGGCTAGCCGAAACCAAGACAATACGTGCGGTTGTTGTTGGGCCTCGCCCTGACGCACATGGCTTCCATTGAGGGTCAGCTTATGGCTTAGTCAGAATTTCGGTTTCTCATATGAGACTGTCTCAAAAGGTGCTAAGCAACATGGGACAAAACTTTGTCCATAGTAACGATCAACACACTATCTACTTATGCATTTGCTCAGGATAAACTGATTTGTTATTTACATGGTGTTTCATAATCCCAATAGAATACATATTGATTTGAAGCAAATGTCCTTGTGTTTTCAGTGTAACCGTTTCTGTGCTGTTTTGTGTCAATCGTTACAATGGACAAAAAAACGAAGAGTTAGCACCTTTTGAGACAGGCTCATATGACTTGTGGTGTTGTGCTCATATTTTTTATCAGACCAAACTTCTAATCCAAAAGGTTGACTGCTAGATCAGTCAAGGTCATAACATTTCTAGTACAAATTCTAATCTCAATTTGACATCAAACATGGCAAATCATGTGATTTTCACTAACTGTCCTTGATCAAATCTTTAGAAACTTAATATCTCTGGTTCTGTTTAAGATCCTGACTTGATTGTTTATATTAAAATGACCAGAATGCAAATATCTATAATGTGATTACATTATCCTTAAGCTATGTAAAATATCTAAAAATGTGATTGCTCTAATTAGCATACCCATCCTATGGTTAAGTCCAAACTGCTGAGTGTGAGTGCTAAATGGTGGTTAACAATCTACACAGATTTGTAGAGAACAGATATTTCTATGTAATATTATATTTTTCATGAAGAATATTTGGTAAAATCATGTTTGACGACCATTCCAAGGTTTTCAAACTTCAATTTTCAAATTGTTCACACCTGAAGTCGGCTGTAATGGATACAAAACTGAAGCTAGTGATCTCTACTTTACTGTGAAAGTAGCTATTTTTTAGCTCTGATGCACTCACTCGGAGCATACAACGCAGTATGCTGGGAGCAAGTCCCCTATTTTGTCCAATGGCCAGTCAGCATCAGCAACCAGTCCTATGTTTGGAGTACCTAATTTACGGCAGTCCTTGAACCTTTTCTTCTGACCACCTTGATTTCTGTGTCCTTTTTACAAGTTCACAGTTGAAGAGAGCTTTTGGTATTCTATCCTCACCCATGTGGACTGACTACATGGCCAGCCCACCTAAGTTGTGCTTTCATGACCATGCAGCCAATGCTGACCATTTTTGCCCTCTCTTAGGACTTCAGTGTCTGGGATCTTATTCTGCCACCTGATATTCATAATTTTCCGGAGACAGAATAGGTGGAAATGGTTCAGTTGCCTAGTGTGATGATGGTATGTTGTCCATGATTCACATCCAGGGAGCAAGGATGTGAGAACTAAAACATTGTACACTTGAAGCTTAGTTTGAAACTTAAGACCTCATTGATCCCAGACCTTGGTTCATAGTCTTCCATATGCAGCACTTGCCTTAGATAGACACTGAGTAATTTCGTCATTAATATGAACATTGTGAGATAGTGTGCTGCCTAGATAGGTAAACTTGTCAACCACATTCAGAGCTGTTCCATTAATTGTTATGTTGCGGGTAGTGTACACTTTTCCTGGAGAAGGTTGGTACATTACTTCTGTTTTCTTCAGGCTAATTGACAATCCAATGTCATTAGGCGATCATTTATTCTTTTTGGTAGAGATTCTAGTCTGTGTGCAATGTTTGATCTCACTGCAAATCCCACTCCAGCTACAGGTCTTTCTTCTGGTGTTCTTCCAATCCAGTAGAATGTGTAACCAGTCCCAACTTCTTGGAACAAACCTTCTCCAGCGAAGCAGGTTTCACTCAGTGCAGCGATGTCAACATTGTATCTTCCCAGTTCTCCTGCAACAAGTGCAGTCCTCTGTTCTGTCACTGTTCTGGTCCATCAATGCCCTTACATTCCATGCTGCTAAGTTTAGCAGACTTCATTTCATGTTTTTCCTTCGACCGCATTGTTGGGATAGCCGATAGCGGCCAAACACGGTAAGCTGACCAGCTAGGAGAGGAAGCAGGCAATGTTTAGGCCACCTTTTTTAACCCTTTGCTCAGTCCAGCCGGGATAAGCAGTGCATTCCTGAAAAGGGCTGCTTAGTCATCCAGAATGCTGCCGGACCCCAATGCTGCTTCCACTCATTTCCGAATGACCAGTTGTCCTGAACTGTCTAATGTGTGGGTCTGTGTCTACAGCTTCCAGGGTTATGCCCACCAGCTGCATCCAGCTCAACCCACATCGAGCCGAACCACAAACGGTGCAGGGACTCACTAGTGCAGCTGTAATTATGGGCAAACTTTTCTCACACAATGCTGAGAGATATGCCCATTAAAACATCGGAGTTGCAGAAATTACAACTAAATCTGTTATGTGAGGATATTTGCTTGGATCCTTGTTCGGAAATACATAACAACTTCTTGGAATAACACTTTCACTACCTGAGTTGTTTCTGCATTCAGGCACATATCATTATCAATAACCATGGCACTGTAATGGTGCTGATATGGTGGATATGGTGTTGGGTTGCATTTGAGCAATTTGTAGTAAATCCAAGATGGCCACGACTCAATCGAAGACAATCTATTTCCCTCATATCTTCGTGAATAGATCAGATAGAAACATGGATGAAGAGTTGTTTTATGTTTTCAAGCAAAAGAAACCTAATGCAGCTACGATTTCCCCAATAACACCTAAAGATATCAAGATGACAACCATAAATGTCCTTTAGGTATTTTAATACACTATATATATTATCATATAAGGCATAGGCTGATAGCTAATATGCATGGTAAATAAGAAATAATTAATTATTGGAGTGTGTTGTATTTATTACAATGACATATGAGACTGAGTCGATTTCTGGTCAAATGAAATGAAAAATATCTTCTGGGTCAATCACTCTAAATATGTATATAAGCTGCTACACATAAGATCTATTTGGGATGATTTGGAATTGGATTGTTCAACTGATAGTCACTGTGACAAATCACACAGCATTTGTGTTGCAGCATCTTTGATGGAGATTTAATCCTGACCATGAGCTCAAGATCATCATCTAGATAGTTATGCAGAAGCTGTCTGAACACGTCTGCGTCATCTGATAAAAATGTGATGCCTCTTCATGAGTAGTGCCCATATCCCTTCTGTTGATGATTACTCATCCATTGCTGATCAGAATTGGAGTTATGTATTGGGATGTGATCAGTTTGTAATTCTGTATATGGTCTCAATGGAATGATGCATATCCGATGAGCTCGATGCAGATTATGTCAAGGATTACTTTCTGAAATGGCAGCTCCGTGGTTACCTTCAGCTGGTGAACTCTACTTGTTCCTTGCACTTCTTTCAACAACTTTTGTGCTGTATTCATAGTACCAATCAAACACCAAGTACACATCTCCTTTTGCAGCTTCCTCTCGATATGCTCTCTGAAGTTGGACAGAGGATTTTACTGCCATCATCCAACCAGTCATCCTGGTCACTGTCCCTCTCCGGGTCGGACATTGCGAATGGCCCAGGCAGAAGTGACGAATCGTATCCCTCCGTCGGGCACCCTTCAGCAGCAAGCTGGAGCTGCCGTCTTACTCCGCTTCATAGCCATCGGAAGCCCGTAACAATCGAAAGAAAGTTACTATCAATCAGAATTTTATTCCAAATGTCACAGCAGATTTTAGCAAAAACCAAAATTGAGCATCTAGTGGTATTGGATTACGTATTTACACCGTTCCAATACAGGCGTGAAAAGCTAGTGTATATGGTATCGAAACCAAAACCAAACGAGGGGTAGGACCAGTGCATCGGTCCTCCCACACTCTCTGTTCCGTACACTTCTCCCTTATGCGGCTTCTGCGCCAGCAAATTGGAGAAAATGCTACGAAACTCGGAGGTACGGCTAAAAAAGTGTGGGAAGTCTATAAAAGAAACCCAGGATAATTTCCAACGCGAATCCATAAAGGAAACCGAGGAAAAATCCAAACATGATGTGGCTCCAGCCAACATCGCTCTCCGTTCGGCAACGGGCGGCTTGTAGAACAAAGGAAAAAAGGGGTTTCTCATTGTTCTATCGGTGTTCATTGAAAAACACCCATAAAAGTCACAAAATACATGCAAAAGTTCTGAACTTTTGCGAAAAGATGCTCTGTTGCATCAACTCACAATGTATATCATTGTTATCAACATACTTACAGTAAGTACGTTGTCATAGATCAAAAATCACCGGAGCAACTCAACGAACGTCCTCCCGTCGTGAGTTGTTTATGCTAATTGCTGGACCCGGATGTGCTTCCTTTCTCCCTAGCCTGAGGCTAGCCGGAAGCTTAGTACCGAGGTAAAATTTATTTATTTATAAATAACCCTCAAAGTAAGGCCATGTGGTACTCCTTGACCTGACACCTCGCGCCTGCCCATGGAGTCGGGTGAGTCGGAGTAGGGTGAGCTGGAGTCGGGTGAGTCGGAGTCGGGTGAGTCATAGTCAGGAGAGTCAGAGCCGGGTAAGTCTGAGCCGAGTGAGTCAGTCAGAGTCAGGTGAGTCAGAGTCAGGTGAGTCAGAGTTGGGTGAGTCAGAGTCGGGTGAATCAGAGTCGGGTGAGTCGGAGTCGGGTGCATCAGAGTCGGGTGAGTCAGGCCAATGAGGGTAGAGTAAGGCAGGTTGGAGGTGGGTGGACGAGATGGTGTCTTGTGTCGGAGACACTGGGTGACCGGGGGCGTGGGGGCAGTCAGCGGGTGCAGACGGGTACACGCACAGCCTGACCCAAAAAATACAAACTCCTAACATTGCAGTAGCAAAATCACGATGTTGAGGTCAATTTTAGCCCCACATACAGGCTCAGATAAGATTTGCAATCCTTATTTCATGAGCTTTAAACTGGTTATAAGACTTACTCCGTATTCTTTTGATCCTCCAAGCTTGCACCACCAATCATAGTTTATCATTTAAACTTGTCCACACTTATAGCAAGCCCAGAGAATCCATCGGTGGACCAGTGTATATACCTGCTAATGAGCTACTGACCTAGACTTGACCCAGATGGATGCTGCTCTATCTACAACCCAACATCAGGGCTGTGAGGGCAGTATTTCCATGGTTATTTATAAATAGTAAATATATATTTATACACAAATTCTTTTACTCCACAGTAGATATATTATTTCTGGTTACATGACAGTTTATTGCATCACGATCCATGAATAACTGAGAGAGTTATGACTAATAGTTGTCCATAGGGTTGGGATGTGCAGACCACCAGCCACTTATTTATAGTGCATAGGTTCACACGGCGGCGAAGCAACCGTGAGCATTGCTACATTAACAATGGCGTATAACCGCAGCACACATGTCTGTCATTTGTCCAATTTGAAAAGGACAAGATTTTATCCGCTCCATTAACCGAAATCCCCAAGCAATGATTATGATTTCATGACTCGGTCCTATCGATATTGGAGCAAGGAATCTTCACTAAGTAGAGGGAAATTTGTCCTAGGAAGGAGGAGCATCAGGCAAGATGGAAACAAATTTCATATTTTATAACTATTACGATATTTCTTTTCAAAATCGTGTAGAATGACATTGAAATAATTTGTAGAATGACATGGAAATAATTATGATGTTTCTAAATTATTTATATTATCGCAAATGCAATTAAACACATTCAATAATAAGTAAGTAATAGTTACCTAGGCCTAGGAAACGAAATATGCCATTAAGAACCCTAACTTTGTCTCGAGCGTAGTTCTCCAGCCGTATGAAATGCATCTGTTCCGTGGGATATATTTTGAGCCAGTCCTTAATGTAGATGGAGTATAGACTGACATGGATCCTCACCTGTATAATATAGATACACTTTGATATAACTAACCACTAGTTACTTAGAAGATACTACAGCAGTTGTCAAACAGTATAAATTGCATCATCACCTCTAATTATATAAGCCAGTCAGCATAAAATTTATGGGGCCTAGGCCTAAGAAGTATCTTTCATCTCTTTAATGCTGACTCCACATGATGCCTTATAGCAGGCCAAAGATGAAAAGATGACATAAAAGTCTAATTGATGTGTGTTCTATGAGAGTTAGGAGGCATAGGTATGGTTGGTTCAGGGATGTACTTTCAGTTGGGGGTGCGGGAGGGGGGCTCAGTACATCAGGAAACATTGTGCAATTATGGGTTGAACTTGGCTCGACTTGGCCCAAAATGATCAGATTTGTTGTATTCTTTTTGTCCTCACTATACCAGGCATATTATTCAAATACCATGGATGACATCGACTCGACTTTACCGGACTCGACTTTACCGTACTCGATGTTTCCCACCTCGACGTTACCCGCCTCAACGTTACCCGTTTCGACGTTACCCGCCTCGACGTTACCCACCTCAACTTTACGCGATCCGACCTCACCCAACACGACTTCACCCGACCCGACTTCAGTCAACTTGACTTCAGCCAACTTGCCCCGACCTCTACAGAACTCGATCTGACTTGAGTCGGGTAAAGTCAGGTCGGGTAAAGTCAGGTCGGGTAAAGTCAGGTAGCAGAGTCAGGTCGGGCAGAGTCGAGTTGGGCAGAGTCAAGTCAGGCAGAGTTGAGTCGGCTAGAGTTGAGTCGGCTAGAGTCGAGTCGGGCAGAGTCGAGGCGGGTAATGTCGGGTCGGGTAATGTCGAGTCGGGTAAAGTCGAGTCGGGTAAAGTCCAGTGGGGTAAAGTCCAGTGGGGTAAAGTCGAGTCGGGTAAAGTTGAGTTGGGTAAAGTCAAGTCGGTTATAGTCTTTGAGTCAGCTAATGTCGAGTCGGATAGTGTCGAGTCGGCTAGGATTGAGTCGGCTAAAGTCGAGTCAGCTAAGGTTGAGTCGGCTAAGGTCGGGTTACCCGCCTCGACGTTATCCGCCTCGACATTACCCGCCTCGACGTTACCCGCCTCGCCGTTACCTGCCTCGCCGTTACCCGCCTCGACGTTACCCACCTTGACTTTACGCGACCCGACCTCACCGGACACGACTTCACCCGACCCGACTTGACTTCAGCCAACTTGCCCCAACCTCTACAGGAGTCGAGTCGGCTAGGATTGAGTCGGCTAAAGTCGAGTCGGCTAAGGTCGGGTTACCCGCCTCGACGTTACCCACCTCAACGTTGCCCGCCTCGACATTGCCCGCCTCACCGTTACATGCCTCGATGTTGACTTCAGCCAACTTGCCCCGACCTCTACAGAACTCGACCTGACTTGAGTCGGGTAAAGTCAGGTCGGGTAAAGTCAGGTTGGGTAAAGTCAGATCGGGCAGTCAGGTCGGGCATAGTCAGGTCGGACAGAGTCGAGTCACGCAGAGTCGAGTCGGGCAGAGGCAAGTCGGCTAGAGTCGAGTCGGGCAATGTCGAGTTGGGTAATGTCGAGTCGGGTAAAGTCGAGTCGGGTAAAGTCCAGTGGGGTAAAGTCGAGTCAGGTAAAGTCGAGTTGGGTAAAGTCGAGTTGGGTAAAGTCGAGTCTGTTAAAGTCATTTGAGTCAGCTAAGGTCGAGTCGGCTGGAGTCGAGTCGGCTAGGATTGAGTCGGCTAAAGTCGAGTCGGCTAAGGTCGAGTCGGCTAAGGTCGGGTTACCCGCCTCGACATTAACCGCCTCGACGTTACCCGGCTCAACGTTTTTCGCCTCGCCGTTATTCACCTCGACATGACTTGACCCGACCCGACTTAACTTCAGCCAACTTGCCCCAACCTCTACAGAACTCGACCTGACTTGAGTCGGGTAAATTCAGGTCGGGTAAAGTCAGGTAGGGTAGAGTCAGGCCAGGCAGTCAGGTCGGGCAGAGTCAGGTCACGCAGAGTCGAGTTGGGCAGAGTCGAGTCGGGCAGAGTTGAGTCAGGGAGAGTCGAGGCGGGTAATGTCGAGTCGGGTAATGTCGAGTCGGGTAATGTCGAGTCTGGTAAAGTCCAGTGGGGTAAAGTCGAGTTGGGTAAAGTCGAGTCGAGTCGGGTAAAGTCGAGTCGGGTAAAGTTGAGTCGGGTAAAGTTGAGTCGGTTAAAGTCGGTCGAGTCAGCTAAGGTCGTGTCGGCTAAAGTCGAGTCGGCTAAGGTTGAGTCAGCTAAGGTCGGGTTGGCTGAGGTCGGGTCAGCTAAAGTCGGGTCGGCTAAAGTCGGGCCCGCTAAAGTTGGGCTGGCTAAAGTCGGGAGGGCTAAAGTCCAGCCTGGGTAATGTCGAGCAGGGGTAAAGTCGAGCCGGGGGCGAATCGGCTAAGGTCGAGTCAGCTAAAGTCAGGCCGCCTAAGGTCGGGTTGGCTAAGGTCGAGTCGCCTAAGGTCGAGTCGACTAAGGTCGGGTTGGCTAAGGTCAGGTCAGCTAAAGTCGAGTCAGGTAAAGTCGAGTCGGGTAAAGTCGAGTCGGGTGAAGTCGAGTCGGCTAAGGTCGAGTCGGCTAGGTTCGAGTCGGCTAGGTTCGAGTCGGCTAGTATTGAGTCGGCTAAAGTCGAGTCGGCTAAAGTCGAGTCGGCTAAGGTCAGGTTGGCTAAGGTCGGGTTGGCTAAAGTCGGGTCGGCTAAAGTCGGGCCGGCTAAAGTCCAGCTGGGGTAATGTCGAGCAGGCGTAAAGTCGAGTCGGCTAAGGTTGAGTCGGCTAAGGTCGAGTCAGCTAAAGTCGGGCTGGCTAAGGTCGGGTCGGAAAAGGTCGAGGCGGCTAAGGTCGAGTCGGCTAAAGTCGGGCCAGCTAAAGTCGGGCCGGCTAAAGTCGGGCCGGCTAAAGTCGGGCCGGCTAAAGTCGGGCCGGCTAAAGTCAGGCTGGGTAAAGTCGGGCGGCTAACATCCAGTCGGGGTAATGTCAAGCAGGGGTAAAGTCGAGCCAGGGTCGAGTCGACTAAGGTCGAGTCACCTAAGGTCGAGTTGGCTAAGGTCGAGTCAGCTAAGGTCGGGTCGGCTAAGGTCAGGTCGGCTAAAGTCAAGTCGGGTAAAGTCAAATTGGGTAAAGTCGAGTCAGATAAAGTCGAGTCGGGTAAAGTCGAGTTGGGTAAAGTCGAGTCTGTTAAAGTCATTTGAGTCAAAGTCAGGCCGGCTAAAGTCCAGCCGGAGTAATGTCGAGCTGGGGTAAAGTCGAGCTGGGGTAAAGTCGAGCCTGGGTAAAGTCGGCTAAGGTCAGGCCAGCTAATGTCAGGCCGGCTAAAGACGGGCTGCGGTAATGTTGAGCTGTGGTAATGTTGAGCCGTGGTAAAGCTGAGCCTGGGTAAAGTCAAGCCGGGCCAAAGCCGAGCCGAGGCAAAGTTGAGCTGGGGCAAAGTCAAGCTGAGGCAAAGTCGAGCCGGGGCAAAGGCGAGCCAGGGCAAAGTCAAGCCGGGGCAAAGTCGAGCTGGGGTAAACTCAAATCGGGGTAAAGTCGAGCCGGGGTAAAGTTGACCCGGGATAAAGTTGACCCAGGGTAAAGTTGACCCAGGGTAAAGCCGACCCGGGGTAAAGTCGAGCCCGGTAAAGTTGACTATTATTAATATAATTATGCATTTAAAAAAGAATTATTAAGACATTCTTTACAAAAAAAAAGTATTCCGGTTCCAAGATTCGAACCAGTTAGCCTCTGATCTTGAGACCAAAACTCTGCCGTCTGAGCTATAGAGGAACTGCTAAACCCAGAGTGGTCCAATTTGTGGCAGAATGCTGGTAGGTCCTGACAGCATGTGAATAATGAGCAAACAATATGGATAGAAATAATTTGAAAAAAATTTAAAAGTAAGGATAATAAATAAATCAATTTAAATATTAAATAAAATATAAGTTAAATGTATGCATCTGTAAACTGACTAACTGAACAACTTAGTGGGGATGTGGGTCATGGTCATTGAGCCATGACTGCTGTCAAACCTTGTTTTTAAGTTTGAGGATAGGGGTACTACCAATACCATTATATACAACCATACATATATGCATATATATGCACATATTGATGTCCATATATACACATATATATATACACATATATATATGCACATATATGTGTGTATATACATATCTACATGTATATATACATATATATGTATATATAGTATAGTTATACGAATCTTACCATGGTATAGATGATGGATAACTGTTGTTTTCCCGAGGTATAAGCCTCGGATAAGCCTAGGATAGACGTGGGCTAGGGAGAAGGAAGCACATCCGGGTCCAACAATCTTTACCTACTTATTCAGGATAAGGATGACCATAAATACAATGGATACTATTATGTTTTCCTTGGCACAAGCAAACAGAACAGACTTGGCAGGGTGTGGTGGGCGGGCCCTAGCCCACATCTATCCGAGGCTCAACTCTGCCCGACCCGACTCTGCCCAAGTTGGCTTGCTGGGAGTGTACTCCCGCTTGAACGGCCGGTTTCCGTCGTTCCAGCCGAATGACTGGCATTGTCCCCGTCCTCTGGGTTGAAACCTGTAGGTCGGACCGGACCGTCCACCTCTGGCGGTCCGACGGTTTCGAAACTCCCCTCTGGATTTCCGGAAATGGGAACTTGCATCCATGGACTTCTTTTTCGCATCCATATGGTTCCCACTTTTGTGGCTGTCTTGACCTCTTTAAAGAGGCATTGCAATTGGCCACCAAACATCTTTGTTTTGTCAAGTGGCTTTCCTTTGATTGGCCTTGGTGGAAGGAAAAGAGTATACTCTTTTCCATCATTGTCAACGATCTTCTTGGACCTGGCGACTTCTTTGCCTGCATCAGTACAGACAGATTTGAACACGTTTTCAAATCTTCTGTATGTGAGGAAATTGCTTGCTGCAGTCAGCATAGCAATCCCTTTGTCCATAGACCTGGCCGATGATGAGAATTTATTCTCTGTTTGCATGTGATTTGCGATTGGCGCAATCACTGTCAGGGCCCCTCGAACCGCTTTGTGTACTGTATGCAGTACACCCTCAAATCTTTTTCTGTCGTCATTGAGATTGACATCGCGGTCCATCTCCTTCACCACCGAGTCTGGTATACCCTTAATGCCTAGCTTAGAAATAACCTCCGCAGGTTTAAAGGTATTAAAATGGCCTTTGATGGTCTCTCTCATCATAGTCGTTGTCAAGACTTTCTTGGCTTTCTCCTGCACACATCTCTTCCTCACCTTTCCACCGATCTGGGCGTGCAGACCCGACTGCTGCGTGTCCGGGTCTGACTCAGTTGAGGAAGAGTCAGAAGATGAATCAGAGGATGAATCCTTCTTTTTCTTCTTCGTCTTCTTTTTGCTTTTCTTTGTCTTTTTAACCACTTTCCGGGCCTTTGTAAACTCGTCTCCCGACGAGCTCACCGCTTTCTTAGCCTTCTTTTTCTTCTTCTTTGCTACCACGATGGTAGCTTCCGGGGCTGAGTCTGTCTCATCTTCAGAGACATCTTCCCAGTCCGAATCCCCGTATGGCAGGTTTGGCCTCTTCTTACCTCGAGGCTGAGGTTGGAAATGCTAGAGCTTCTGTTCCATCATCGCACTCATCCGGGCTTCCCACTCCGAAGGTACTACAGAAAGCATCTCCGGCTCACTCTCCTTCTCCGGGTCAGACGGTAACAACGCCACAGGCTGAGGTGACGGCGGTGCTGTAACCACCGGGGACGAATCGTAATCATTCGTCGGGCACCCTTCTGCGGTGGCTGGAGCTGCCTTCTTACTCCACTTCGTAGCCATCGGAATCTGTAACAATCAAAAGAAAGTTACTATAAACCGGAAATTTGACTAAATGTCACAACAGGTTATTCAAACCAACACTGTGCATCTAGCGGTGTTAAAGAACATATTTAAACCGTCTCAACACAGGCGTAACTGAAGCTAATGTGTAATGTCGAAGGTTACCGGTATCGCAACCGAAACCAACGAGGAGTAGGGACCAGTGTACTGGTGCCTCCCACACTCTCTGTTCCGTACACTTCTCACTGCTGTGACTACAATGCCAGCAAGTTGGAGAAAATGCTACAAAATTCGGAGGTACGTCCAAAAAATGTGGGGAATCCATAAAAGAAACCCAGGATAATTTCCAACGTGAATCCATAAAAGAAACCGACGAAAAATCCAAACGTGATGTGGCTCCAGCCACATCGCTCGCCATTCGGCAATGGGCAGCTTGTAGAACAAAGGAAAAAAGGTGTTTCGCTTTGTTCTATAGATGTTCTGATAAAAAAAACACATCACAAAGTTCTAAAACTTTTGCGAAAAGATGCTATATGGCATCACCAACCAACTGTCTCACAATGATATCAATACTTACAGTTAGTTTGTTGTCATAGATCAAAAATCGCCGGAGCAACTCAACGAACGTCCTCCCATCATGAGTTGTTTATGCTAATTGCTGGACTCGGATGTGCTTCCTTCTCCCTAGCCTGAGGCTAGCCAGAGGCTTAGTACCAAGGTAAAATATATATAGATTAGTTAGACGAATCTTACCTTGGTATAGATGATGGATAACTGTTGTTTTCCTGAGGTATAAGCCTCAGATAGACGTGGGTGAGGGAGAGGGAAGCACATCCGGTCCAGCAATCTTTACCTACTTATTCAGGATAAAATGATCTAACTAACAATAATAATGATGAAACTGTGAAGTTTTCCTGGTACAAGCCAATAGAATAGACGTGGAAGGGTGTGGTGGGTGGGCCCTCACCCACGTCTATCCGAGGCTTATACCTCGGGAAAACAACAGTTATCCAACATCTATACCAAGGTAAGATTCGTCTAACTAATCTATTTGATTTTAACAATTGGGTCAAGTCAAACGTGGCCTCTTTTCTATCTATTTCAAGGCCATCTAGTGATAACGCGACAATCGTCTGTCCTCGGTGTCCTGTCACTAGTAAGAGGAGCATCGCTACTTTGAAACCTAACTTCTTAACATCTAAATGTTTGTTATGTGGCCACTGTTTAAACAGTTTGAAAACCACCGAAACATCACAGAACCGACTATATTTTGGTTTGGGTGGATTTCTTTCATAAATGGACATAAGAACCCAGTGAATAACTTGGTGTTTCCCTATAGTTTGGCCATTAATCCTGGGAAGAATAACAGACAAAGCACACCTAGCCGCATTTATGGCTCCGAAACCTAACCATTCATCTTCTAACATACGTAAGAATCTCGCGACCTGTGAAATGGTCGGGTTCATAGGTTTAACTTTTTTAATTAGGCAATGAACGCCCCACTTTCTTAAATAAGTTGTGTACATTTTAACTGTGCCTTTCCGCCATGCATGTGAAACTATTCTTTGTTGTGTAATATTGTCTAGACCAAACTGTTTCAAATAGTTATTTAAAAAAGGAATGCCAGCAAAGGTGTCGTCGACACGTCCCCGCGGCGTGTCAGTGCGCCTTGGTGTGTTAGATTTCCTGGGGATCTTCGGAATCGTAGGCAATCTTTGGATGTCACCACTATGCCCGGTAGCCAAGGTTGTGTGTCCCAGTTGGGGACGATTAGTATTGGATGCGCTTTGTCCATCTTGATCTTTCTGGCCATTTGGCTGATCATGCTAAATGGGGGGGAAATATAGTAGAATTCATTTTCCCAGATCAATGAGAATGCATCTATCTGCCAGGCGTTTGGTTCTGGGTGCCATGACACATACTTTTCTATTTTAAAGTTATTTCGGAATGCAAATAAGTTGACATCAAGTCTTCCCCATTTTTGACAAATAATCCAAAAAATGGTTGGATTTAGGGCCCATCATAGTATGTGTATTCACAATGAACCCCAAACATTTCAGTTCGGTTGTCGGTAAAATCACCGACTTCTTTTCATGAATGTAAAATCCCAACTTCATCAGGAAATGACACAAATCTGTGACAGCATTCTTACAGTCATTAAATGACTGCACCACAATAAATGAGTCATCTATGTAAGGAAACATAGTGTGTCCCTTTCTAGCCATAGCCGAAAAAAACGGCTTCAACAATTTAGTAAATAGGCGAGGGGCGCAAGCTAACCCATTTGGCATACAAGTGAATTGGAAAAGATCATCCTCCCAAATAAATCTCAGAAACTTTCGGTGTTCTGTGTAAATAGGAACCGTGAGTAACTGGGGGCAATTACTGGCCAGGCTTCCTCTGAACGACCTGGAGGGTCTGCCAGGCTTTAAAATAGGACATTTGACAGGCAAACAAAGCTTCCAAATGGCCAAGTCAAAGCTGGTGGAGGCCTAGGATTCTACTGCAAAGACACACTGCAAATAGACACTGAAAAGTATGCCAATCACAATATTTCAAATGGAACTCTAGAATTACAGTGGGCAGTCATCACCAGAACACACACAAAGAACATTCTAATAGGTAATGTATATAGGCCCCCAAATGGGAATATGCAGGAAGCTTTTGACTGACTAAGCTCAACCATGAAACAAATTATAGACATTAACAAATATGAAACTCTTCTCATTGGTGATTACAATGCAGATTACAATGCAAAAATCAACCATCAGCTAATATCACGAGACAATTTGCCACAGAACATGAACTGCAACAGATGATTAACAAAACTACTAGAAGCACACAAACCTCAAATACAACAATTGACCTGGCTTTTACAAATATAAAATATTGTACTACATCTGGTATCCTCAACTACAACATAAGTGATCACAAACCTATTTATATAATAATTAAAAAAAACAAGGAATGACAAACAAACCACATCACACTGGGGCCGCTCATATAGAAACTGCACCTATGAGGACCTTTCAACCACATTACGGGGATTTGCTACCAATGAAATATTTTATGAGCAAGATCCAAACAAGTGCTGGGACATGTTAGAAGCTATCCTTGATAGAGCTGCTGACAAACTTTGCCCAATGATTGAACTGAGAATAAGAAAAAACACAGCTAAATACTTAAATGACAAATTACAAGAACTACGAGATCGGGACTACTTTTGCCAAAAGGCTGAATTAACCAAAGACCCAGGGGATGCATTCATAGCAAAATGCTTAACTAGAAAGGCCAGGACTGATGTTCGAAAGGCAAAATCAAGGTACTATCTTGACCAAGCCATCATTCACAACCAAAACCCCAAGAAATGTTGGTATGAACTAGATCAAATAGAGCCTGATCCCAAGCCAAAAATCAGTAATCTAATAAACGACAGTACTGGTGAAACAATACCTGATATTCAACTAGCAGAAGAGATCAACAAATACTTTGTTGATATAGGAGCTAACCTAGCCCAACAATTTCAACCAAAAGATGATGTCTAGGAAAACTATAAGGTTGTAGTTAACCAACATAGATATGATCTCATAGAAACAACAAAAGACAAGAGCCTTACCAAAGTACAAAATCTATCACCATTCAAACCTTCAGGCATGAAGGACATCAGTTCAACCTTTATCAAGGGCACCATCAAGGCTCTGTTAGATGAATTTACATACCTATACAACCTCATAATTACTACTGGAATTTTCCCAGAAAAATGGAAGAGAGCAACAGTTACCCCTATACCCAAGGTAGGTAACCCAAAGTCCTGTAATGAACTGCGACCTATATCCATACTGCCTCTCCCTGGCAGAATAATTGAACAGATAATTCACGACCAAATAAAAACATTTCTTGAGGACACTAACTATTTAGCCACCCAACAAAATGGCTTCAGAAAAGAAAGGTCAACGACTAAGGCACTTGCCTCATTAATGGATGAATTGTTGATTAGCACAGACAGAGGTGAGCTTACAATAGCTGTTTTTCTTGATTTCAAGAAAGCTTTTGATACAATTGACCACAAAATCCTGCTATGTAAGATCAAAAGAGCTGGACTGGGAAAAAGATCATGTAGGTTCATATCCAACTACTTAAACAATAGACAACAAGTCACAAAAATTAATAATACAGCATCCTCCACGAGAACTGTCAGAACAGGAGTGCCCCAAGGTTCCACTTTGGGACCACTCCTCTTTCTGATATTTATTAATGACCTACCATTGCTGTCTACCAGTGCTAATTTCACACTTTTTACGGATGATGCTGTCCTCACAGTGCACAATAAAAACATTATTCTGGCAGCTACTATGGTAAACAAGGTGTTAAAAAAGGTCAATATTTGGTGTGCTGATAACAGACTTACCTTAAACACACAAAAATCAGAATATGTGATATTTGGAACAAAATCTAGAAAATTGCACGTGCAAAATATAGAGCTATGTATAGGCAATGCAGTGCTAAGAGAAGTGAACTCATACAAATACTTAGGAACCACACTTGACTCTACACTGAATGCGAACCAGCAACTATCGAGGCTGAACCAAATTCTAGGTATGAGAATGACAACTTTTAGAAAAATAAGATGCTACATGAGTGAGAACACAGCGCTCAAACTGTATAAGGCAACTATACTGCCAATAATAGATTATAAAGATTTAATCTATGGCCTTTTAACAAAACAACAAGAAAATAAATTACAGAGAACTCAAAACTGAGCTCTTAGAACAGTATATAGGGGCAAAGTTCTCTCAGTGAATGAGATGCACACTAGATCTAATATCACATACCTGAGCCAAAGGAGAGATGCACATCTGCTATCTCTTATGTTTATCAGAGCCAAGGATGAAAACTACATAGACCATACTACCAGAGTTACCAGGCAGGGGGATGCTACACTCCTCAAAGTTCCTAAACCACTCACAAATAGACTGACAAGAGCCCCTATCTACAAAGGCAGCAAATTATGGAATGAACTCCCAGTCAGAATTAGACATGCACAAACACAACTAGAATTCAAGAACCTGGTAAGAATTCACCAAGCCAATCAGGCCCTTCTACAGGCCTAGTGATGAGGTCGCCATATTTAATTAGCTATCTATTATAAGCACCTATGGCCACCCCACCCCCTCCCACCACCCCACGCGCTCCTTTGCCTGCTGCCAACAAACCAAGTTATCCACCGTACAAATTATTTGCCCAGCAAATTCGGAAAGGTGTATCAGTCTGGTAGTATTGCTATAGACCGGGGGCCCGATGGTACTGGGACGGCTCACTCCCTATCTCTCCCATGTGATGTAAATGTTGCGTGCCACCTTGTGGTGGGTTTGATCGACCCAGCTGCTGGTTGGTGTTTCACATGTAAACACATACGGTTATATCATGCATGAGGCGGGTAAGCGTGAATACACATCAATATGGGATTGCTATGAACAGGCACACATCATCGTCATCCTCCTCGCCATCGTCACACAGCTTTCACATTCATATATACATTTGTGCATATATTATGGCATCTGTTTAGCCGGGGGAACAGCCAGCACACCAAGTGGTGGGTTTGATCATTTTGATTACACAGTACAGGCTGAGTGAGCTTTCTTGGTATAATAGGGACTTTGTACAAACATAGACACTAATAAAGTCTGTACTAGTCTACTAAATGACTGAAACATACAATCCTCCAAGCATTGTTTATCCCATCATTACTAACAACCTACTTACTCAAACTACTTCATGTAGTCAAAAAACACACCTGACCTTTTAAGCATAACCCTATAAGCTAACCACACTCTATCCAACAGAATAAACAAACCATTCTACTAACAATCACTCCATCTCAAAATGTTAACTCCAACAACATGATAGTTTTGCAATTCACAACATAGTAGGCATACAAACCTATGAAGGAAAACTATGCACCTAACCACTCCGTAATGTAAAGGTCTAATCAATACACATGTATGTATCAAGTGTGTAGGAATACAGCATATAACTGCTATTTTTGTATGTGAATTGTCAAACTATACCATATGTAAGTCTTTGAATGTTTGATATTGTTATTTCAGCTGATTTGGGCTAGCTGCATATATTGTAAATAACTGTATTGTCACATGGCTGGAAGACCAGTGCCACGGCGCTGACAAAAGACTTTATTCAATGAATAAACTATATTTACAACAACAAAAAAGAAAAGAATCCTGTAAATCTACGCTAGCCATCCAAGCATCAGCCGTAACCAAATCCCTGGCAGTTTCTAAGGAAAACATTTTAAAATGGCGATATTCTACTAATTCATTTAATTTAGTTAAATCAAGTATCATTCTGATGTCACAATTAGGCTTAAGCTTTTTCTATTATACCCTTAGATTTAAACAGTAAAACCTGATTACTTAAGGCGCGTTTCTCTAATGAATCAAATTTATAAGGAAACTGAATTCGTGTTTGAAGTGGTAATTCCGTAAATGGGATTCTAACCCCTGTAACTATATCTAAAATGTCTTCATCTTTAGTAATTTGAACCCATTTTGACAAACGATTAGAAATGTTGCCTGCGTTAAATTTCCTTACATCAGTTTGTGTCTCCTCTGCCACCATATCTGCTCCCACTGGCGTCGGAGTCTGTGTAGCAGTGTTTATTTGTTCCCTGGGCGTGGGAACAGTTGTTTGGGAGCAAACTCCCTGCGGAACGGGCGGTTGCCGTCGTTCCACCCTTGACGCTCTCCCAGTCCTCTGCCTCTTGGTACATATCCGTAGGAGTGGCCTGACCTCCCAGCCCGCGTGCCCCGACGATTCCGAAAATCCCCTCGGGGCTGGCGGAATCTGGAGGAGTTGTCTAACCTCCGGGCACTCTCCATGTTTTTGCCCCTTTCGGCTTCCGTTTCAACTTCCTTGAAGAGATAAGGAAGTTGGCCCCCGAACATTTTGGTTTTATCAAGGGGTTTGCCTTTGACGGGTCTTGGCGCCAGAAAGAGGGTGTACTCTTTTCCATCGTTGTCTGTCACCTTCTTGCGATCTTGCGACCTCTTTACCAGCAGGAGTGCTGACAGCTTTGTACACATTTTTATCTACGGTAACTTAAAAAGTTACTCGCTGCAGTCAGCAAAGCGATGTTCTTATCCATTGCTTGTGCTAGGGACGAGAACTTATTCTCTGTCTGCATTCTGTTGGCAATAGGTGCCACCGAAGTCAGTGCCCCCAGCACCACCTTATGGATAGTGAAGAGTACGTTCTCGAACCTTCTCGTAGTCGGTGGGCGCGTGCCCCTCCGCTGTAGCGGGCGGCGGTTTGTTTTGCTTTGTAGCCATCGGTACTCTGTAACCAAAAAGGATTACTTATTAAACCGAAATCCACTCAACTGAACACCGAAGTGACGCCAGGTTAACCTGGGTTGAGGATCTATGTGGTATCGAGTAACGTATTTACACCGTTCTCAATACAGGCGTTGTAAGCTAAGTGTATTGTCGTAGGTTTTGTGGTATCGAAACCAACCATACGAGGCATAGGCCTCTGGGACCTCCCACCTCTCTGTGACGTACACTTCTCCCTCCTGCGGCATTCTGCGCCAGCAAGTTGGAGAAAATGCTACGAAACTCGGAGGAACGCCTTATCAAAAGGGGAATCTATAAAAGAAACCCAGGATCATCCCCAACAACACCCTCTATTAGGGTCCAAGGGAATCTCCACAGGAGATGTGACCATGCCAACATCTCTACCCGTATCAAAGCGGGTTGATAGAACCATGGTTTCGTTTCGAGTACAAAGAATCCTTTGTTCTATCTCTATTATTATAAATGCTAATCTAGTCCAAACTGGACTTAAGAAAGTTCTGAACTTTCAAATCTAGATGCTACAATGCATCTTAAACAAGCTCAACCAAAGTTTTCATTACTACTTACGGTTATTTCACTTGTCGTAGATAAATCTTGCCGGAGCAACTCAACGAACGTCCTCCGGTCGGGAGTTGTTTATGCTAATTGCTGGACCGGATGTGATTCCCTCTCCCTAGCCTGCGGCTAGCCTGAGGCTTTATACCAAGGTAAAATATATATACATGTATATGTCTGTCTGTATATGCACATACACATATACTGTATGGTGGATATACCACAGAGAGAAATCCCACTTTGCACCCACACCCACACCCAGCTCCAGTGGCCATCCTTGTGTAGACTGCTAAAACAACAACCCATCTGCCTGTGTACATTAGAGTAATGGCTTATATGATGCTATACATCATGATTTGTTCACATTGTTGGTTATTTCTCATTAACTATGTCCAGGATTTTGATTCTAAGAAAACTACTTATTTAAATAGACCATGGTGTTTCACCAGTAAAAAATGACTAATTCCAGAACACAAACAGCACAATGTTTTAGACAAAATAAGATTATCTCTTTATTTTAATGTACTTTTAATTGAATATTATGAAAATACTATACACAGGAGCATTTTCTTCATAGAAACTTTGAAGAGCTACTTATAGCCATTTTAATGATGTATTTTGTTAGGTTCCATCCTCAATATTAAAGTAGTGGCAGACTGTGACAGCTCACACCCTATTTGTTTCTATATGTAAACTGTTTTGGTTTTTCAAAACGTCTTGCTTTCTCAAGACGTTTTGAAATCCAAGTCGTGGCCCCTACCTGCTACTCGTGCAATTATATTCAATGGGGGGGGGGGGGGTGAAGACATGTATTTCTCTAATTTTAAATTTGTTTCATGAATTGAACATGTGTCTTTCCTGTGTAAAGAAAGCGATAGACTCACAATAAAATAATTTTGTCTGGAAGAGTGCCCATTCAAGATGATTCTTGAACCCTTTCCTGTACCTATTTGCGAATATCTTTAATAACCCTGGAATATATATACCTTGTGGTAAGCCAAATATATCTGCTTGAAATTGTCACTGCAGATACGACAGTCCGTTGAATAATAACTTTGTTTAATAAATATAGGAAAGACCGGCTAAATCTACCCCTAGCTTACGTCTATTTCTCATAAATAAACCAAACAATGTGCCATGAAGGTAGGGTGTACTTACATCTGTTCGTGATGTGATACTTGGTATTCTGCTGTAGACGCAATGTCTGATGGTATGGTTCGCTGTGCACTCTTTTATTGCAGCTATTGCTTCTAAGCAACCGTTGTGAAATTCATATTGGCTTTTAGGTGCATCTTGTGAGAAGTATAAATATCCTGAAAATACTCTGGAAAAAAAGTCGATTTAAAATTAAGGATGGCTAAGTGAAACAATATCATACATAAAGCACTAAAAGTATACTATTCTGATTTTTAAATACGTTTTCTTCACTAATAGATATGGATATGCTAGTATGATTATGTACCTGTGTTCATTAATTGTTAATATAATGGATGTGTATCTTTGTCTCAATGGGGGACTTTGGCCTTTTGCAATATACTGCCGGCAGGTGGCGACACGTGAAGGGGCAAGGTCTTGTGTGTTTTGTCATTTCCGAACTCGGAAGTGTGTGGTGGGGGCCTTGGGTGTGTGTGGTGAGGGTGTAGGGGGTAGCAGGGGTATAGGTGTGTGGTGGCATGTAGGGGGTAGTGGGGATATAGGTGTGTGTGGTGGTGTGTAGGGGGTGGGGCATAGGTGTGTGGTGGGGGTTTAGGGCTGTGATGGGGGTGTAGGTGTGTGGTGGGTCGCTAAGCCTCCACCACACCCCTACACCCCACCACACACCCCCACCATACACCCCTACACTCCCACCACAGGGGTGTATGTTGGTGGTGTAGGGTTGTGGTGATGGTGTAGGTGTGTGTGTGTTGGTGGTGTAGGGGGAAAACTACGCGCAAGATGGTCGACAAGATGTCGTGTTCCAACCGTCAGCATCTTCGAGATCGGTTCAAAGATGGCAGCAGTAGTAGTTCGGACGATTCGAACTAGGACTCCGACCGAGTCGATTCAGAGGACGAGATCAGGCAACAGCTAAGACTTCGAGGTCGACACGGGAGAAGGAAGCGCGGTAAGAAAGCATTGTTGCCAATTCTGTATGTAATCAGGGATGACGTTATGGGGAAAGTGCCGGTGGGGAGTTTGACATTAATCGTCTTTTGGAGGATCCCAGGTTACCAACAAATTGGATAAAACATATTAGAAAACATATGATAGACATGTCTGATATGGCAGCTATTTGGGACTGGCCTACAGTGTTAATATGGTCAGAAAAGATTTGTTCTATGATAAATGACGGTCGGATCAAAGAAGGGTGGGCGGATGGGCTACAATAAAGGATATTCAGAGACGTTTTTTCAATAGGGACTAGGCTTGAGGGGAAAAAGGACAAGAAGTATGAACGTAATACAGTGTCAGGATGGGTTGGAAAAGAATTAATTGAATCAGCAGATGGTACTCAGATAGCACAGAGCCGTCGGGCCGACGTTGGCTATTGGTCCGCCGCTTTTTGCCATTCTTTTTGCACATATTTGCCACCGTCGGGCCACCATCGGACCGAGGGTGGTGGCCCGCCGCTTTTGTGCCATTATTTTTGCACACTTTTCCACCGTCCGGCCACCGTCAGGCCGACGGTGGTGGTCCGCCGCTCTTTGCCATTCTTTTTACATATTTGCCACCGTTGGGCCACCATCGGGCCGACGGTGGTGGTCGCCGCTATTTGCCATTCTTTTTCCACATATTTTCCACCATCGGTGGTGGTTCACCACAGTTTGGGTTATATGACAAGCTTATGGTTCAGCTCCGCAGCGAGGCCCCTGCGTCGTTCTCAGATGTTTGACGAGATTGTGGTGAGAGTAGGACCCAGGATCGCCCAAAAGTACACAACATACAGGGTGCCGCTCGAGCCTGGGCTGAAGATCACCCTTACTCTGTGGCACCTGGCATCTGGGAACAAATATTTGTCAATGAAGTTTGGGTGGAGGGTCCCCCACAACACAGTCGCTCATTGTGCGTGAAGTGTGTCAGGCCATCATCAATGACTACCTGGATGAGGTCATGACGTGCCCTATGACTCCACAAGGATGGCGTGCCATCGCCGACCAATTCCTAGAGAAGTGGAAACTTCCCCCACACCTGGGCGCTCTGGATGGGAAGCACATCGCCTACCGATGCCCTCCAAACAGTGGGTCACTCTATTACAATTACAAGGGGTTTTACTCTGTGGCCCTGTTGGCGCTTGTTGACGCGGACTACAAGTTCATCTTGGCAGATCTTGGGGGTATGGGGTCCACATCTGATGCCCAGATCTAAAACGACTCAGAGCTGAAGGCGGGCACCGAAGGTGGCACCATCGGTTTTCCGGACCCCAAAACGAACGGCCAGAAGGATGTGCCGTATTTCCTCATCGGTGATGAAGCCTTCGTCCTGCGGCCAACGATGATGAAGCCATACAGCAGGAGGGGGTTGACAAATGAGGAGCGACTCTTCAACTACGGGCTCTCCCGAGCTAGGAGAGTGGTGGAGAATGCCTTTCGCATCCTAGCCAACCGCTTCCAGGTGCTGCTGACGACTATGCAGCACCACCCCTCCACCATGAAGGTCATCATCACCACATGAACGGTTGTGCACAACCTGATGAGGATGTGCTACCCAGGGCTGCAAAACCAGTAGCTGGATCATCCAGGGACTGGGAACCACAACTTTGTCCCAGGAGCATGGAGAGAGGGCCAAAACTGGGTAGACGTAGGCATTCTTCCTAGCCCCAACACCGCCTCCAAGACAGGAAAGGAGCAGCGGAATCTACTGAAAGACTGGGTCATCTCGCCCGCCGTATCACTTTCCTGGCAAGACAGCTTGATCTGATGTAACAAAAATTGTATCTGTCTGTATGCACTGTGATATGTCTACCTTTATGATATATAGATTAGTTAGACGAATCTTACCTTGGTATAGATGATGGATAACTGTTGTTTTCCCGAGGTATAAGCCTCGGCTAGACGTGGGTGAGGGAGAGGTAAGCACATCCGGGTACAGCAATCTTTACCTACTAATTCAGGATAAAATGATCTATAATAAATTCTAAATACAAATGTTTCCTTGGTATAAGCAAGGAACTAGACGTGGTAGGGTGTGGAGGGTGGGCCCTCACCCACGTCTAGCCGAGGCTTATACCTCGGGAAAACAACAGTTATCCATCATCTATACCAAGGTAAGATTCGTCTAACTAATCTATTTTACCTCGGTATATAGCCTCAGGCTAGCCGCAGGCTAGGGAGACTTTACGTAATATCATTTTATCCTGATATTTCATTGTATTTTTGTTTATGTTTGTGGTATGGAACCTTCGTTAACCTTATATGTTTGTGACCATGGTATGTTCTCACCTTTTTTTATCTTAGTGTTGTAGCAGTCGCCGTGCGACCCCACTGGGCTTTTCCAACCGCTTGTTATAATGTCTAGCAAACGATCGTTCGGTCTTCCATCCTGCATGCGCCAGTATGCGCTTGACCGAAATGCCTAAGAGGCGCAGTATTAACTCCTGCCTTGTGTAATTTTAGTAAGCTACACTAACATTTGTCTTGAATAGATATATACCCTTATGGCAGATACCCAACAAAGTTGTTGGTCATGCAGGAACTATTTAAACGCACTGTGGATAATTGTTCCCCTGTGCGGTTTGATTTAAAAAATCTGTTTTATCAATCAAACATTGCTTTCTTGCGATCTATTCTTAAATCATTCAGGGACAATGCTATCAAAATTGACCCGCCTGTCCAGTAACTAACAGTATGATACTGCTAGTTTAAAACTAGCTGTTTTATCTAAAAGACTATTACCAGACCATTTCTTAAATAATCCGAATATCATTAACACAACCCAAAACCTATTAAATCTTTGGTTTTTGGGAATTCCTTTTGTAAACTGATTTCACAGCCAGTGAACAAGTTGGTGCCTACCAACTATCTGTCCATCTCCTCGCGGACGTATCACCGAAAACCACATCTTGCAGCGTTGATCAGTTCCAACCTAAAGCTTTATCAAGCATCCTTAGAAAATCTAACAAGATGTGCCATTGTAGGCCTCCTAAGTTTTTCTTTCATAAGTAAACCATGGTGACCCCACTTTTTCAAATAATTTGAATATAACTGAACTGTTCCTTTCCTCCAGGCATGCGAAGTTAATCTCAGCTGAGTAACTTTATGTAAATAAAACTGTCATAAACACGTGTTCCGAAAGGGAATGTCAGAAGGGGTGTTTTGAACACCTCTCCATGAAACATCAATGCTTAAAATTTTTTCCCCCTTCGTATAGGAAAAATATACAGTTTGTGTCCCCTAAGGCTAAACCTTCCAAGCATGGCTGCGTGTCGCAACCGGGGACTATCAAAGCCCTCCTTGCTACTGTGCCAATTTAGGCTGTATGTTATAAATTGTCTATTCCTCAAATTAAAGAGAAAAAATCAACTTTTCAAAAGGTAGGCTCTGGATGCCCTAAGACCAATTCTATAATATGTTATTATTTCAGGATGCCAACAAATTTGTATGTGGCTTTCCCAATTCCAAATTAACTTCGTTCTTTAATTATATGGGTTGGACATTGTCCCTCCCATGTTGCGAATGGAAGCCATTGCTGTAGTACTATCTGTCAACATTCTGACATAGTATCTGTGCATGCAGACTAAACCACATAACCGTAAATACACTATTCTCAAGTCTAGACCATTAATATGATCTAAACTTCTTTATGAAGGCCTCGGCCTTCACAAACCCTTTAGTCCTATCTTATGCTAAATTCTTAACTATTTCCAGCAAAGTTAGTTTTGTAAATGTTGTAAATTAATCATTTACTTTTAACTGCGCATCCAAACCAATTAATCATCAATAAAAGGGAAGCGAAAATGTCCTTCCCGCTCTATGAGCGAACACATTGCGTGTTCGGAGCTTAGTAAATAATCATGAATTACAAGCTACACCAGTTGGTAAACATGTAAATTCATATAGTTGTTCATTCCAAACAAACCTTACCAAATTTTTGGTCTGTTTGATAAATTGGTTAGTAACTGCCTGTGAGCAGCTGAACTGTGACTGGGCCATAATAAATAACTCCTCTATGTAAGGAAACATCACATTTATTTTTACTTTTTGGAAAAACCTGTTTCCGTGGCCATGTGAGTTTGCTGTGCAACCTCTACTTGTTCCCTTTTGAGACTTTGATGAGAGCATTTGCTCCAGCTTTCTGAGCCGCTTCTCTATCTCTGGATAGCCAGCATCTGGCCTGCTTTCCTCCCGTAAACTAAAGTGTGCCCGGGAGGCTTAAGCCATCACCTCTGGTGATGAGTAGTTATCATCATAAATGGGATCTTCGGGCTTACTGCCCGTCGTATCCAACAAACCCTTAATTCAAAGATCTGTAACGATCAATGAAAATTAGAGTTTTCACCCAACCGTTTGTTTGTTGTTGTTTTTCGTCTTGGAAAAAAACCTATAACCATATCCAGACGGGTACTGTTTATAACAGTAAATACCCATGGCTAATAAATGCCAAAGTATCTCTCAGTTCCGTGCCGATCAATGAAAATCAGAGTGTTCAACCAACTGTTTGTTTGTTGTTGGTTTGTAACAGAACATACTCATGGCTAATAAAAGCCAAAGTACCTCGCAGGTCCGAAAACCTGTAATCATCAACTGAAAGTTTGAGTGTACCCAAAAAATGGGATGTGGCTTCAGCCACCATCGCTCTCCGTTTCTAACGGGGGTACCAAGCGTAATGTGGTTATAACCGTTATCGCTCTCCGCTCGGTTACGGGCGGGTTACTGTAATGAGGCTTCAGCCTATCTCTCTCTTTGGTTTGGCCCGGGCGGTATCCCGGGCGAGTTATTGTGATGAGGCTTCGGCCAACATCGCTCTCCATTTTGCCACTAGCTTTAAAAAAGTAATACGGCCCCAGCAATCACCGCTCGCCGTTAGACAAAGGCGGCTTAACGTGATGTGGCCTCTGGCAACCTCGCTCTCCGTTCGGTCACGGGCGGCAAAACTGGTGTTGGAGAACGTATTCACCCCGTTCCCAAAACAGGCGTGTAGCCGAATGTAAAATCATATGGTAATGGTATGGAAGCCAAACCCAAAACGATGTGTAGAGACCAGTATTTATATAAAGTAACCAAGGAAAAAATGTTATACCTGATGTGGCTTTAGCCAACCTCGGTCTCTGCTCAGATACATGCGGATTAAACGTAATGTGGCTTTAAACCACCACGCTCTCCATTTGCCAACGAGCATCACAATGTAATGTGGCTTCACCCAATATGTCTCTACGCTCGCAATGGGCGGCTTAACGGTATGTGGCTTCAGCCATCACCGCCCTTCATTCGCGAATGGGTGACAAAATATAATGTGGCTTCAGCCAGCATCCCTCTCCGTGTAGTAACGGTCTTCAGCCAACATCGCCCTTTGTGGTAACATTTGCCTAAACTGGAAGTGGCTTTAGCCAACCTCGCTCTCCGTTGTCGAACGGGTGGCCTAAATGGGATACGGCATGAGCCTACATGTCTCTCCATTTAACGGGCTACCATGTAACATGGTTTTTAAAACCATCGGCTCTATCCGCTTGGTGACGGGCGGGCTACCGCAATGAGGTTTCAGCCAACATAGCGCACTTCAATGGCTTTCCCGTCCCAACGCAACCAAACCTAATGGTCGGTCTCCGCTTCCGGGTCGGAAGGGATTATGGCCTCGGGCTGAGGCGACGGCAAAGGCGTCAACCCCTAAAAAGAGTGACAGTCGTCCTCCGGGTGATCCGCAGCAGCTAACACAGCAGGCAGGACCTTGTTCCACTTTGTGGCCATCGGTAGTCTGTAAACCGGTATCAACTCAACGTGAACACATAATTGTGACGCCAGGTGGAACCTGGGTTGAGGATGTATTTGGTACTGAGTAACGTATTTACACCGTTCTCAGTACAGGCGTGGTAAGCTAAGTTTATGCCGTAGGTGTCTGGTATCGAAACCAACCATACGGGGGGTCGGCCTTGAGACCGCCCACTCTCTCTGTTCCGTACACTTCTCCCTCCCGCGGCTTCTGCGCCAGCAAGTTGGAGAAAATGCTACGAAACTCGGAGGTTCGCCTTAAAAAAGTTCTGGGGAGTCTATAAAAGAAACCCAGGATAATCCCCAACGTGACTCTTTATGAGAGTCCGAGAGAAAATCCACTGGAGATGCGGTTTCACCCTGCAGCTTTCGCTTTCATCTCTACCCGCATTCCACGGGTGCAATAACCAATCAGTATCGTTTTTGTTTTGTAAACCAAGGCTCTTTGGCCGGTCACCATCATTTTATCCGTCTGTAACACACCTATCTCAGACAGACTTACGAAGTTCTAAACTTCCAAAAAGATGCCATAATGCATGACAAACTAGCTTCATACAGTTTGTATTAATACTTACAGTTACAGTGAATACAATACTCCACTCCAGGCTTATGTCAACTGTCAGTGACTGCTTTCCTGCTGAGTAAGCTTTGGACATTATTCAATTATTTGTTTCCTCCAGTGTTCTTGGGTTTAACCAAAAATAAATAAATACATATAAATATAATATCGTATGTAGCCAACTCCGGGTCGGCAAGGGCCAAAGCACCCGGAACGAACAGACACACGGCGACTCGCAAAAAACGTACCGGAATTCGGAACGTTTAAACGGTAATAATTCCGTAAATACAGTCGCCACCTATCTAAAATTCACCCAAAGGACGTAATTGTCCTTAATAAAGAAACATGTGGAACGGTTAAACCGTAATTTACGTCGTTCCTAAGCGAATGACGAATAAACTATAAGAAGTAATCGAGCGAAAATGGGGGATTTAAGCGAACTAACGAAACCAACGAAAAAGGCGACTCGAAAGTTAGCGAACCAGACTTTCGGAACGGTTAAACGCTAATAAATCCGAAAATACAGTCGCCACCTAGCTAAAACTCCCACAAAGGACGGTAATGTCCGTAATAAAGCAACGTGTGGAAAATAAACCGCGAAATCCAGGTATTTGTGGAGAAATTTGTAGAAAAAACCGCTGAACAAACTCGCGCACATCCATTGCACGCGAGTTTCTTATGCTAATTGCTGTACCCGGATGTGCTTACTGTTAAGTTGAGTTATGTTGGATTGTGAGGGAGACTGTGTAGTGTTTATTCTTCAGCCATCTTGTACCTCCTGGTGCCCATGCCTGCCAGTGTACATCAAAGTATGGATTCATGATAGTACATAATGGAATAGGTATACAACATCCCTTTTCTTATAAATGAAAAGCAGCAATCTTCCTGTGTTACAATAATCATGTTGATGTGTACAAGTTATATACCTATGTGGATGTCAATACAATTTCTCATCATGCTGAGAATATTTAGGTTTATACATGTGCACCACTATTACCATTGCAGTTACTTCATTGAAAGATAATCTTGAATATTTCCTCCAATACGCAAATTCTGATAATAGTTTCTCTTGCAGTTGACTAATACTGTGATTAACTTTGAATGTATATAAAAGTTGTGACTGACAACATAATAAGTCTAATGCTCAGACATACTACTGACTAAGTCTAAGAACCAAAATTAACCATGACTCCGCACTGTTCAATTAGTCTTGATGTTTTTTTAGTTGTTCTTTCAGACTGTCTACGACTAAATACCTCTTTGACCGGTTGGTCACTTCGAATGACTGTGAGGTTTGCGCGTTCACTAAACCTCACACTCTTTTCAGTGGGTGGTCTTGTGGGCGAGCAAGTCACAGACTGCTCATTCCCAGAACATTGGCTTTGTGGAAGGGGTTCAGCTTCAGAACAAGGGCTCTCTAGGTCAGTTGATTCTCGGCTAAATCCAAGTTTCTTACTAGCCTCTGCACTAAGCTCTTTCAAGAAACGACGGTTACGCCGTAATACATTTCCATTAGGCGATTTGATCATGTATGATCGAGGCTCCTTACACACTGATTTTACAGTTCCAGGAACCCATGAAGATTTGCCTGGTTCCTGCATCAGTACTTTCATACCAGGGAGTAATCCTGGCAACTCAGGACCTGCATTTTGGTCATAATACTGTGATGACCTTTTTGCATTGTCACTCAACCAATTATGATGATCACTAACTGACTGTCGAATTTCATCCTTGGCAGGGAGATTTGAACGGACCTTCCTTCCATACAGCAACTCAGCTGGACTTGGGACTCTTGGTCCAAGCGGGGTACTTCTGAGGCACAGAAGCGCCATCTGGGGATCTGTCCCAGACTGCATGGCTTTCTTCAGGACCGCTTTAACAATACCAACTGTTCTCTCAATCACACCATTACTCTGCGAGTATCGTGGGCTGCTTGTAATATGTTCAAACTCCCATACCATGGCAAATTTTCTGAACAATGCCGCATCATATTGTGGACCATTGTCAGTGTACAGTCGTTTTGGTACACCATGAATGGCAAACATGTCCTTGAAAAATTTGATAACTTCAAGACTGGTCAATGAATGAAGACCACGTACAAAGGGCATTTTACTGAAATGATCAACCAATACAATATATGTATGGCCATGCAGCTCAAACAAGTCACTGGACAGTACTTCCCATGGTTGGGAGGGAAGGTCATGTGGCTGCATAGGCTCCTTTTGGGTACTCTTTGAATTTTGTAGACATATTACACAATCACTTACTAGTGTCTCTATGTCAGATGACATGTTTGGCCAGTATAGGCATTCCTTTGCTCGTAACTGGGACTTGGTGATACCTTGGTGACTGGCATGAATGCGTTCGAGATATTCCTTGCGGAAAGACTCTGGAATAACAAGTCTATTTCCGGCATATACAAGCCCATCTTCAACAGACATATAGTCTCTCATAGACCAGTAGCTCCGAATAACTTTTGGAACTTGTCTAACCTGTTGTGGCCAACCTCGAATAATCTGCTCAGCCAATGCCGATATCTCAACATCTTGCTTACTACCTAAGCGCAACTTTTCAAGCTGGTTGACTGAGATCTGTACCATGTGTATCGCTTGTTCAAGTTCTACACTCGGTCCAGGAGAGGGTGCTATTCGTGACAAGTAGTCAGCGTAGACCATCTCCTTTCCAGGACGGTATTTCAAGTCAATATCATACGGCTGGATGCGCAACAGCATGCGCTGCAACCGAGGAGGAGCTTGGCTTAGCTGCTTCAGCTTAATGTTTTCTAGTGGCTTATGATCACAAAAAACAATCAGCGAGAGCGACCAAAAATATACGTATGGAACTTTTCTAGTCCATATACAACAGCTAGCAACTCTCTCTCTATGTTTGCATACCTGGTCTCAGCTGGAGTAAGTGCTTTGGAAGCGAATGCAACAGGCTTCCCATTCTGAATGAGAGCAGCACCTAATCCAAGGATAGACGCATCAACCTCTAGTTCAAATGCTAGGTTAGGATCAAAATATCGCAACTGCATGTCTTCATGAATAGCCTGTTTTAGTGACTCAAAAGCAGCATTATGTTCTACATCCCAACTCCAATCAGCATCTGATTTCAACAATAAGCGTAATACACTGGTCTTGGTCGACAAGTGTGGTATGAAGGGCCCTAAATACTGTATGAGACCAAGAAAGCTTTGGAGCTCCTGCCTATTCTGGGGAGCAGGACGGTTTCGAATGTCATCACATTTCTTTACATCAGGCTTCATACCATCCTTGGACCAGATCAGACCATAGAATTCAATCATCTTCTTTTTGATTTCACACTTTTCAAAGCGAAATACTAGACCATACTCTTTGGATACCTTCATTAATCGTAGTAGAGCTTCATCATGTTTTCGACTCATCTTTACCATGTACAACGATGTCATCAGCAATGCCATCCACACCGACACCTGCTTTCTCAATGATCTCATCCATGTATTTCTGAAAGATGTCTTGAGAAACACACAAGCCAAATGGTAAACGACGGAATCTGTATTTACCAGCAGGGCTGTTGAATGTGCATAACATACTGCTTTCATCATCTAAAACAATGCTCCAATACCCATGCTTAGCATCAAGTTTAGAAAACACAGTTGAGCCAGAGAAGTTGTGACTGATTTCTTCTAGTGTAGGTGTCTTATGATGTGTACGCCTAATTGCTTGGTTGAGATCTTTAGGATCTAAACACACACCTAAGCTCACCAGATGCTTTACGGGAAAATGCTAAGGAGCTGACCCAATCGCAAGCAGTTTCATCAGAACATTTTTCTACAACACCAAGTTTCACACATTTCTTCAATTTTGTCACACAAATTTCCTGTCTCAGCTGAATGGGATATTTACGTGGAGCAGAAATAACTGGGGGTAGCATCATCTTTTAACTCAATATGGTATGGTTTGGGCATTCGACCAATGCCTTCAAAACACTCAGGATAAGCTTTGTCGCAGGGCACTCCTGTCAGAAATCTCAGGCTTGACTCATGTTTATTTGGTTCTTACTGCTAGGGACAGTGGTGTGGGACTGCAATTTATTTTCATGAACAACACTGATATTTTTGCTCTTGTGAAATGCTTATAAGTTTCAACCTTTCAGAGGCCCCACACGACAAAATTGGCTGGCCCCTTAGTGTCACACACATGAGAATCTGGCAGTGATCCATTTGGAGTCTTCAAATTGGATCCTGCATAACCATTGTACCTAATTGTTCAATGTCTGTGTGCCATTTACAGCAGTAAGTTTGACAGAGGTACGCTGTAACATACACTGAGGATGTCTTTCATTCGGATTACATCTGCCGTAGGCATCGCAATGGCTAGGATGTTACATTGGCACCTGTGTCCGCTTTGACCTTGGAGGAGTCACTGATTTTGCACTTTACATCCGGAGGCTTTACATTCAATTTAGCAAAGATTGACTGTCTCTCCATTGGCATCAAAGTCACATGACCTGGATTTGTCACCTCCCCACAGTCCAAGAGCGTCATCATTTGGGGGACTTCTATTACAGTCAAAGTCATGGTACAGTCCTATGATTTATCCCTATGTCTGCTCTTGGAACGGGATTGGTCGATGCTTGGTCTTGGCACGCACCAGAGTCCTTTCTTCCCAGCTCTGGATGCTCTGATCGCATTTCTGACGGCACACTTTTACCCAAAATGTTCATCTTTTTGGCAATTATTACACATTCTTGCCATCATGCTGGGCTTTCCTGCGTGCGGATGGCGATGTTCCACAGAAGACGACACAGTGAGTGTGTGGTACTCGAGATGTGGTTGATGCATTTGGGGATCTAGTGGTACCAGCAAAACTGTTAGTATTTTGGAAGTGCTGCCTGGGGATAACAGTCATGCACATTTAATTGCTATCCTACTAGCTTTCAGTGTGTTTCCGCTTCTCGAATTCAACTTCTTCCGTGCTTCAGGCCAGAAAATACCTTTGATCAAGCTGAAACGTAATATCTGCTCATTTTTCATCTCTCATTGAGAAAGGTGCACATATTCGCCTTAGCTTTGAGACGGCAAATATAATCATCAACAGCTTCACCTTCTTTATTGGAACCAAACTAGCCAGTTCAAGTCGCTATAACCCATTTGTTAAGGGTTCCCACCAAATGTTTTTCCAAACTGTTCAAATACTTGCTGGGTTCTCTTTTGGTTCATCACTCAGACCCATGATTCCAGAGTTTATGGGGAACCTTTTCTGGTACCAGCTGACAGCAGTGTAGTGCTCATTCGCCTTTTCCATTTTGCTATCAGTCTGCTGTTCACAAAGTAGCTGTTAAAGGAATGCTCTTCCATTCTATTGATTGGCATAAGAATTTGATCCACTGTGTTGTGTATCGTTCAGTTTGTGGTAACGGAGTACTCCCTCAAAATTAAGTGAGCCTGTGTTTGGTGTCTAGGACTTACACACAAGGATTAACACAACTATGCACAATGATAACAAGTTGGTGGTAGTCAGAAAATTGGCAATATTGTCAGGACACTACACTTTCACTCCAAAGAGGGAAAACAGCATGCTTTTACACTTGCAGTGGATCGAGATCTGTGGTAGGCCTTACTTACTGAACCAATTTCAAATTCTGCATGGCATTTCATCACTTTCCATCTTCATCTGACACAGCACACATATTAATGGGCTCTGTCCTGCACAGAATGCACTTGACAGCATCCAGATCAGACCATTTTTGACTTAGTTACAGCCAAAGTTGTCAATGCCCATTAATTCTGGCAGAGATGAACCTTGCATCCAGAGTTCAGAGTGCACAGCAGGCAGCATGGTTCCCTATTATCACTCACACATCTCAACAATACTCTCATTCCAGAGCTCACAGTTGTCCATTGACAGATCAACACCATACCATTGTTGTTGTTGTTGACTTCCTGTTGACAGAACTCATTGTAGGGGCAGGTTCCACCCAGCTGTCACCATGTTAAGTTGAGTTATGTTGGATTGTGAGGGAGACTGTGTAGTGTTTATTCTTCAGCCATCTTGTACCTCCTGGTGCCCATGCCTGCCAGTGTACATCAAAGTATGGATTCATGATAGTACATAATGGAATAGGTATACAACACTTACCTCTCCCTAGCCTGCGGCTAGCCTGAGGCTATATACCGAGGTAAAATTTATATATACTTACATGTCCGGTAAATTGTAGATGTCTTCTGTTACGAGATGTCTATATGCCTATTGCTATAAATAAACTATATCAATTTTTTATATAAAAATACAGTTACATGTCTGTTATATTTTGTATATACCTACAGGTATATTAGGTGTTATTTTAATTTGTTATAACATAATTAAACTCAGACAGATATATTAGGTTTTGAATGTAATTTGTTACAACATAATTAAACTCTGACACAAATCTAGTTTAAAATACTTATATATTTACTGGGCTAAATTTATTTCCTTTCTCTTTTTAGAAGAATTAAACTGACAGCATAACCTAGTTTAAAATAGTAATTTATGTACATACTAATAACACAGCACAGAGAGGGAGAGAAAGGAACAGAGGGGAAGAGAGTGGGGAAGAGAGAGGGGGGGAAGAGAGAGGGAAAGAGAGAGGGGGAAGAGAGAGGGGGGGAGAGAAAGGGGAAGAGAGGAGAAGTGAGAGGGGAGAGAGAGGAAGAGGGGGGGGGAGAGATAGGGAGAGGGGAAGAGAGAGGAAGTACTTCTGTCATTAATATTAAAATAGTTATTATTTTCATTGGCTAAATTCTTATCCCTTGTAGTTTAATTTATAACACAGCTCTATGACATTATTTAACTCGGACACCAAAAATCTAGTTTAGCAAATATCTTTATTACAGAGCAAGAACATCTTATACATATTATATACAGAAGAACATAACATAATGAACATAAGAACATAAAAACATAATAAACATAAGAAAATAAGCACCTATTTATACATGTAACGAAGGAGGCTAGAAGTCGAATGCAATGTTATACATAAGGGCGACATCATTTATTCTCAGTAATCTTGGTAATGTATGACAATAGCATAACATGATGTATGACAATAGCATAACATGATCTTGGATGAACAATCATCATCAATAGTGGCGTTCTCTGTGGCGGAGTGGTTAGAGTGTCTGACTTTTCTAGGTCAGACTCCTAATCTGAGGGTCGGCGGTTCGATTCCCCGTGCCCCCAGCTCTGCCAATTTGGATTTCCACTGCTGTGTATAACTTACAGCGTCATCAAAGGCCGGTTGCTCTCATACCATGTCTATGTGGTGTGGGAGGTTAAAAATCCCTTGGGTCGGTAAAAGTGTAGGCTCGGGCTTTCTATCGACCAGCAGTGGAATGAGGAAGACCAGTCGTCTATGACTGAAATTTCCCCTGCTTAAACAACTAATGGACCAAAAAAAAAAAAAAAAAAAAAAAGTATTTAGTCAATAATTAATGCACTATACAATATGGTACACCAGACATATTGGAATCATCACATCAAATGACATCTGGCTGGGCCAACTGCCCTACCTTAAGAAAGAAAAAAAAATGCAGGTTTTGCTTGGGGTGCAGCTGGCAGGCAAGTGGCAAGTCCAGTGCACCTTGGCCTGGTGGGGGGGGCATACGCAGACAGCAGCGCCGCCCGTCCACCTGGCATCGAACCCGGGAACCACAGTCGTGGTAATTAGCAGAGAAGTAGTATAGCCGGAGTCCTTCTGACTTACATCCGTATACAGAAGGTCTGTATACGCGCTGTAACTAAGGAGGCTAGAAGTCGAATGCAATGTTATACATAAGGGCGACATCATTTATTCTCAGTAATCTTGGTAATGTATGACAACAGCATAACATGATCTTGGATGAACAATCATCATCAATAGTATTTAGTCAATAATTAATGCACAATATGGTACACCAGACATATTGGAATCATCACATCAAATGACATCTGGCTGGGCCAACTGCCAAGGGCCGAAGCCCGACCCAGCCAAGAAGAAGGAAAAAAAGAAAGAAGAGAAGAGATAGAAAAAAAAAAAAAATAAAATAATAATCTATGTACATAGATCAATAGAGGCTGCTACTCGCATGTCATTTAGAATACGGTCAGAGATAGGCAAGGCAATATAACGATAAACATAATCAGACTTCCAATCGCCAGGAGCGTTAATCTCCTCGATAGTTGCACCTTGCATGTGCAAAAAGGTGCAACCACCCCTCCTGAGCGAATGACAAGAGTAATCGACAGGGTCGAGCCCCGACAAAACACACAAATATTTAATTGTTGATTGAAGAACAGCATAAGACAACGGTTTATAGCCCCCTAACGGAGAAGGAACTTGAAAAGCTGACGCGTCGCGCGACAGAGGCACCTGATTAAAATGCAATCTCGTCCAGTGGACAGCGCAAAGGGCCTTATTTTTCAAAGCAGAAATTGGAATCAGTAGCTCACGTTCACTAAATTGAATAGTTTTTGAACGTCTAACAGAGATAATCATCCCCCAAGAGAAAAACTCAAAATCTGCCCTCCTGAGGGTCGAATCGGACTGTGTCAGCTGACACTTACGCAGCAGTCCTCTAAAGCCTGTTAAAATTGCAGCCCTAGTAGCAATATGACCATGGGAGTCAGACAAAAATTCAAACATTAATAATAAATTGGAAGGTAAAATAGGCTTAGCAGTCTTTACTTCACACCCGAGAATCCGCTTGACACCTCCCAAAGTAGTCTTCACTGTGTGTTTTTTATAGTCTATGGGCTCTGAATCCTCCGATCGCAAAAAAAAATGTAAGGCAGATAAGTAATTTGTAATAGAACTATATTTCAAGCTATGAGATAGCCACTCTATATATAGAGCAACCTGACTGGAGGGGCAAGGCAAAGGAGCTAACAATCCACGAAATTGGTCGATGAAAGTAAAATACTTCCTTATTTGCATAGAACGCGTAGCACGACTATTAGGTGCGTAATACTGCATCGCAACTGTCCTAGCCTCCGTCCGCAGCGTCTCCAGCTCTATAACACAATGTCTCGCGAATTAATGAAATAGATGAGAACAACAAAGAACTTTCAATTTATCAACCTCTGCTACTTTCTTCAGATGATGTGGACTATCCCACCTACTAATACCATCACAAACTATATTGTAATCATTTTTTATGTGAACTGACGATATATTAAAATTATAATGAACGGATAACCAAAATATCCATTTTATGTGGTCCATTATGACTTGATTCTTAGCAACACCCTTCACCAGCGCTGACCGAACAGTATTATTATCCGTTATAAATACAATATTACGGTCCCTCCAGTACCTACACCAACGGTCTACGGCCCACATTTCTTTAATGTTTATGTGCACTTGAGCCACATCCCTAGGAGCTACGACTCTATGGTGAGCAAGTTTCAGGATCGGTCGGTTATCATTAAAAAAACCTACACACCAGTCTGAACCATGTAGAGCTCCATAGCCTTGCTGAGACGCATCAGTATACACCGATAAACTATCCTTTTGGTTCACCAACATTTTTTGCTCACCATTAAACTGATCTATGTAGCTCAACCACCACTGTATTTCTTCCCGAAAGGCACTATTTATTCTATACCTATGATAAGGGAGTTTTAGAGCACGGACAGCTGCATGAATCCGCGCGGAAAACGACCGCCCTCCTCTAACGACTACCGAACAGTGGGATAACCTACCTCCCAAACGCTCAAGCTCTTTCCGAGTAGCTTTCTTCCTACCAACAAATTCACCAAGATGCACTTTTAATTTTCCCAATTTATTAGCTGGTAGCTTAACTTTCATAGCTACACTATCTATTATAATGCCAAGAAATCTAGCATTGGTGGAAGGACTAACCACTTTTGAAAAATTAATATAAAAACCCCATTTCCTCAATATAGAAATTAATTCTAACTGATTTTCAACACAGTTCTCGTAAGTACTACCTAATACCGCAAAATCATCCAAGTAATTCACAATTCGATCATTACCATGCCTAACTGCACAACGGTACACGTAATCTGATAATTTGGTGAAAATGTATGGACTGGAAGAAAGCCCCATAGAAAGCCTATTATCCAAAAAATACTTTTTCTTACTATCAATTTCCCATATCAACCCCTGCCTACACCGGTCTGATGGGTGAATGCTGACGGCTCGGTAAGCGTCCTGTATGTCAATTACAGCTATATAATCTTCATGCACAAGCAGGTTCAATAAAGTGTCTACACTCTTGTAACAGAATTTACAACACGTCTCAGAGACTAAATTATTAACCGATTTACCATAGGGCTTACTACAGTCTATTATAACCCTGAAGCCAGAACTACCAGGTTTAGGCACACAAAACATGTTATGTGAGCAAGTAGGCAAAACATCCATGACCGAAATGTAGCCCTTGTCGACTTCAGCTTGCAATTTAGATTTTATGAATAAGTTATGAGTATTATTATCTTTGCTTGTATAAGTGCAAGTATAAGAATTATTAAATTGTTCGTCAATAATCTTAAAACGGAAAATGGCTCCATGCAGGATAAACTCCCAGTCAGGGTCAGTGTCTCCCTGGAAAAAAGATTCCACAAACACCCGACAAGGCTTTATCTGAGCTGCAACACCAGCAATTCTATGCATACAACTACAACAACCTTGAAAACAGCCATAAGTCAGAACAAAAGTGCACTCAATTGCCATGCTAGCATGTTTATCATAAGCAGTGACTATATAGCTATTACCTGTACTAGAAACATTTAACCAGTCTACACTAATTGGCTTCCAAGCTAGCCATACCTGCCCACTATTGGTATAATTAACAGGTAAGGCGTCATGCACCGGTACCAAATGGTCAGTTAAATTTAGCAGAGTTGGTGAAGCACACCCTTCACCCTTCTTAACTATAGCCTCATTAACACAGTAACTACTACTAGCCGTAGCCTTAACAAGTGGATTTAAATCATTATAATTAGTTTTAATATCATTATGGCACTCATTACCTTTCCTATCATTAACCCTATTCTTTCAATCTCTACGGCATTTTGAACGCTTATGGCTATGGCTACCGCACCGCGAACACCAATGCCCGTAATCACACATCATATTGTCACGTGAACAGACCTGCTCACCATTATGTGCAAAACACGGCTTTTTTCCATCACGCGTGAACAGACGATTTGACGCGTTAGTTGCGCCAGTATTGGCTACACTAGATTTTTTAACGTCTTTAATATTTTCATACGCGTAATGTCGTAGCGACAAGTCGCTATTCCCTACTACAAATGCCTGAAAACCTTGCTTTTGCGCCAATTTCCGAATGCCTGTGTCGTACGCTATGTGAGCATTATTAGTGAAATTATTATGTTTCGCTTTAGAGCTTATGTAACTTATGTGGATTAGCATAGCTTGACAAGCCTTCAAGGACTCATACGCACTACTGTCTTGAAACCACGCACCGGTAGCCTCGACTAGTTCATGGGGATTCAACTTTTTTAGTTGCTTTCTATCGACTGTATGGTGCTTGAGGGTCCACTTACACTGCCGCCTCCTTTCAGAGCTGGACGACGAGGAATGTCTGCGCCGGTGAAGCCGGCATGTGTGGCCAGACTTGCTACGCCCCCTCTCTTCCGAAACGTACCAACGCACGCAGCTCTTCCTCCATGAGTTTACGCTGCTTCCTCAAGGCAGCCACTCGCCGCTTCCGTTCCAACGCTGCCTTAACCTCTGTAGCCATACTCTGCTTTGCGTCTACCAACGGATGCGCTCTTGTTGCCCGCTTTGTACTTGCCGCTACCCGCTTCGGACACAACTCGTTTACGGGCAATGCGTGTTTTTGGCCACATGGACCGCAATAATCAGACATGTGTTGCATATGTCTGGGAACGCCCCCCCTATCACGCGCACAAAAAAATAACGCAGGTGTTGCTTGGGGTGCGGCTGGCAGGCAAGTGGCAAGTCCAGTGCACCTTGGCCTGGTGGGGGGCGTACGCAGACAGCAGCGCCGCCCGTCCACCTGGCATCGAACACGGGAGCCACAATCGTGGTAATTAGCAGAGAAGTAGTATAGCCGGAGTCCTTATGACTTACATCCGTATACAGAGGGTCTGTATACGCGCTATTTACACATTCACTTCACATTCTCATCGTTGGGGCCCTCGATGGTGACATCAGAACTGACGAGGGAAAGACGCATGGTGTGCACAGCCATACCATGTGGCTGAAGTTGAGGCTGACCATACGGCTGAGGTGCAGGCGCAACAGAGGGACATGGCACCAGCTGCGGAAGAGGCGGCACTGGCTGATGGCGCATAGGGAGAGGTTGGATGGACAGGCAGAGGTTGAGGCTGTGGCTGCACAGGTGGATGCTGCTGATGCTGCACCACAGACTGTAGCAGCTGCAGCATATGCTGCTGGACATAGTCCTGGGTTTCTGATGCCCATGGTGATGCAGGAACCACACAAACCACAAGAGCTGCTGGAGCCACAGGAACCACCGGTGCCTCAGGTCCACAATCGTCCTCCAACCCCTGTGACAGAATGCGGTTGATCGCTGCCTGCGCATTCCTGAATCGTGGCCAGGGCATCATCACCAGAGAGTCCCAGATGTAGTTGGAGAATGTTGCGCGCTCAGTAAGGGCCGGTGTTGGAGGCGGCTGCATGAACTTATGCAGTTCCCAAGACTCGTCGAACCACTTCTGGATGGCTGCCAGGAGGTATACGTCGTCTGGGGCTGTCCGCTTGCCCCATCCCCGTTCTCGGACTAGTGTGAGGTGTTGCCGGAACCTCTTCCTCCAGCCCAATTTGCAGATCAGTGCAGACATTTTCGGCAGTGTCAAAATCCCCCTGCACAGCATCTATGGCAGCCATCACCTGCAAGACAAAATCATAAAATGTCAAATGAATGCAAATCGATGTTTCCACAAATGAGGTCAACAACAAATATCAACAATAAAGAACATCAACAAATATATCAAGCAAAATGAATAAATTGAGTTCTCCAGATTAATAATGGAAATAAAATATATCGCTTTGTCGACTTGTCCAGAATAATATCGGTTTTACCAGAATGCTAATGCCCAGACTACCCAGAATGATAAAAGATATTGTACTTACAGTTCTGCAGGACTCAGGCCAGTGCCTGACGACTGACCGCAGGAAACCAAACTTCTGCATGATCCAGAGCTCCCTCTCAGTCCGTTTGGGGACTCCGTTGCCACTCTTCTATTTGTGAAGCCTCGTGTTTGTGTCCCTCAGCGACTTCAACCACCTCTGCAGATGCATGAAAGACCTCCCCATCCAGTTTGCCTGGTCCCTTCCCCTTCTTGTCAGACAGCCTATAGTCAGTCATTTTAACCTTCCATATGACTGGGTTCTCCCGGAGGAAATCCAATATTCTATTCTCATCAGCTAACGACAGAACAGTTATTCTTTTTTGCCCTCTTCTTCTTGCTTGTGGCAAAGCCGGAGGTGCTATAGTGGAGGCTGAGGCGGCTGAGGCGGCTGAGGCGGTGGAGGTGATGGATGACGCACGCAAGCTCCCACGGGAAGCAGAAGATGGAGAGCAGGAGTGGGGCCGCATCTGGCTCTGTGTCTGCGTCTCCAACTTAAACTCCATCTCTTCAGGCTGGCTAGATGGAGAGTGTTGTGATGAAGAGTGGTGCGATGGAGAGTGGTGTGGTGAGGAGGCAGGTGATGACACCGGAGATGGTGATGGTGATGCTGGCAGAATCTGCTTCTTCCTGCCTCTCCCACACCCTAGGCCTGTAGTGATAGCAGCCTTGCAGGCGTACGTTGACCATACATCGCTGTTTGTTATTCATACGCTGAAACTGTCACCTCCATCCGTCACTACACGTCCCAGTACGCTGAGTATACGTCGCTATATGCCATGTATGCGTCCCTATACACCACGCATATGCTAGTCATATGCTCTGTATACGTTTCATACGTTGCGTGGGCCTCCCGCAGTGCGAAAAGTTTGGCGCACTTGCTAACACCATACGTCGTAGCGTGACAGGGCCTTTAGTAGGCCTATGTACCTACATTCAATCCAACAACATGATCAGATAGAGCATACATATATTGATCTTTTATGTTTTATAATTTAATCAAAATCAAATGCATACAGAAAAAGCCACCAGTATGCAAACATTTATGAAAAATCGCACTGAGAGCCCCATTCTTGGTTGTTGTTCATGGTACTGCAGGTACCTACTAATACTATGTAATAGGGATGCTTGCTTCCTCTGTATCAGGATGCGCACCTTAATATAAATAACATGAATCAATATTTCACTTAGACCGGATTTACCTTAGGAAATTCACATATTATTAAGATTCATAACCCTCTCTGCAACTCTAGTTGCCACTCATAACCAATTTAATTCGCTCACTCGGCACAGAAACAGAAGCAGAACAGAAACAAATGTAACTTTGAAAAGTTTAATCAGAATTAAAAATCAGAATTAGAAATCATAGCAGGGCCTGGCACGCAGGTTATCAAGCGGGTGACTAGGACCCTTCAGTTCAGTATCAAGTGGATCAGGTGCCGACATTGGCAAAGTCTCAGTATCGGAAGGCAGGAGAGATCAGCGCTCACCCAATAAAAGAGCGAGTGCTGAAGGAGCTTCACGTACGGGACGACCTGAAAGGTAGGCGCGGACTGCCCTACCCTTCCAGGTAACCCCCTTGCAGGAGGTCCGAGTTAGGAAGGCCTGCACTCTGGCAAGCCTGGGCAGCGCCTCGTCGGAGGCTGTGGAGAGTGAGGATTGCGTGATGTCGTTGACCTGATGCAGCATTCCGGTTAAGGCCTTGGCAGTCAGCGGTTCACTGGATCGAAGTATGAAGGCAAGGTCATCAGGTTTGATAGAAACCGACAACCGATAAGCAGTCCAAGCATTTACAGGGCAGTAGGGAGAAGAAGGATTGCGGGGAAGGCGGAAAACTAGGGGAGAAGCATAGGAGGGTTGGGTCTTTGTTGAACAAATTGAAACATACAGAGCTGAGCCATCAACCTGAACATCTCTAGCTAGGAGCACATGGGGAGAAGGAGGGTTGGAAACTGGGAGGTTACTTTGATGGATAAGTGTGAAGTGGGCAATGAGGAGGGTGGCTATTGCAGCTATGGGCGGAGTTGGGGGAAAAACCAAGGAGCGGATAACATGTTTCATAGCAGAAGGGGTCAAAGCAGGGGCCTTATGGACTTTGTGTAATGAAGAATTACAAATCGCTCGCTTCATTACCAAGATCTCATGTGACTTTAACATATCAGAGGTGCCAGGAAATGAACTTAACCACACTTTCACGGAGCTGAAATAGTTTAAAACTGCACCAGGGGATCAGAGAACTGAGGAGAGGAACAGCAGGAAGGAGAGTAAATCATACGTGGACGGGGACACAGGCCGCACACCGTGCTCCCGACAAAACTGCAGATACCGAATCAGATGCACAGACTTGTTTTGCCACGTCCGGGATGCCAGTCCAGCTTTGTACACTGCCAGCAGCCTGTCATTATGCCTCATCGTGTATCCTGGAAGATAGGAGCAAAAACAGGGAAGATTATCCATGTTTACGATTATTAAATACTTACACGGATCATGGGGAAGCAATGATGACACCGCATGAACCAGATTGAGAGCCTCAAGCTGGGAGATTGACATATCTAATTCTTTAACGTTCGATGTAAACTGAGAACCAAAGAATTCTCTCGGGGAGAAACCGCCACCTGCTGACAACGTAGCATCACATTCGATAACCCATGGTATTCTGGGGGAAGAGGGGAGGAGCAGCCTCGTATTAAAGGTGCTGGCGAACTTCGCAAACCATTCAAGATCTAATAAGACATCTGGGTCAAACGGATGGGAACTTAGAAAGGGAGCTGCTCTAAGAGACGCTAGGACTCTATTTGTGAACCTTGCTGCCGGCTTTATACATTTCGACAGATGTTGTAAGATGGCCTCTAACTTCTCCCTCGGTATAGACACCGACATATATACGGTATCTAGTTCAAAGCCCAGGCAGATTAGGGAAGTAACTGGAGGAGAACATTTCTGTAATGCTAACTCTAAACCCAACATCCGGATAATCTCAAAAAACCTCGCATAAGCTTCAGCTGCCTTCTCAGAACTTTTCAAACCCACAAAATCATCAGCGAAATTCCCAAGAGGGGCGCAGAGAGTGGACAGATGCGTAACTGCCGATATGCACGAGCCAAATCTGCCGACCACAACCAAGAGGAAGGGCCTAACAATGTTAGTCTATCAGTCAAAGTAGCTATAGAGGGCAGAGAGAAATTAAATGCCCTCCCTTGAAAGAAACCTTTTACAATCCCTGCATTGACACTCCTTCCTAAAGGATAACCCTTCTACTATCGGAGTTCTTTTTTGGTCTAGTCATCAAGGGACTTACTTGGCACCATGGCTCAAATGGAAGCTGCTGAAACAGACCTATTACTGCACCGATTTCTCTCTCCTTACTCAAATACCCACAGATATGAGGATCCGAACTCGCCGCAAAAGTATGATTGATTAGGGTAGGAATTGGAATCGCTGTGGATGTATAGTCCAACGGCCACCCAAACTCTAAGCGATCGACTAGTAAGGTATCCAGATAGTCAACGAACATATTCCTCCAAACATTAATAGCCAAACCTGACGGAATCGAAATACAAGCTTTAAGATAATTAGGAAGCGCCATGGCTCTAACTGCAGCGTAAATCTTACAATATGAACTCTATTCTGTTTCTAGACACCTAGTTACCACTGGCCAAATCTTATCAAGCGCCGTACTAAACAGAAATGGTGAGGGAGGAGGGACAAAACCAACTGATTTAGAACTCTCGCCCTCTATCATTGGAGTATTGGACTCAAACCAGTCGAACATAACTTCAGCCAGTGGAAGATCTATGTCTGAAAACAGCGGTTGAGCGAACACCCTAGCTGATCGCTCACCGCTCGGGACTAGGTCAGGATTACACATCACGGGTAGCAGGGGTGTAAGTACAGCTAGTGATTGCTTTCCGACTGACTGCATAATAGGGTGGGAAAAGGAAGGGGGGTGGGAGAAGTTGAAATACACTCACGAGCGGAATTACCGACAGCGGGCAGCAAAGTTATTACTTTCTCGGGTAATACATTCAAAGCAGGCTGTGTAGGGAATACATTTTCAAATTCACTCATTGAACTTACTGGCTGGGCGACCGGTTCTGTACCAGGTTTCCTATCAAGAAAACCTCTTTTCTTCAAGCAGTCTTGTTCTTTATTGACTAGCACACGCTTAAATCGATAAGCGCACCATGCACATATATGTTGAAAGCGCAAGGGATGCTCTCCATGAGAATGCTCAAACCCAGTCTTTGCCCCAATTCCACTTCCAACACGCTTTACCATCTCTCTCCTTATTATATTCATCTTGACTGTTAATGGGCGTTGCAACTGACTGGCTAGGCGGAACTGAAACAGTATGTGACACAGTATGCGACACAGGAGCTGGCAAGCAACTCGCTGACTGAACATACACCGTTTTTGGCTGCGCTAGTTTCATGGCGTCCGAACACATGTCCCTCTGCAAATCTTTAGCCCGAACCTCATCTAAGAGGCGTAGTCTAAACCGCCCCCTTTCTGCCAACTGGAAAACTCTTTCAGACCACCGGCGACAGGTTGGCCACTCCCATGTAACCGCCATTACTATATTCCTCATGCCTTAAAAGAGGCGGCCACCATTCTTCCAGAAATGAAGGCTCTGCTGCTAGCTGATGCAGCGCCAGAAAATATTCAGCCCATGTTGCCTCTCCTGAAGAAAGCTGCCTAAATTTACCACCTCTTGTAATTAACAAATGCGGCAGCAACTTCATACCTTTTTGCCTACGAAGCACTGGTGTTGAATGTAACAACGCCTCCACTCTAGGCTCAGCTAGTCAAACTGGACGGGGCGGCGGGGCCGGGGTTCTAGGCAGCAGAGGGGGGCATTTCCCGCCGGCACCTAGCCCTCGACTCATGGGCTACCCGCCCTCGCGGTAACACCGCTGGCGACACAGAACTGCCTGAGCTCTTGCTCCTTCTCCGACGGGGGGCAGGAAACGGAGAATTCCGCCTTGTGGAACCTGACAGCGAGCTCACCAGCATTGGCAACGGCGAACGGACGGTAGCTGAAGAGGACGCAGGGGACCTCGCCTCCAACGCTTTTAACCTGTCTGCGAAGTCAACATCTCTCCTTTTCGCCTGTCTTCTTAGCCTAAATAGCTCCTCCCTCTCAGACTCCACATGAACCGGCGAACCACGAGCACTGACCGTTCCTGGAGAGGAGGAAATAGACGACAAGTTCCTAGCAGCAGCAGTCGACGCCCGAGTCAACACCGGCCGACCCGCCCTACCCCGCTGACAGCGCTGTGACAGCGGTGGACGCCCTCGGCGCTTCTTGATAGGCGGCATCGCAGGTAAGCGAAATAGGAAGCGAAGTAGACAGAGCGAGATGCCGAGACAGAGTGGCATTACAGCGTGAGATACAAAGCGAGGAAAGCAGGGTGAGCTCTAGCCTCGTTCGCAAATTACACATGTTAGCCTCCGCCAACATGCTCAATTTTATATTAGTCTTAATTAGGTTCAACCTGAATGGTTATCTATTACTTGTCAATAGTGTACAATGCCAAATATGAATCATTTCTGATAAGTCCTTGTTAAAGTATATTTTATTAATTTTAGGATTACAAAGTTAAAATCAACATCACTCCTTGTTTTCAGCCATAGGTTTCAAAGAATTTGAAGGATCGTTAGTATACTATAGCGGTCGTCATATAACAAATGCCTCCCCAATAGACGAGTTTGTAATTCCAGATGCGGCGTGTTGTGGGATGCGCAAAAGCCAAACAAACCCGCACAATGCACATGGCACATGTTCAAGCATGGTACTTGCCACTGTATTGACTTTTCGTCGCATCCTGTTGCTGCAATTTGCACTCATACCAGAATACAAGCTTCTCAAACTCATGTTTTCCCACATATCAGTCACAACTGATACCAAGCACTCCCAACTCTTTGCTAGATGTAGGCCTACCTGTATGTTATTGATATTGTGCATACTTCTTAACTAGAATAAATCTTTTACACCATTTCGAGCTTTGTCCTTGCTGTCGAATGAAGCAAATTACGCATGTTGTGGCAACATTTCTAATTTGCAAACACAATCGCAACAGACATGCCCCCGACCCCCCACCTCATGCCCTGCAATGCCTAGGCTACACTGTGACTGCACCGCATACACTTCTCAGTTGGCACTCGCAGTCACACGCCTCCTAGACTTTGCTGTGCTCACCTTGCCATGCACTCTTGTTAGGGTTGAGTGTTCCTGGTTTTCCTGCTATCTTACGATGACTGTGTCTCTACTTCTATTTCCCTTTATAGAGGTACTTCCCTAGTTTCAGTTTATTTGTAATTTTTTACTATATTGACCTTGTCTCATCCTGTTACCTTATGTCTCATCCATATCATTGACTTACCTCATGTTGCAAACACAGCCGCGTCTCATGTTAAGCCTAGCTTCTCACTTTCGACTGTCCCACAGATCGATCACAATTGATACCAAGAATTAACTACTTTTTGCTAGACCTAACTGAAGGTTATTTGATAGTGTGCATACTTCTTATTAGAATAAACTGTTCACACCATTTCTGGCCTTGTCCTTGCCGTCAAGTGAAACGAATTATATCAAAATTACCTTTTAATTAATAGTATTCTTGCCAATATTACACATCTGTTGCTATTATTAACTGACATAAGACTAAATAATGTTAATAACCAAAGCACCAGTAACACATAAAACGTCTCGATCACAAAAAGAAAAATTACCTGTCTATAGGGTTCCTTAATATAACTATGATCTTCGCATTTGGCATTATATGTCTAATGAGATGTCCATTTAGTATGAGAGGCTCTTGCGTTGAATTGCGGTTTTCAGGGATTAGTTTCCAATTCATATTGTCCCACAGTGTAGACGCGCTAGCATCACCTACAATATAAATCAAATATATTGTTGGTGTTTTGGTTCAATCGTGGTCAATAATGTGCATACAGTGTAATACGAAGCAATGCTAACACATATTACAGGTTTCTTGAGTTTCAACTCTCTATTGACTCAATGTTTTGTTCAATTACATCACAATGATCTAAGGTGCATGCATGTGGGTAGTATCTATTTTAGTTTTCCACATGCACATTTCATTCTATACACTGATTACTTTTTCATTCCTACATCTTTTATAGTAACCATGTAGCTTAAAAGACACCTCATGACAACAAAACATTTTGTGCACTATTTTTCTAAATGTTCGTTTTCATATCAAATGATTTTGTAGAAACACACATCTTCATTCTAGTCTTGCAAATTCACTTTGGAAATGATTTCTAAATAATTCATTTGGTCACTTTTTTCTCTCTTGTTTTCTATCAATAATTTGACTTACATGTAACGCATGCAATGTGCAGGCTATAGGCCTAATCATTATCAGTATGATCGATATCCACATGCTTACCTGTTATATGAGGATGATACTGTCTACCATCACGTTTCACCACATTTTTAGTTATGGCAGCGGCAGATTTATCAAAATATTGTATGTAGTGTTCCAGTGTTCCCATGTTTGTATCTGCATTGGAAAGGTTGTTTTTTTAAAGCACATTGATTTCTATCATTGGCTATTGGACGTCAAACATATGGTCATTCTGACCTATTTCTGAACAAGAATAGTCTCAATTTGGTAGTAGTCTTGTCATGTTAGCTGTTAGTAGTTATGTGAGTTGGTTTTTTTTGGTGCCACATTTCCAACACTCTGGTATACGCTGTGACTTTATGAGGTTGGGGTATGAGGTCATTTGAACAATTGTTAGGAGTTAGGCCTTGAATGACAGTTGTGAGTGCACACAGACTACTGAGGCCCTTGCAGCCTTTGTTCTTAGAAAATTACATATAGCCCCTTTATTGTAGGTTTTAGGTTGGCGAAATTCACACTCAGTGGTGTTTGACCTCACATTCTAGGGAATCATGACCTAATTTCCTTTTTCGGCCCACAGCCATGACTACTCATTCAGTCGTGCAGCCAAATCTCTTCCTTTATCTGTTTTCGTAGTTGTAGCAATTGTATAGGTTTCATAGGTGAGTAGGCCTACTGAATTTGTTTATGTTTTATATTAAATGTTAGCTTGGAGTCAAGAAGACCCAGGTAGTTGTACTCATGCCAAGTTCTTTTCCCCCTAGGGTGGCAGCTTTGGTGTTGTTTATTGATTTACGATTGTGAAAGATAAGAGCTTTTGATTTGTTAGTATTGATGGTTATTTTGTTTGCATTGTAGTTATTTAAATTGTTAAGCTTTATGTTTGATTTGTCAATGACGTCATCATCCCTCTGACCCTCTGTGTAAATTACTGTGTCATCGGTGTACAGCTGGAGCCCTTGCTCGTTCCCAGCCAATCTTCCCGGTCATTTATGTGTGTGATTCCAAGGATGCCTATTTTCTCTAATTCAACAAGTAGTATTTGGTAATCGACAGTATTATTTATATATTACGTAAGTGAGAAGACAATACAATTAGTTTGGTTGAGGTATCTCTGGCTGGACCCTCCTTAAAAGGCCCTCTGCCTTATTAAAGTCAAAATTCTGCATAAATGAGACGGATAGTGGGGGAGAACATGCGCATGTGACCCCCCTTGAGCCATTAGCTCCCCATGTTGCATTGAGCTGGTAGCAAAGGTGTTCCAGCCCAGTTTAATGAGCAATTGTCAAAGCAAGTATATACAAACATAAGAAGTGCCCCTACCAGTGGCGCATGTCGACTTGCTGGCCCGAAGTACAAATACAATAATAGCACTCAGTCGTATATCATCCATTATCGGTCTGTTGGCCCGCAGGCACCGTTATATAATAATAGCAGTCAGTCGTATATCGTCATTACTGGCCTGCAGATATATTAATTAACCCCATTGATCATATAGCAACATAAAGGCATATATATATATATATATATATATATATATATAGATTAGTTAGACGAATCTTACCTGGGTATAGATGATGGATAACTATTGTTTTACCGAGGTAGGAGCCTCGGTTAGACGTGGGCGAGGGAGAAGGAAGCACATCCGGGTCCAGCAATCTTTACCTACTAATTCAGGATAAAAAAATGATTCTAAAAAACAAACCTAAGGTCATCTGACCCAATCCTAGTATGAGTGATTGAATAGACGTGGCAGGGCGTGGTGGGTGGGCCCTCTCCCACGTCTAACCGAGGCTCCTACCTCGGTAAAACAATAGTTATCCATCATCTATACCCAGGTAAGATTCGTCTAACTAATCTATTTTACCTCGGTATGCCGCCTCTGGCTAGCCGTAGGCTAGGGAGACCTTTACGTAATAGCATTTTTATCCTGATATTCCTGTTTGTTATTATTATGTTGTGATCAAGTCTTATTTATGTAAATGGAAAAACGATTTGTATGACAAATAAAGAGAAAAAAGTTTTGGTTTTTCTTACCTCTTTCTTTTTAGTTGGCGAGTAGCCTCTGTGCTATCGGCTGAGGCTTCTCTAGTCGCTTGTGATAATGTCTAGCAAACGATCTAGCGGTCTTCCATCCGGCGTGAGCTAGGATCCGTTTAACGGAGATGCCTAGTAATCTTGCCTTGGAAACCATGGCACCCCGTGTAGAGTGCGATGAATATCTGTCTGTATTGACTCCAGATAGTTTTAACACATTCATGGTCCATCTGGCGAGGGTATCCCTGGAAATGGCCTTGTGTGGCTTAATAAAGCTCACCAAAAGTTGTCTTGAGTTTCTTATTAACCTTGTCTTGGATATATAATTCCGTATCGCGGAGACTACACATAATTTATGATCCTGTGTGAAACTCTTGACACCGATTGTGGAAAGGGGGTCACCTAAACGATTTGATTTTAATAAAGTCGTTAAATCAAATGTTGCTTCCTTGTTATCAATTTCCAGACCATTGAGTGACAGGGCGACTATAGTTTGGCCCCTGTGTCCTGTGACGAGGAGAAGCAACACTGCTACTTTGAAACCTAATAGCTTAACGTCCAGAAATTTATTTTCTGGCCATTTCTTGAAGAGGTTGACCACAAGAGAAACATCCCAAAACCTATTATATTTGGGTTTAGGTGGATTCCTCTGATAAATTGATCGTACGATCCAACAAATAACATGGTGTTTACCCATTGTTTGTCCATTAACCCGAGGTAGGATTATTGACAGAGCACATCTGGCAGCAGTGATCGCGCCATATCCTAGACCTTCGTCCTCTAAGAAACGTAGGAAGCGTCCTACCTGGGATACTGTGGGATTCATTGGCTTCACCTTCTTAAGCAAGCAATAAATACCCCATTTCTTTAAATAGGTAGTAAACATTTTAACCGTTCCTTTCCTCCATGCATCATCAACCAAACGCTGTTGTGTAATTTTGTCCAAACCGAATTGTTCCAAGTACTTATTTAGAAAAGGAATGCCACCAACGGAGTTGTCGACACGATTCCGTGGCGTTCTAGTGGTCCCTGATGCTTCAGGTTTCCTCGGAATCTTGGGAAGCGTAGGCTGCTTTTGGCTGTGGCTAGTAATCTCGGTAGCCACGGTTGAGTGTGCCATTCGGGGACGATGAGGATGGCGTGTGTTCCCTCCATTTGTATCTTTCTGGCGACTTTGCTAATGATAGTAATGGGGGGGAAAATGTAAAAGAAATGATGTTGCCACTTTAGTGAGAAGGCATCGATGTGCCAAGCATTTGGTTCGGGGTGCCACGAAACATATTTCTCGAGTTTAAAGTTATTACGCGAAGCAAATAAATCGATATGAGGCGAGCCCCAAGTGTGACAGATGTGTTTGAATATGAATGGATTTAGTGACCACTCTAAGTGATCATGGAACTGGCGACTCATTCTGTCAGCAAGACAATTCTGCGTGCCTGGAATGTGTGTCACAGTTAACCAAACGTCAAAGGTTTGAGCCCAGTTCCAAATGAGTAGTGCCATTTCATTACACTTGATTGATTTTGTACCTCCCATATTCCTGACATAAGCCATTGCTGTTGTGTTATCCGTGAGGATACGTACATTATTTTTGGGGACTTTAACAAGGCTGGTTAAACCTAAATAAATGGCCCTTAATTCTAAAACGTTAATATGATCGGGTAGTTCCGATTCTAGCCATCTGCCGCCCGTTGCTACATCATTTCGATGTCCCCCCACCCTTGGAGAGAAGCGTCCGTGGTAACAGTAGTATCGGGCTCCCCCATTCTAATGGGGTTGGGAGATTGATCAAAGTGCTTTAGCCACCAATGAATGTCGGCAAGGCCGTTTGCAGAAATAAACATGGTCTTTTCAAAGTTTCCCTTTGCTCGGGCGAGAGCTAGATTCTTATCAATTTCAAGTGATTTAATGTGTGCCGCTCCGTATAGAATAGCCAGGCTATATGAAACCATGATACCGATAAGGACTGCGACCTGTCTAATCTTTGGCCTAGAAATGTCTAACAGCTGAATCGCTGTGTGGTAAAGCTTATCTTTCTTTTGGCGTGTAAGCGAAACGGTCATAGCCGTGGTGTTTAAAATGAAACCTAGACACTTAAGCTCCTTTGTAGGAGAAAAGACGGATTTCCTGTCATGTATGAAGAAACCTAAATTTGCAAAAATTTTACACAAATCTTGAACGGCGAGATCACATTGTGTGAAAGATTGGCCCATAATGAAAGAATCATCAATGTATGGAAACATACAATGACCCAGTTTTGCCATGTGTGAAAAAATTGGTTTCAACAGCTTAGTAAAAAGGCGTGGTGCACAGGCCAAACCATTTGGTAGGCAGGTAAATTCAAAAAGCTGGCCATTCCAGAGGAACCTTAAAAACTTTCGATCTAAGTGGTGAATAGGAACCGTATAGTACGCATCTCTCAAATCCACACTCGCTAGCCAACAATCTGGGGTAATTAAATCACGAGCTGTTTCTAAGGAAAACATTTTGAAATGTTTGTATTCAATGATTTCATTTAATTGGGTTAAATCTAAAATCAATCGAATGGTGCCATCTGGTTTAGGAGTGGAGAAGATATTTGAAATAAATTTACCTTCAGTATGTTCAACTCTGTTGACAATGCCTTTAGCTTCAAAAAGTAAAACTTGTTGATCGAGCTGAAACTTTTCTAGCGAATTAAATTGATAAGGAAAAGGAGCTCTTTTCTGGACAGGCAATTGTGTGAAAGGAATGTGAATGCCTTTAACAATACTAATAACCTCTGGGTTAGTGGTTAACTGTTGCCATTGAAGTAAATAATTAACAATATTGCCTGCTTGAGAAAAGCTTACTTCAGTTTGTGTTTCCTCCGTGACCATTTCAGGGTCAGGAGGTTGGAAAGTTTGTGTGGCGTTCTCTACTTGTTCCCTGGTTTGGGGAACTGTGGTTTGGGAACGAAGTCTCTCTTGTAGCCGCGGTTGTCGTTCCAGTTTGAGGCTTGTCTGTCGCCTCGACCTTTTCCCCGCTGGCTGAACGGGAAGGACGGTCCGCCCCTGAACGGCCTTCCTCCTCTGCGGAAGCGAAAATCCGTCCTAGCCCGTCTGAACCCGGCTGGGTTTTGGAATTTACGGCCCTTTGCTTTGGTGTTCTTAGCACTCTTGTAGTCTACCTCCACCTGCTTGTAAAGGTAAGCCAGCTGACCCCCAAACATCTTGGATTTATCCAGAGGTTTGCTTTTGATGGGGGTAGGTCCTGAATACACAGTGTATTCTTTGCCGTCATGATCTGTCACTTTCTTTGAGCGTGCGACTTCTTTGCCCGCATCGGTGGTGACCGATTTGAAAACATTTTCAAATCTGCGATGAGTCATGTAGTTACTCGCCGCTGCGAGTAGGGCAATGCCCCGGTCCATAACCCAAGCCAAAGACGAGAACTTGTTCTCGGTTTGCATTCTGTTAGCGACAGGGATAATGGACGTCAAGGCCCCCAAAACTGCCTTATGGATAACGCAGAGGGCAGTTTCGTACCGGCGACGCTCGTCCGACAAATGGATGCCCGCATCCATCTCCTTAGACACTGTAGCGGGGATACCCTTGACTCCAGAGATCTGTTCAGTCAATTTGTTGATGACTTCCACTGGCTTAAAGGTGGTGAAATGGCCATTCACCGTTTTGCGCATCATAGTAGTGGTACGCACCTTGTTAGCTTTCTTTTTGACAATTTTCTTGCCTACTTTAGCCCCTATTTTGGCGTAAACGCCTGCGCGTTCCGTATCAGAATCAGACTCCGTGGAAGAAGAATCGTCTGACGAGTCCGAGGACGAGTCTTTCTTTTCCTTTTTCTTTTTCTTGGACTTTTTGGAGCGCTTAGTGTTAGCCTTCTTGGTGAACTCGTCTCCCGAGCTGCTAACCGGGCGACGTTTCTTGCCGCGCGCTTTCGGTTTCGGAACCTCAGGTGCCGAAACCGTGTCTTCCTCGTCTTCCGAGAAGTCTTCCCAATCCTCATCAGGGATTTGGGAAGGGTCTACAAAGGTATGCGCCTGGAATTGGCGCATTTTCTCCTCCACCATAGCCGCCATCTTAGCCTCCCAACCTACAGGTTGAGGGGGCTGATCACTGTCCTGATCAGAGGCATGTGGCCCGGGCTGTGGGGACGGCGGAGCCGTAGCCGGTGGTGACGAATCGTAATCCGTAGGAGGGACGCCGACCGCTGCAGCGGGCGGTTTATTCCGGCGAGTGGCCATCGGTTCCTGTAACGAAATAAAGCGTTACTAAACCGGAATCATCTCAACTACACAAGTGTAAGCCAGTAAACTGGGTTGAGGAACCAGGTACAGAGAACGTGTATTCCAACGTGTCAGTACAGGCGTGAAGCTAAATTTTGCCGTAGGTGTGTGGTAACGAAACCAACCAAACGGGGGGTATCGATCGTGAGATCGCCCACTCTCTCTGTTCCGTACACTTCTCCCACCCGTGGCTACAGCGCCAACAAGTTGGAGACAATATTACGAAACTCGGAGGTTCGCCTTAAACCGGTCTGGGGTGTTTATAAAAAACACCCAGAAGCATCCCCAACATCATCCTCTATTAGGATCCGGGAGACTTTTCTTAGGAAATGAGCAACTCGGGTTGCCATTTCTCCCTGTCTGAAAAACAGGTGTCGATAGAACTGCAGTATCAGTTTCGTTAGTGCCAGCGGCACCCAAAGTTCTATCCGTAAGTTAAAAAACACGTACAAAGTCCAAATTGGACGTGAGAAAGTTCTGAACTTTCATACGGTGATGCTATAAAGCATCATAAACAAAGTAGGCTAATAAAAGGTACTTACTTTTGAACAAAAGCAGTAGTAGTAGATAAATCCTGTTGGAGCAACTCACAAAACGTCCTCCCGTTGTGAGTCACTTATGCTAATTGCTGGACCCGGATGTGCTTCCTTCTCCCTAGCCTACGGCTAGCCAGAGGCGGCATACCGAGGTAAAATATATAAGTTAATAGCGGACAAGCAATGCAGGTGGACTCCATTCAAAATAATATTCACATATGAGTTATACAACACATCAAATGCTTTGCTGAAATCTATGAACGCAGCACCAGTAAGCAGTTGGTTGTTCATATTTTCAAACACATCATCCGTTAGTTTGGCTATCATTTTAACAGTTAATTGTTCTGGTCGGAAGCCCCCTGTCATTTTTTAAAATAATTTGTTGTAAATATTTTTATTCATCTGAATACCATTTTGTCATCGCCGAGGCACCTTCCAGCCATTGGAGCGAACACATTTGATTTGTACATAGTGGAAGTGGAATGTGTTGCATTGTGTGCAGCACAATCCATTCTGAACATAAAAGGAAAGTCAGGGAGCAGCAGTATATCCATCAAGATAGAGTGCACAGTAATGTACACTAGTGGTTAAATCATATGCTGTGTTTGTATATCAGTTAGATTTGGTTTTATTAATGGTTAGTCTTTTAATAGTGCCATGTTGTGCATGTGTAGTGGTTTATATTTCATGCAATGCTGGTTGAAGATGTAGTTATTCAGTGGTGGTAGTGGGTCTTGAATGTTATTATGTCATTGAGTTGTTTGTCAAAATGAGGAAGGGGGGAGGAGGGGTCTAGGGGCAGGGGGGCGGACAAGCAGGGAGAGAGCAGGCATGAGAGAGGGCGAAGTCAATGGGTCTTTCAGTAGGTCACATTATATATTTGTAGTGCCAGGTTTTGGGCCTGAATAACAAGGTGAGCTCTGTATGCATTTTTAAAGGCAAGGATCGAACCAGCTTCTCTGATTTTGTTGGGAGTTCATTCATGACACTTCCTTTGTAAATCGGAGCTCTGATTAACTTATTTGTATTTAGTATTTTAGTCATTTAGTACTTTTCAAGGTGCTCTGTTATGTGACCATGCATTACTTTTTCTATCATTTTGCCAGGTGCTTGGAGTATTGAGATGGGTCTGTAGTTCCCCATGTCTTGCTTCTTACCTGACTTAAATTTTAGTGTAATGATGGCCATCTTCCAGTTACTGACGAATTTGCCTAGGACATATGACCTATTATAAATAGTGTCATTACGACCTTGGATATCACCTGAAGGACATCCTTTAGAATCTTTTATGAGAATGTGAGATACCGTCTATGCCGCATCAGATAATGGTCTATATTGTGAAGGAGAGTGACATGGATTGATTCCAGTAATGTCAGATGACTGCTGCCCCTGACAAGCTTCTGAACATGATTCGTTGAAAATGCAAAACTACCTGGAGAACACCCCACTGTAGTTGCAGGGTGAATGGGCTACCATGCATTCTTGTTTCTGGATAATGCAAGTTAGAAACTTTTATGACAATCTGAACAATCAAACTACTTTCATTGAAGAGGAGGATGAGGAGGGGCAAGAGTCTAATTGACTATGTGTATGCATTCGTTGAACAATATTACTTTTTTTAAGTCATAGTATTGTTGTGGGGTGATGAAAATGGGAAATATTGCGCCTAAGGTGGGACTCGAACCCACATCTCTTTGCATTCCGGGCTAGTGTGCTAACCATTACACCGCCTAGGCTCCCTGATATCAAAACACTACACATGCCTACCTGTCTATGTGGTTACTTGCTTCAGAGGTCAGTGCAGACCACTATAGTATTTTTGCCATATTAATAAGTACTGTTGATGAACTGATAACTAAATCGGCGCATAATTTTCAAATTGTGGTTAATTCGGTGGCAAAGCCGGTGCTGACCCCTGGGTGCTACTCCGCACACTCAGAGGGACGCCTTTGTCCCGCCACTCGGGCACTCGGGCACTCGGGCACTCGGGCACTCGGCCCAGTTCCTCCAACCTGTAACCATTGTTTGATAGTTTAAGTTTTCAACAGCAACTCTGAGACAAAGTACTTTTAACTCTTCTCTGCACCTGTATGGAATATGTATTATTCTCTAGGAGCTCATGGACGATGGAACCAGTGGATTGTAGTTGTTGTGGTGTCTCTTCCAGCAATGACGCACCAAAACGATGCTGCCTGACCCGGTAGTGACAGTGCGGTGTGGAGGTAAACATATCGATTCATTTGTGTAGCGTGCTGCTACGAGCGGTGTGTTGGGATTCCACCATTTTACGCACAATGGGAAGGCTATGGATCAGTCACCCAGCTTTTATTGCATTGGGACACCAGGATAATTATGACCAACGGTAAGAGTTACCAAGTAAGTCGTTGTCCGTTATTTCATCAACCGGGCGCCGACTAGCTGTATTATCGCCCCATGTGCGATGACAGCCCCGGCTTTGTCTTCTGACAGCTTGACAGCTGAACAGCTTGACAGCTGAACACCTTTTATTGCATTGGGACACCAGGATAATTATGACCAACTGAAGGGGTTCCCAAGTGAATTCAATTGGTGACCATGGTGTGCTGGTTGGCAACTGGTCTGGGAAATATATTAACAGAATTATCGGCGTTAAACCGCTGAAGTCTCCGGTACATGAAATATCAGTCGCCATTGTTTTACTGTGGTCGGACCCTTCTGACTCGATTATCGCTATGGTATTTTAGTGTCATTACCCAGTTGAAACCCAAGAATGCTGGAGGATACAAACTCTTGTGTAGATTGGTTCTTACAAGTGCATCAAACGAAGAATTTGTGACAGAATTATTGGCTTTAAACAGTTGTATTTTCCGGTACGCCAGATTTGACAGTCGCCATTGTTTACTGTTGTCGACCTTCCCGTCTCGATTATCGCTATTGTATTTTAGCACCGTTATCCTGTGAAAACCCAAGAATCCTGCAGGATACAATTCTTGTGTAGATCTGGTTCCTACATGCATCAAACGGGGAACTTGTAACAGAATGATAGCGTTAAGCTGCTGAACTCTCCGCTACGCTAGATTGACAGGCGCCATTGTTTTATTGTTGTCGGACCCTATTGTATTTAGCATCATTATCGTGTTGAAACCCAAGAATGCTGGAGGATACAAATTCTCGGGAGATTTTGTTCTTACAAGTTCATCAAACGAATAATGTGTTTACTGTCGTGTTAAAACCCAAGAATGCTGGGGGATACAAAGTCTTGTGTAGATTCGTTCCTACAAGTTCATCAAATGAATAATCTGTGCGTTTAGTGGCGTCTTTCGAGTTAAACGAGTATATTTTATGAATTGGACATGAGTTACGGCGCTGTTGACAGCCATATCACGTTCAAACCACCGGCTCTCGCCTGATCATAGTGACAGTGTGTTAGTGATACCACCCGAGGCACCCACAGTACGACAGAAAGTCTGTAAACACCCTTGACCTGAATTATTGTCAAAGGTGACAGGGCTTGACTTAATCTAAGAGCCTATGTTGCCGTCGCCCTTGTTGGACGTGAGGGTGAATCTTCTCTCTAGGATGCGCCCCATCTCCGGTGCTGACGGCGTCATCATGACACCACCCGAGGCAGCTACACCACATGGGAGGACTATGGGGATTCAAACCTGACCCCCTGGATCTGACACACATCAGGTGCCGGCTCGCTCCCTACTGTTTGGCCGAGCGACCTGGAACCTGGGCGAATGTCATGAAAACGGTTTAATGTGCACATTGTTGCTGCAGAGGTGTGGGCAGCCCCGGGCCGGCCGTGCGCCTCTGGTGCCTTGGGCAACCCCTCCCACACCCTCCTCAATTGACGTTGATATCGCATCAGAGCAACATCACCCACGTCAACCACATAAAACATGCCAGTGACCATACTATTGTCAACACTCACCCAGGCCATCAATGGGTGATGTAACGGTCACATCGCCCCAGTCGTGCACATATACTGCAACGTCCACGATGTCACCATGCCGAAGTCGTCACGTACGTCACTCATGTCCATGAGGTCACTACGACCACGATGTAACCCACGTCCACGGTATCACCCATGTCCAAGACGTCCATGAGGCCACCCACATCACTCTCAGCAGTGATGTCACCCACGTCCACAAGATCACCCATGTCATCACCCACATCACCCAAGCCAAAAAACGATGCCAACCACATCACCCATGTCCATGATGCCACCCGCATCACTCTCGTCGGTGATGTCACCCAAGCCAAAATGATGCCAACGGCATCACCCATGTCCATGATGCCACCCGCATCACTCTCGATCGGTGCTGTCACCCATGTTCCAAAGGTCACCCACGTCACCCACCCACATCACTCTCGTCGGTGATGTCACCCAGGTTCAAGTCGACACGCGCGTCACTCATGTCCATGAGGTCACTAGGACCATGGTGTGGCCCACGTCCATGGCATCACCCATGTCCAAGACATCACCCATTTCCATGGCGCCACCCACATCACTCTCAGCAATGATGTCACCCACGTCCACAATGTTACCCACAGCACCAACATCACTCGCACCCACGACGTTACCCGCGTCTACAGTGTCACCCACGGCCAAGACATCACCCATGGCCATGGCGCCATCCACATCACTCTCGGCAATGATGTCACCCGCGTCCACAATGTCAACCACGGCATCCATGGCACTCGCACCCACGACGTTACCCATGTCCACAGTGTCACCCACATCACTCACACCCACGACGTTACCCGTGGCGCCCGCACCCATGGCGTCAATGTAATCGCCCGCAATGCCACTCACATGCGCGGCGTCACCCATGTCAGAGTCACCATGCCCATGGCGCCGCCCATGTCCATGTCGCCCGGGCAAAAATGATGCCAACTGCATCACCCATGTCCATGACAACACCCACATCACTCTCGTTGGTGATGTCACCCACGTCCACAATGTCACCCAAGTCACTCGCTCCCACGATGCTGCCCATGTCACCCGTGCCGGTGATGCCAGTGGCATCAGCCGCAATGCCACCTGCATCCACAACATCACCCACGTCATCACCATCTCCCTGGCGTCACCCGTGCCCATGTCAACCAAGCCAAAACGATGCCAACGGGGGCCCCCGACATCGTCCACGGCATCAGCCATGTCGCAACCGTCACCCACATCGGCCAGGCCAAAGGAACTACTATCCCCTCCAAACTACTATCCCCAGACCAGGCCTGGCACTGTAGTGCAGGGCCTGGGCTGCCCTGTGGGTGCCCTCAAGCAGTCATCACAACTCTGACATCCTACTGACCCTGCAGCAGTTTAGTGCTGCTCAGGGAAGCCCTGGAGGATGTAGCTGTCCCAGGGCTGGTTCATACTGCACGATCTCACAGGGGGCGGTCTGGGCGCGCGCAGCCCGTGAGATGGGCCTCAGGGCACTAATGGCCTCGAAGCTGGGATCGGACACGATTCACTCCAATTACCTCCCACGGTAACCTCGGTCGGCCCCCGAGCCCTGGCGTTGTGTTTGGCTCGGCTCGGGGCTCCCCCTCGGTGACTTCGAACCCTTGACCTGCGGTGCCCTCTGCAGAGATGTAGGAGGTTGCCTGAAGGAATTAACTATCTATGACCTAGAACTACCCTAAAATTGACTAAGATTGTCTAACAGTGTTATGTGAATAAAACCTCCATTTCCCAAAACTGACATCGCTCTCCGGCTTTCCAGTCCGAATTATTATTTAAATCACTTCATTGGATTCCTAGGCACCTAAAACCAAGATATTGTCACAAAAACTACACCTCTAAGGGTAATAGGAATTGACTTATAGCAATTTTAGGGTATCAGTCACCATTTTGGACACAATCATGGATTTCCTCACGTTCTGATTGTTCAATGGTAATTTGCCTGTTTTCAGTGTGTTACTTGACCCCTAAAACCTGGGAGTAGACACCTTAATTCCCATTCTAGACTGAATAGTAATAGTGGGGCAGCTATGTGTAGAATATCAGAATGATTGTGCATTTTAAGATAAAAGCAAAAGATCTTGTACAAATATTACTTAAAGTTGCATGGTTTGATGAAATATAATTTTATCAAAATTAAAACAACTACTTACATTTGATCCTATATATCCAACTTAGATACTGGTGTATTAGCTAATGATTTGGGACAGCATATACAGAATAACCCATGAATTTATAACCTCACCCCTTCAGACACTCACTTTACAACACCCATTATGCAGGGAGGCCATTAACCAATTAGGCCAATCTCGTGACATCATTAGCATCCCCAGACCAAGTAGGCCTACTGTGTAGGGCCATAGAGGGGAAGGGGAAATGAGGTGGATGTTGCCCGCCCCTCCATGTTGGATATTCAATGCTATTTGGTCAATTCTATCAATATAATTCATCAATTTGGGTAATTTAAATTATTACATTTGTCAATTAAAATTGCATCTGTCATCGGGACTATGTATGTATGAGGGAGGATGAGACATGGATGATATAACAGTAAATAATAACAGAGCAATAATATGTACATTAGAAATGCAAGCAGTACGCATATTCTTGGTGGTCTAAATGTATGTGAGGATGCACCCATCCATTTGATATTTGTCAGTTACACTCTATATAAAGGGAAAATGTTTTTTCGTTACTGAATGTAAAAAGGAGTGAACCATATGGAGTGAGATATGTGCATTTGAAAGTTTTTGGATTTCAGACTTTTGGTATTAGGTAATGCAGCAGCCGTTCCATGCTGGCCACATCAGCCGGGTCTGACCATTAATAGTTTGATGGGATCTGCCGCAAATACACAGGTTTCCGGTTTTAATGCTCTGATGGCAGGAGCTGTTCTGGTTGTGCGTTATCATTTGGACGGGATCCATCGCAAATGTGCCGGGTTCTGCACTTAATGCTATGATGGCAGCAGCCATATTCTATGATCCAGCCAGACCTGAGCATTAATGGCTTGACGGGATCCGCCGCAAATGCATAGATCTCCAGGTTTAATGCTATGATGGCAGCAACTGTTCTGGTCAAGAGTTACGTTTGGACGCATTCTATCGCAAATGTGTTGGGTTCTGGGCTTAATGCTATGACGGCAGCAGCCGTTCCGCAGTGTATGCGTCAGTGGACAGCTCGGGCTCGCAGAGCGTGCAGTTCGTCGTAGGTGAGAGTAGAAACAGGCCGTCCTCTAACGCATACGCTGTGGAATGGTGCATTTGCGATGGATCCCGTCCACGATAACACATAGGCATGACCAGAACGGCTGCTGCAATCATAGCATTAAACCCAGAAACCTGTGCAATTGCGGCGGATCCCGTCAAACCATTAATGCTCAGGCCCGGCTGAATCATAGAATGTGCAGTTTGGTGGGTGGTTGTATAGTTTGATGTTTTGAAATTTCTGCCATTGGGACGATGTCAATCATACACCAATGTATATGTGATGTTGGATATTCGATGCTACTTGGTCAATTCGATAGATATGAATCAAATTAACCTTTGTACAAAATAATATTTTGTTAAAAACCCTAGTGCCATGGGCATATGGCACCAATCCGTTCCCAGAATGTTCACAACCCAGATATACCTACCTACAGCCCTGTCAGGTTCCAGGATTAGTAGGTCATCTCACTTCACGTGGTCACCGCGAGATGACCATTAGGGTCATAACCACAGGACTTTTGGCATGCTTGTCGAATTTATTGTGGGTTCTTTCAGCTCAAATTTCATCAAAACTAGTCATTTTTCATTGAAATGATTCCAGACTAATGATTATAACGATCAAGTTGATATATTTATCTAAAATATAAGACAAAGATTCTAATACCATCGGACCATGCAACTTTAATACATCAAAGGGAAACGTATTAGATATCATGCCAGCACAATTTTGTCCCTGATGACCACAAAGGTAAAATCCAAGATGGCCACTGTCTAACTCCGTAATATCTGAAACATGCTGTATCTTTATGAATAAATGTCATCCAAACATGAATGAAGTGTTGTTTTATGTTTTCATAGAAGCTAAATCCATTCCAGCCACAATTGAATTGATAAAATACACCTAAACTATTGTAATTGAAACTTTCATGTTTAAATCCATGATGGCTGTCCAATCCACTCAAATTTTGCAAATGTTCAATTGGATTTATATTTACATGTGATTGAAGATATGTGTGGCTAATCATGCCATCGAAGAAGAAGTGAAAGCTCATTCATGGTGAAGGCCTAAGGTCATCTACACCATCGCCACACCCAATGGGAGACTTTCTGGCCGGATTACACGCTAGGCGGCAGCAGCCGATGGTCTTTACACACACACCACACACCTACAGTTCTTGTGATATCGGCACTTACTAGTACCAGTAGACTTAAATTGCCTGGATGACGGTGATGGTATTGGCAACACACTCAGTCAGAATCAGACCAAATGGCAAATATCTTGTCATCTGAAGTATTCAACTAATTGTTTGGCCAGACTAAGGTTTTTTGATTCATTGGTGGTTTCTTTGGTGGTGTTGGCAGCATAGCCCCTACATGCGATAGGGAATGCCTGTCTGGATGACGAGGCCATTCGTCTGGCAAAAGCTGCCGACATCATTCGCCGTGACATGCTGAAGAAGGATGCCCAGTTTGACGGGTCACTTCTAAGTGACTGTCAATTAGATTCTATTCCGATGAACCTGGTGTATTTGATTAGCATGAAAATGGATGTACCAAACATTACCAAGAAATAGACACGGGAGGCAAGGCAATTTGAGGTGAATCAAACAGCAATCATTTACCTTGCAATGCTTCTCAAGACATCATGTTAGATCTGCTTTGTTCCCTAAATGTTCTAAGTTTCCTTAAGTACTTTGCATGCAATATACAATTGCGAGAACAACGCAAAATCACTTTTAAGTGGTAATACCATTTGCTTGGCCTTAGACGGTGTCGTCGGCATAGGGCATCTGAACATGGGCACGTTTTTTTTTCATGGGCTCAAGGACAGATGTCCCTTTGACCACTGGCTGCATCATGAACACATCATACCGATTATGACCTATTTCTCGGAATTTCCGTACACTGTCCGCTATACCAGGATCGGTGACATTCCTGATGTCCAGGACCAAAATGTTGCCACTCTCTTCTAGGAATGGATTTCCCATTTCATCAATCACTTCAACAAGAGCCTTGACTTCCTTTGCAAATTTGTTCTTCACAAACTCTGTATCGTTGCAATGTTTGAGCCTGCTCGCATCAACATGGCCGACTGTGTTGCAATTGAGAGAATTCGTTTCAAAGTTGTCTACCACTTGTGCAAGTTCTGGTCCAGCTATCATCCACCGAAGTAACACTCCATAAAGTTGACTGCCCGACAATCCCCTTTCACGATCTTGTTTTGCTCACTTGTGTGATCAATAGCTAAGGCTGGGAATGGACGCTTTGTCTTATGCACAATGAAACCACCTTGATCACATTGTCTAGCAACTTCGGGAAGTCGTTTCTTTAATGTGGCCATGTCTCGGATGTGAATTGGAAACCACCGTGCGAAATGGGTGTGGTCGAGGGCGAAGAACCATGGAGCCAATGAAGATATTGCATATAGGTAGAGTGAGAAGTTTCCCTCCCGTAAAGACCTCACATACAGCAGAATGAGCTGCTCTAGCTGCATTACGAGAAGGCAGTACTGGAACTGAGGGGATGTTTCGGCTCATTTCATGCTCTAATCTTCAAACAGCAGGGGGTCAGTCTCCAATTGATGATCATATGAATAACGGAGGAGAATTAACAATTAACTTTTCTTCACCATATGTGTCACGCCATTGCCATTGGCAAACAGAGATTGATCTATGGTGAACACTGGTATCTGTCCAGGATTCATAAATTTATGCACATTGGATAACATCCATCAAATGTCTAATCATCACCACAGACTTTGAATCATCTGGAAACAGAGGCAGTCGAGATGTAATAATGACACCGAAGTCAGAATCCTGTTGTGCACCCAAATGGAAGGCAGCTCACAAGATTGGATTTTCAATAGCCTGGACATCTTTGGTAATTATTTCCCAAGTGGCTGTGTGCCACTTCTTTTCCTCTCCAAGTGCTGTTTGAACAACATGCTTGTCAATGCTGAAGGATCCATTTAGAAGTGGGATGGTGGGTTCCTCTTTCTTCAACACAACAGGAGTCAGATGGTGTATGAGTCAGGAATCAGTGGGATTGGCTTGTCGAAAGGCATTTTCTCCAACTTCAAATTTTCTCATTTGATACCGTCAGACTCCATATGTTGATTTTGAAACAGTTATATCCCTCTTCTGTGAAAGGCACCTCACGCAATTGTGGAACTCGAATTGAGGTCCAAGTTGTCCATTGCAGCTATAGTGAATAGACTCCTCCTCAGGACAAGAGAGCAGACAACTCCATCCACTTCATAGTGGCGACTTGCTGCTCAAGCAATGGCCTTTGCTATATCAACAACTCTATCATAGGAGATGGATATTCCTCGATGAAATAAGGTGTCAACAAGTTTGCGTTTCCGAGTATGGCCAGGAATCATCATTCCAAAATATATTGGTAAGGGTCTTTCTCTGTCTACTGTGGTGTGTCCCAGTGAACCCCTCATGCTGTCTCATACAACTGTTGTAATCTGTTCAATACTAAGTGCTGATTGCCTTGCCTCCAGTGTCTCTTCCTTGGTAATCTTCAGTCCATCCATTAGCATGCTAATCAAAGACACTGGGTTCCTGGGAACAGAATCTTCTTGTCAGCAGCCACTTAGAAATGACCCATCAAACGGGGCATTCTTCATCAGCATGTGACAGTGAAGATGTTGACAGCTTTTGCCAGACAAATGCCCTCGTCATCGTCATAATCCACACAGGCATCCCATAACGCATGCCCAATATCACCATCAAAGCTAAGCATGACATCTCTTCCTTGCTTGTATGCATGGAGTCCTGGTACATTGGCAAGTATTCGCTCTTTCAAATCCGTCCAGCTACACCAACCCCCAGCTCCTTTATTCGATTAGTATACAGCTGGAGTTCAGCCAGTTTGAAGATTGGTGCTCTGGATATGTCACCCGACTTCACATCTTCTATGTAACCAATGAGTTTGACCAAGGCTAACCCATCAGTGTTCTCCACTCTGTCCCCTGTCCTCTGATATTCCGTCTGCTGGTATTGTATAACTTGACTAGACCATGTGTATGGTATTTGGCCTCAAATGCCACTAGGTCTCCAGCACACATTGCTATAATCTTTTGATTTCAGGTTTTCAGAGTTTTTAGTGCACATGTCTGATGGAATATCCGGATCAATTTTTGAATGGATACAGGACTTCCTGCCTGAGAGAAAGCAAAGGGTAGTCATAGGTAATAACAAATCTTCCTTTAAGAATGTCACCTCAGGAATACCCCAGGGAAGTGTGCTGGGACCAATATTATTTATAATATTTATAAATGACCTGCCAGGCAGGGTCTCATCAAACCTAAAAATATTTGTGGATGACACAAAGGTCTTTCGAGTAATAAAGGATGTAAGAGATAACAATCTCTTGCAAGAGGATCGCCCTTCAATGAAAAGAAGCCAGACGGGATGGCCGAATGAGTTAGAGCATCCGTCTCCCGTGTTGGTAGATTGTGGGTTCGAATCCTGGTTGAGTCAAACCAATGACTTAAAAATTAATACTTGTCGCTTCCTAGCCAGACGCTCGGCATTATTAGGATAGGGCAAGGAGCAGTGGGATGAGGAAGACCAGTCGTCTGCAACTGAAATTCCCCCTGCTTAAACAACTAATGTACCAACAACAAAAAAAGTGCAAAATTATTTATTACAGGAAAAATAATCCTCATTATGCCTATAATATGAAGAATACTGTCCTGCAACAAGATAGCTATGAAAAGGACTTGGGCGTAACCTTCAACTCCCAACTCTCCTTTCAGAAACACATGAGGACTATCATCTCAAATGCTAACCAGAGAGTAGGAATAATTAAAAGAACTTTCCATCGCCTCAACAAGAACAATTTTCTCATTCTATTTAAGTCTCTTGTTAGGCCAATTTTGGAATCCTGTCCACAAATTTGGAGCCCAATATTTCGGAAAGATATTCTGGAGATCGACATGGTCCAGAGACGTGCAACGAAATTAGTTGCAGTTATAAAGGACTTACCCTATGAACAAAGGCTTAGGGAATTGAAACTTCCTACCCTTTCCTACAGAAGGAAAAGAAGTGACATAATTGAAGTATTTAAAATTATGAAAGGTTTTGATGAAATAGATATGAACCAATTTTTCACCTTGAATAAAAGAGAAGGCAGTCGGGGCCATACTCTCAAACTAGTAAAACCCAGAGCCATTTCAAAGTTAAGGCAACACAGTTTCTCAAACAGGATCATAAATATATGGAACAGTCTCCCACAAAATGTTATTGATGCCGAGTCAATAAATTCATTCAAGAATAGATTAGAAAAAGCATGGGCTGATGATCCAGGGAGATTTGACCCCTTATTCACCACATGCTACTAATTATTCCTTGTGTTGCATATTTACTTGCACTCAAGCAAAAATGAGAGACAAATAAGTGTTCACACTTCCTGTCTACCATTCGCTATTTCGTCTGATGCGACAAGAGATTTGAGGAGTCATCGCTTCATGTAGAGGTAAGGTATCCAGACCTCCAGGCCCAGTATCCAGGCTCGTCACAAAGAAACCCTGTACTGCTCTTTACCTAAGGTGTTGGTGGATATGCATTGTCACATATAAGGTTGGCTCCCATCATCATTTGCCATGGATGTACTTGACATTAGTCGGGCCAAACGATTCTTTGAACACTTCAGACGACAAGACATGTGCCATTTGGCCTGATTCCGACTGAGTGTGTTAGCAATACCATCACCATTATCCAGGCGAATTAAGTCTACTGGTACTGGTTGTTTAAAAATTGAGTTTGGAATGATATCTAAATCATGTTATTACATATTGAGTAATGTTTGTACTAAATTTGGTGCTTTTTCACAAAATGCACAATATTTCACATATCTGCTACACTATAAGGAAGCTATAGCTAGTTTAACGTATCGGTGACCATCTGGACACCATCTTGGATTTAATAACTTTCCGGTAGGCTGATATTGGTAGATTTTTAGTATAATATTCTTCACATCCAATATTATCAGAAACAGTTGAAAAACCTTTTCTAGCAATTTTTTGGAGAGTCAAACTGCATTTTTTCCAGATTATTTCTCTTGTTAGTCAAAGGTGCTCACAAGCAACTTACATTGCCGACGTGTCCACCAGTGGGGTTCCTTGCCCTGCAGCAATTGAATCTGGGGGTGTTTCGCTAGGCTGTGCCACAGGTCCGTCGTTCCGCACTTAGGCATACCTGCACAACACAAGGTACGAAACAATGTGAATAGATATAAGTTTTAATGGATTATGAATGCAGTTTACAATATACTCATAAGCGCTGTCCCTTCTAAAGAAACCTTTAAAATTGTCCTATATTCTAGAATGAATAACAGAAATGGGTCACTGTCCTGAAAACTGGTCAGCATGGGATGGGATTTTAAAACATCAATAAAAAAACGTCCTACTTATTTTTTCCGTTATACTTTTCATATTCATGTTCAGATTTGATGTAAGAAATAAGGGAAACCACATGCAATTTTGGTCTTTTTAGTTATCAAGTGTTTTTGTACCAAAAAAAAACATTTTACAGTCAGCCATTTGTAACATGACATATGGGACATGGTTGGATCCATACTAACATCTTGTATTGCATTGATATATAAAACAAAATGGTTCTTAAATCAAAAGGAATTATTTATTAATATATAAGTGTAATGAGAGAGAAACAGACGAGAGGTGGGTCGGTCACTTTTATTGTGCGACATGGCGAGCATAATAAACAGGCTTACCGGTAAAGTTTGAAATCGAGTAGCAGACTGACTTAGGCCTGCCTGTTCCGCGGCGTTGCCAGGGCAACAGGGGCAAATCGAGGCAAGTCAGCGATTGGACATAATAAATAGTGTAGATAGTAGATTACTAATAGTAATAATAATAATAAGGAATATATACTCCGCCTACTTATATACGCATAATTAATTATACATCCTATAAGGTAGGGCTATGAAATGAAAGAGAAAGAGGCGAGAGGTGGGTCGGTCACTTTTATTGTGCGACATGGCGAGCATAATAAACAGGCCAAAGGGGGACGGCTACACGTCAACCCCCCAACCCCCCAGTGGTTAGATCGGCACAGAGTGAAGCGGCAACCCTCATGCCGTTAACTATACGAGTGCCTAATGGGGTCTTAAGATAATCATAACCGGTCTCTGACGCCCAGTCACCCCTGGCCTTAAGTTCTTCTATCGCCTTTAGAACAGCTATTGCTGAAAGAAAAATACGGATTATCAAAGATCTCGGTACAACAAAGAGCTCTAGCGCAATCAACACTCCTGATCCTATCTGAGCTATCCTCACTAATTAGCCTGCTCAATGCGTCACAAATGACGTTAACATGGCTGCGTATATACACTGAACTGAACTCTAAGTTGAATTCAACGGCCAGCCAGAAAATCCTCCGGAGGAAGTACATGATTCCCTTGCACCTAGACCTTCCTGTGTTCAAGGCAGCCTGAACCACTGCGCTATCAGTCACCATCATGACAGTGCTGTCCCGCCAACCACCACTCCAGCGAAGGCATGCAGCGTAAGCCGCCCACATCTCCTGAACATTGATGTGGGCGGTCTTAACCTCAGCTGGAGGAATATGATGGTGGTGGCCTGCATAAGCGTCTAGAGAATCGGAGTGACCCTCGGCGAAAGTCCCGACTAGCCAATCCCGGTCGTGCAAGGCCCCGAAGCCCCAGTTTGAAGCATCACTGTAAGTCGATACGACAGTGGCAAACTTGCCCAATATCCTAGCCTTACCATTGAAAGACTTGGCAAAATTCAGCCACCAGTTCAGGTCCTCCTTGACACCCTCGTTTAATCTAGCTCTATGGAATGGCCATTTTAGTTTGGCGATAAGGTCGTATATACGCCGGGTGAAAGTCCTACCACCCCTAATTACCTTAGAGCAATGTGCGAGGAGGCCCCCCACCCGCTCAAGTTCCTTCCTTGATGCTTTCTTACGGCCATGAAGTTTGTGCAAGATTTCTAGTGTTTTGTCTAATTTATCTTGGGGGAGACTAAGCTGTAATTGGACCGAGTCGACGTCAATACCAAGAAAACGCACCTTGGTGTCGACCTCACTGACCTTCCTGGAACTAACAAAGAAACCAAGCCTCCTGAGGATCGCTATCAGTGTTCTCTGAGCCTTACGCACCTCACTAGTGGTACCTCCTATAAGACAGAAGTCATCCTAGTAGTTCACAACCCCGACCAATCCCTCACGCACACAACATCGGACTACAAAATCAGAAATCTTAGTAAAGATATAAGGGCTAGAGGATAATCCCATACTGAGGCGATTGTCTAGGAAATAGGTAAAGTCCTCACCCAGTGTCTTACGATGTCTCAGACCCTGCCGACGCCGATCATCGGGGTGGATCGATACCGCACGATAGGCATCCTTTATATCTACGGTTCCGAGACAATCCCCCCTCTCTAACATGTCAGTCACATCGTCTAAGCCCTTATAAGAGAATTTGGTACAAACCTCATGAGTATAATTATTAACCGATAGCGAAGAGGGCCTACTGCAGTCGATTAATACACGACCACCGCCGTCGTCCTTTGGGACGACAAAAGCGTCATGAGTGCATATTGGAAGGTCGTGAACAACCGAGATGACACCAGCTGCCTCCTCATCACTAAATTTTTTACTAATGATCTCATTCTCCCAAGCTGATTTCTTTTTAGCACGCTCAGGCATATAGTTACTGTCACACGTGGGATTGATCACCCGAAACCCAAAAGTCACACCTATCATGAGATAGACCCAGTCGGGATCAGTGTCGCCTCTCATAAATAGCTCTACAAAAAACCTGCATGGCTTAAGTTGGCTAGCGACCCCCGCGATAGCATGCACACATGAACAGCAACCTTGCACACATTCCTTAGTGACCTTAATTGCCACCGGTGGTGCACCAAGCCGTTCCTTAATTCGTACACACAGGGCACCATGATCGTCAGACTCTACAAATAACAGATCATCACTACTGGCGCCACATGGTTGCACCCATTGCAAACCATCCCCAATTGCGGAAGAATGAGACTTGCTTATGTTAACATCACCCACACCAAGAGCCTCAGGAGAATCATCAACATTACAGGTTATGCGTTGAACATGATCAAAGGGGAACGAATCAAGCAAGTCAGTATCGGATATGTTAGCAATATCTGAAGCCCATTCAACACAGTCATTTGTTAGAAAGTTCTCTGTCCCAGTTTGGGTCACTATGGGAGCATCCGGCCGGCAAGACAAGCAGGCCGACTGCTTCTAGTCCCTCGGTCGTCACAGGTGTCATCGTTATCACCGTCCAGTGTCCCCAGTGGATCCGAGCTTGGCGGTCAATCTTTACATTTTGAACGTTTATGAGATTTTGAGCCGCAGCGAGAGCAATTGTGGGCGAACCTGCAGTCGTCCTCAGTCCTGGTGCAACCTGAATCCCCATTCCATGCGTAGCAAGCCCTACATGCACTGCTACCCATCGAACGCTTTTGGCCAGTAAAGTTCCCGCCTCCGGCCTTCCTACTTTTCATGTTATGAGGGCCGTACTGTACAATGCTTTTGTCTTGGTGTGCCTTACCGAAAGCTTCAAAACCAATGGTTTCAGCAAGTTTACGAATCGCCAGCATGTGATCTACATGAGCAATATCCTTGTAATGATCGTCACTTGCTCTGGTGGAAATAAAACTAATGTGCTGGATAATCGCCTTGTAGTTACTCACGCTAAGTCCAGGTATGTCAAGGCACCAGAGACATGATGCCCTAATTAGTTCATGAGCATTCAACTGTCAAACGCCCTTTCCTGATGTGTATCGCTTGAGTGACCACTTGCTTCGTCGTCGCCTCGAAGAGCTGCCATCACTGCTGGATCTCGAGGATCGTCTCCTCCTGCTCGATCCTCGTGAACGTCATCGCGATCTGCGATGTAGGTCGCCGTCGTCCCCCTCAGTTCCATGAGTCCATGTCGGTGGGGGAAGTGCAGTCTCAATCGCCCTCTGGTAGTCGTCTGCAGGCCCAACGGTCGTTGCGGCAGGGTGACCTGTCACAACTTTTGTCGTCGCAGAGCTGTCTTGCCTAACAGTCATCCTCCCTCGATTCCGTTGTTTTTCACGCTCGGCAATTAATTCCTCGAATTCCTCCTCGAGGGCCGATACCCTCAGTTCAGCCTTAAGTGCCTCGATGCCTTCACGCGCGATCTTCTCCCGTTCCTGTAGTGACAGCGAAGCCATGGCTGATACTGGCGGCTCAATGTCGCCATGGTCGCTCCTCTCGTCAGCCGACTTGGTGGTCTTCATAGCTCCAGTGCTCCTGGTCAACCTGCCTGGTTTAGTCAATTGGAGCTCCGCGCTCTTCATAACACACAATGCTGAGTCGTGGTTCTTGTGTGGAACGCCACAGTCGCTACAGTATCCTGTAGTAGGCATATCGCGGCCAGGGTAGTTCCGGCTATAATCGAAAGCACATGTAGCCTTACGCTGGACAATCATGGTCATGAATGTAGAATTGTCCTGTTGGAGTTGATATGTGCATTAGTCATATAGACCTTATGTGTTGCTGGGACATAATGTTTTGCACCCGGTCTGTATATATACATGTATGTGTATATATATATATATATATATATATATATATATATATATATATATATATATAATATATGTACGGCCGGCTTCTCAGCGAGTTCCAGAGTACTAAGGTCCTTAAGTACTAAGACCCGAGTACTAAGGTGCTTAAATTGCTTCATTCAGTCAGTAAAAGAATCAAATAAACGGCCGATTAATAGATGTGACAGTGCCCAGTCATGGCCGCATGCTCTGCCCGAACCTTGGGCCTGCTTCTCGGCGAGTTCCAGAGTACTAAGGTCCTTAAGTACTAAGACCCGAGTACTAAGGTGCTTAAATTGCTTCATTCAGTCAGTAAAAGAATCAAATAAAACGGCCGATTAATGGATGTGACAGTGCACAGTCATGGCCGCATGCTCTGCCCGAACCTTGGGCCTGCTTCTCGGCGAGTTCCAGAGTACTAAGGTCCTTAAGTACTAAGACCAGAGTACTAAGGTGCTTAAATTGCTTCATTCAGTCAGTAAAAGAATCAAATAAAACGGCCGATTAATGGATGTCGAATCTAGTAATAATGAGTTCATAGTGTCGATTACTTAATTTATGTAGTCGGTTCGAAGTCAGATAGTTCTAATCGACACAACATTGTCGACACACATAATGCAATCTCAATTTATATTACTGACGGTCGAATGAAAGTGCGTCGAATGCGTCCTCCTGTATTATGCAATCAGATCCTTATTAAATAAGTGAAGCAATCGTCGACACACACATAAAATGGTTAGTCGACTCACAAATTGAACATTTGGGATTCAGGTCATAACAGTCGAATATCAAATTATTTCAACGATACCGTCATCCTACTGATCCGCTCCCTTAACTCCACCGATAAGCTTGTCGTCGACACTCAGGTAGCATGGCGGTCGAATCACTGTAAGTAGAGGTGATCCTCCCTCGCTTAACGTCTTCCCTGCGGCCAGGTAACACCCACAGGCAACAGGTAGACTGTGTTGTTGTTGCCGTAGGGAGGCCTATAGCAGGTGCGCCTGCACAGTGGGTGCGACTGCACAGTTTGAAATCGAGTAGCAGACTGACTTAGGCCTGCCCGTTCCGCGGTGTTGCCAGGGCAACAGGGGCAAATCGAGGCAAATAAATAGTGTAGATAGTAGATTAATAATAGTAATAATAATAATAAGGAATATATACTCCGCCTACTTATATATGCATAATTAATTATACATCCTGCATGCATGCTTATTTTTTTTTTAAATGTATTTGATGTCTTCAGAAATAACATTACAAATTTCTGTCACAGATGTAACCAGTGGTGTCTGGATGCCACATACATATTGTACATTAATTATTCAGTGAATAAAGCATGGCTGGGAATTACTTTTATTTTTTAACAATATAAGCACTACATATTTCTGTATATTATGCCGTGATTAATATGCTTCTCAGTATGAAATTATTTAATTCTGTTTAGATTTTATTAAGCAGACTGTGGTGTCCTAAACATGTGTTACGTCGGAGCAACACATGTGATACTGCCATATGACATAGCTTAATCAAGGACTACGCCATTATTTTTTATCTCACCAATTTATATTTTACATAGATGTAAAGGGGAGATTTCCAGCTTACATTTGCAATCGGAAAATGTTAAAAATTCAAATATTAGATTTTAACTCTCCATGTGACACTTCCGGCCAGTTTTCAGGAGAGTGACCCAAATATTAGAGTTGGGATCTCTAAGGCCCACACCAGCCATTGATGTCTCTAATCAGCTTTAATGCTCCTTTAGCGAACATATTTTAGCAAATTCATATGTAAACTGTCTATTTCGTTAAAGTTCCGATAACACATTTCAAAACCAAAACACTTTGTTAACTAGCGGTATTTTACACGCTAGAATCTTTATAGGAAATAGAACCCTGACTTCTGTGTGTGGAGGCCGGAAAGCACTAATGTATGATATTACTCAAGCGATGATCCGCTTACTGTATCTGCTTACTATATCTGCTTACTATGTCTGCTCCAAGAAATATCACCCCAACAGAAATTAAGTGTGGTAAAGTCTAGTAGGGAGGGGTGCTGGCTCCTCCTGCTGTGCTGTCTCTAGGTCATCTGCCTGCCACACCCCCTGCCCAGCTCTTTTATTCAGATGGAACACATTCAAAATACAGGTACACAGTTGCTGGGAGTCTCCTCAGTCAGAGACAGTCACATGGCATTTCATTGGCTGAACCCCTCCAGTCAGTGGTGGGGGGAGCCAGGGGGTGCGGGGAGGGCAACCCACCCACCCCAAGTCAGATACATATTTTTCCATCAAGTTCACCAATTACACTTACATGGGAGTATCAACCCTGTTTATCTTTACATAACACCCGTGGTCACCAGTCCCTTAGATTGGGACAACTCCAAAATAGTAGGAGTTTCTACATGCCTTACTTTGAGAATTACATATTTTATCATCTTTAGTTCAGCAAACTGCCACCAGGTGGGGCAGGGAGGGCTCACCACACACACACACACTCCTCCTCCCACCTCCAGCCTGACACCTGGCTTTGGCAGGTCCTGCAAACACTCACACACACACACACACAGCCCCCATGCATTGTCACCTGTGTGCTAACACTCCCTTCGATACTGGCATCTGTAAATCATACCATAACAGGCACACAGCACTTAATTCTTGACTTAATTATTATACCCATTCTGTGGCATTCTTCACAGACTATTTGTCTAGGTGAAGAAACCAGTCTGCATCAACTGTATATGCTGCCCTTAGTTTCAGCATTTACCTCCTTTCATACAATATATAATACTAACAGACTTCAATTCAGTAATACATGTAAATATACCAATACAGTAATAATTTTCCAAGTTCTTATCTCCAGTGGATATATTTGATGTAGAACCTTAGAACAATCTGATATTAATTATCACTTCACTTAATATACATAATCTACCATGGTTTCACAACTTGGTTTGAATATTATGCATATGTATTTACCAGCATGATAGAATTAATTAGGTATTATTAGAGAGGGTTTATAGTGGTACTTATATAATTGGAATATTATTTTAATGACTTTATAGAAATAACTGGATGATTTAAATATGATTAAAACAGTTTTCTTAATGCTTCAGATACGAGTTTTATGAAAAGGAGCTATTTTAGAATTGATTTGAACTATTATCTATTTATGAACCAGACCTAAAAAGTCAGAATATTTTACAACTTGTTTACATTTGACTCTATATCCAACTTGGATGCTTGTGCATTAGCTAAGGATTTGGGACAGCTTATACAGAATAATGAGGGAATTTTTAATCATGTACAATTGGTCCTTGCCCTATCCTAATAATACTGAATGACAGGCTAGGTAGCGACAAGTTAAAATTTGCAAGGTATTGATTTGATTTAACCAGGGTTCGAACCCAGGGGTTTGAATCCCATGATCTACCAAAATAGTAAGCGGGTGCTCAATACATTCGGCCAGCTCATCTGCTTCTTTTAAATCCTGTTCTGGCAGTTTACATACTTTATACAACTTTTTTTTATTTACAGATGCACAAATACATCAATAGTAAATCAACATATATACCTAATTTGATTAATTCTATCTATCTAATTGACTAAAATCCAATACATGATAATGTGACTGAGTGGTAAATTGAATCATGGTGCCAGATACTTGTTGCTACCCAGCCCAGGATGGGCTGAGGAGAAGTGAAATGAGGACACCATGATAGGCTGAGGAGCAGTGGAATGAGGAAGACCAATTTTCCACGATTGAAAATGATCCCGCTTCATCAACATATGTCCCTTCAAATTTTCAGTCGAACATCGCCCAATCTGAGTTAGAAATTTACATTACCATGGGAGAGATAGGGAGTGAGCCGTCTTAAGCCCTGTTCACACATGGGCCTTAAGTCGCATCAACTAGTTTGCTTCTTCTAAGCCGACTCAGATCGCACGTGTGAACGCTCCTCTCAGGCGAATTAGGGCTGAGTCGACTCAACTAGTTCACCTCAAGTAAACCGCTTCGCGAGGTAGAGTAGATGAGGCGAACTAGCTTGAGTCGGCCTAAATGGCATGTGTGAACGTAATGTAGCAGTCACACTACGACGACAAGCGGCGACGACAGCTCTGCGACAGCGACTTCCGGTGTCGCGCAGGTGTCGCGCAGGTGTCGCGCAGGTGTCGCGCAGGTGTCGCCGCGACACCTGCGCGACACCTCCAGTTTCTCCACTCTTTCTCCACTGTCGCTGGGTTGTCGTAGGTGTTTTGGACATGTTGAAAAACTTCCGACGACAGCCGATGTTGTGGCACTGTCGCGGCACTGTCGCACTGTGGCGGCACTGTCGTGGCACTGTCGCGGCACTGTCGTCTTGCCGTTAAGCTGTAGTTGCTTCTCTCTCCATGTATGTGTCTCTGTGTGTCTCTGTGTCTGTGTCTATGTGTGTGTCTATGTGTGTCTATGTGTGTGTCTGTGTGTGTCTGTGTCTCTGTGTATGTGTCTGTGTTTCTGTGTGTGTCTCTGTGTGTGTATCTGTGTGTGTGACTCTGTCTCTGTGTGTCTATATGTGTGTGTCTGTGTCTGTGTGTGTCTCTGTGTGTGTATCTGTGTTTCTGTGTGTGTGTCTCTGTGTTTCTGTGTGTGTGTTTCTGTGCGTGTGACTCTGTCTCTGTGTGTCTCTATGGGTGTGTCTGTGTCTCTGTGTGTGTCTCTGTGTGTGTATCTGTGTTTCTGTGTGTGTGTCTCTGTGTTTCTGTGTGTGTGTCTCTGTGTGTGTATCTGTGTGTGTGACTCTGTCTCTGTGTGTCTCTATGTGTGTGTCTGTGTCTCTGTGTGTGTCTCTGTGTGTGTGTCTGTGTGTGTGTCTGTGTGTGTCTGTGTCTGTGTGTCTGTGTGTGTGTGTTTGTGTGTGTGTGTGTCTGTATGTGTGTGTCTGTGTGTGTGTCTGTGTATGTGTGTGTCTGTGTGTGTCTGTGTCTCTGTGTGTGTGTCTGTGTCTCTGTGTGTGTCTGTGTCTCTGTGTGTGCCTCACTCTCAGTCTGACTGTGACTCTGACTCTGACTCTCAGTCTGACTCTGACTCTGACTCTCAGTCTGACTCTGACTTTCATTCTCACTCTCAGTCTGACTCTGACTCTCAGTCTGACTCACACTCTCAGTCTGACTCTCACTCTCAGTCTGACTCTCACTCTCAGTCTGACTCTCACTCTCAGTCTGACTCTCACTCTCAGTCTCAGTCTGACTCTCACTCTCACTCTCAGTCTGACTCTCACTCTCAGTCTCAGTCTGACTCTCACTCTCACTCTCAGTCTGACTCACTCTCAGTCTGACTCTCACTCTCAGTCTGACTCTCACTCTCAGTCTGACTCGACTTTCACTCTCACTCTCAGTCTGACTCTCACTCTCAGTCTGACTCTCACTCTGACTCTCACTCTCACTCTCAGTCTGACTCTCACTCTCACTCTCAGAGACAGAGAGACACACAGAAACACAGAGACACACACAGAGACACACACACAGAAACACAGATACACACACAGAGACACACACAGACACACCCATAGAGACACACAGAGACAGAGTCACACACACAGATACACACACAGAGACACACACACAGAAACACAGAGACACACACACAGAAACATAGATACACACACAGAGAGACACACAGACACACACATAGAGACACACAGAGACAGAGTCACACACACAGATACACACACAGATACACACACAGAGACACACACACAGAAACACAGACACACACAGAAACACAGAAACACAGATACACACACAGACACAGAGACACACATAGAGACACACACAGAGACACCGAGTCACACACAGAGACACACACATACACAGAGACACCGACACACACATAGAGACACACACAGAGACACAGAGTCACACACACAGACACACACACAGACACACACACAGACACAGACACACACATAGAGACACACACAGAGACACAGTCACACACACACAGACACTGTCGTCCCGATGTCGTCCCATTTGTCGTCCCGTTTGTCGTCCCGATGTCGTCCGAATGTCGTCCGATTGTCGTCCAACTTAGCCCGAATTTGCATATGTCGTCGGGATTTCACCAAATCCCAGTCGCCTGGCTGTCGTCACCCCCTTGTCCTAACAGGTAGTTGCTTTCATAGTGGTTAGAACACATGTTTGGACCGTCCTACATGTTTGGACCGTCCCATTTCTTCATATATCAAATGGAGACTGCTTCCTAACAGGTAGTTTGTGAAGAACTACCTAAGTGACAGGCGAGCCAGTGTCCGCTTCCAGGGCAGCACCTCTCCCCTCAACCACCTAAAAAACGGAGTCCCACAGGGAGCTGTCCTCAGCCCCTTCCTCTTTAATGCTGTAGTCGCCGCCCTCATAAGCCGACTGAAAGCAGGCATTACTGAATGCCGCCTCAAACACGTCAAGATCCTGTGCTATGCAGACGACATCGCTGTCGTCTGCTCACGCACCAGGGACGTGCCCCTCCTCACGGTGGATGTCCTGCTCCTACTTAGCAGCTCCTGCCGTGAGCTGGGGCTCAAAATATCCACAAACAAAACCAAAGCTATGATGATGTTTACCGATCAGCCTCCCCACCCACTCCGTGCTGCAGACCTGGACATCGAGTGGGAGGACACCTTCGACTACCTCGGAGTCAGGCTCGATCACAAACTCACCATGAGTTCACTTGTGAAGCGACTGGCCTCCAAAATGAACAAGAGACTTCTTCTGATGACTAGAATCTCTGGGGTTAACTGGGGAGCATCAGCTGAAGTGCTCAGCCTCTTCTACAAACAGGCTGTGTGGGCCCTCTACGACAATGCAGCCAACACCGTTTCCTGGATTGGTTACTGCAGAGACAACCGTAAGGCACGCCTCCCTCGCAGTAGCACCCTGACCAAAGACCTCCTCACCCTGGAAAGAGTCCAATACCAGGCAGCGCGACTCATCACCCGAGCTCGCAGGACAACCAGAGTTGAGATCCTCCTCCTTGAGGCCAACCTCACACCACTCCACCTACGCGGACAACAGCTGCTGGCAAACCACCTCTGCCAAGCCCTGTCCACAGGCCATTCCACCTTCTACCGCAGCGCAGCCTCTTACCTACAAAACGGTCCAAGACGGCGCCTCGGCCTCTCCTGGGGAACGAAGACGGCCATCCGCACCCTGAAACTAACCCACGTACTGGCACTCGCTGATGCCCCTGACCTCCGGGCGAGACCTCCCTGGTACTCCGTGCCCGTAGAGGTCAGGCTCACCAGCCTCTGCTCAGCCCGAACCAACTACCTGACCATAGTCCTCAGAACCCTGGCACAGGAAACCATTGCCCGGGCCAAAGAGGACTTCCCTCAAGCCACCACGGTTTACACCAACGGCTCGCTCAACCCTGACACAGGCCGAGTCGGGGCTGGCTACTTCCTACCAGACGGGCAGGCTAGACGCCTTATCAGGGTTACTATTACGACAAATAGTCAATTTATATTATGCTTCTATTATCGAACAGGTTTTTCATGTGGTTATTATTGCAACTGATATTGTCATTTATGTACCAACAAATTGTAATTAACGGCCGGAAGACCAGTGCTCTGGCGCTGACAAAAGACATTATTCGCTGAATAAAATATATTTAGTAAAAAAAAAAAAAAAAGGGTTAGGGACTACTCCTCCAACCTCGATACAGAGCTCGCCGCCATCCACCATGCACTGACCCACCTGCGACACTGCAGCTGCATAGTGATCACCGACTCACTCAACACAGTCCGCAAGATCAAGGACCACAGAGCTAACCACTCTCTGGCCACCTTGATCCAGAACACCATCGCCACCAGGCATGAAGCTCTCCTCGACACAGTGCTGGCCTGGTTCCCTCCCACATAGGACTTTCCGGTAATGACCAGGCTGATTCAGCTGCTCTGGACGGCTTTCGCCATCCTGAGATCAACCTCGTCTTAGACCACTCCCTGTCCAAGCTCAAAGCCACCAACGCTAGAGCCACCAAAGCCCTGTGGGAGGCTTCCCTCCACCACACCACCGTCAGGAACCCATACTCCATCAGTTGGGCCTGGCACAAAAATGTCAGGGCGCGCATACCAGTCCCAAGAAACATCTCTGCATCCATGCAAGAGGCGGTCACGCGCTTCAGGACTGGATACAGGCTGTTCATCGATACCCCTGCATTGCAATGATGTCCATGCGGTGACAAAATCTTCAACGTCGCCCATGTCTTGGCGTCATGTGTGTGGCCTTTGACAGGATCGCCATCCGAGAATTCCTCGCCCCACCACACAACCTGTCTGACACCCGAGCTGCGCTCGCCGTCCTCGCGAGGCTCTACGAGTCCCTCCGAGTCCTCATGGGAGCCATCGGTAGATTCTATAGACAAAACTGCCACACCTTCGAGATCGTCGGCGGCCCTGAACCCATCACCGACGACTCTGAACCCAACAGCAGCGACAGTGACTAGCAACCACTGTCAGGGAGCCCCGTGAGGTCCTATCGGGGAGCCCCGTGAGGTCCCCCAGTCAGGGAGCCCCGTGAGGTCCCATCGGGGAACCCCATGAGGTCCCACCAGACAGAACGCCTACACCGGGAGCCCCGTGCGGTCCCGGATACACCGGGTGTGACAGCCTCGACACCCGCCCCTACAACGTCGGTTCCCTCTTCGATCACCGACGGAGTGGGTGCTGGGACCGCGGATACAGCCACACCCACCTACCTCAGCCCGGTCCAAGAGCCTGCTGGCACTGGACCGCCCACCCAGTGACGGGGGCCTGGAGGACCAACGCGCCGCCCATGGCCCTGCTGCCAATGACACCGGATCCCACTTTGATCTCCAGTCGAGGTATAGGACCGTGGGCCCAAGAACGTATTGCTACCTACCGGGCCACCGCCGCACCACACCACCACAGCACAAGACACCGCGAAGAGCACCACGCCCCCCCCCTCCTACCACCCCTTAAGTTGGATGAAGTGAGAAGGAAAGCCCCCCCCCCCCCCAAAAAAAAAAACATGCCAAAAAAGGGGCCATTTTAACAGCGCCATTTATTTATGCAGCAGTTCTGCAGCCAGTGACCACTAGGTCACAAACCCCCCAACAATAATAAATCCTAACAGGTATTTGCTTTTGATAGTGGTTGGAGCACATGTTTGGACGGTCCTACCCATCTCTTCGTTAGGTATGTTTGTATGTATGTACGTGTGGATGTATGTGTGGTGTGTGGATGTACCTGTGGATGTATGTATGTGTGGATACCCATCCTGATATGACCTTAGATGTTGCTAGGATGTAAATAAAAACAAACAAAAATCGATCTGAGCCAGTTTAATGAGACACACTTTGAAAACTCTGTATGTGTGAACACACCGCTAGTTCGACTCATGTAGTTCGCCTCATCTAAGTCGGCCTAACGCTGTATGTGTGACCACAGCTTTAGTGTTATGGGGTCTTTGGTAGTACCCAATGTGGTTTTACATTAAACCTGTAGGCGAAGCCCCACGCATAGTGGCGATGTCAAAGAACCGTTTCTGGGATTTGAGCTCACGACTGTCCGCATGGGAAGTCTGCACTCTACTGATTCGGCCAACCTGTTTGGTGGATCGGAATGGGGAGCTTTCATGAGCCAGTTCTCTCGCTTTACACTTGGTGGCAGCACCCGTTCCCGGTCCAAGTCAGCCATCATGGCTGGTTAGAAGGGTGTAAGTGTGTGTGTTGGTGGTGTAGTTGTATGGTGGGGGTTTAGGGATGTGGTGGGGGTGGGTGTGTGTGTGGTGGGGGTGTAGGTGTGTGGTGGGTGTGTGGTGGGGGTGTAGGTGTGTGGTGGTGGGTTTAGGGATGTGGTGGGGGTGTGGCTGTGTTGGGTGTGTGGTGAGGGTTTAAGGGTGTGGTGGGTGTAGTGTGGTGTGGTGGGGTGTAGTGTGTGGTGTGTGGTTTGTGGGGTGGTGGTGGGGGTGTATGGTGTGTGTGGTGGGGGTGTAGGTGTGTGGTGACGGCTTAGGGGTGTGATGGGGGTGTAGGTGTGTGGTGGGGGTGTAGGTGTGTGGTGGGGGTGTAGGTGTGTGGTGAGGGTTTAGGGATGTGGTGGTGGTGTAGGAGTGTGGCGTGTGTGGTGGTGTAGATGTGTGCTGGGGGTGTAGGTGTATGGTATGTGTGTGGTGAGGGTTTAGGGGTGTGATGGGGGTGTAGGTGTGTGGTGGGATATAGGTGTGTGGTGGGGGTGTAGGTGTGTGGTGAGGGTTTAGGTGTGTGGTAGGTGTTTGGTGGTGTAGGTGTGTGGTGGTGTTTGGTGAGGTGTAGGTGTGTGATTGAGGTGTATGTGTGTGAGGCGAGGGTGTATGTGTGTGTGGTGGTGTAGGTGTTGTGTGTGTGTGGTGAGGGTGGAGGTGTGTGGTGGGGGTGTAAGTGTGTGGTGGGGGTTTAGGTCTGTGGTTGGAGTGTGAGGGGTTCTGGGGGTATAGGTGTGTCATGGGGTGTAGGGGGTATAGGTGTGTGTCGTAGAGGGTGTCATGGGGGTTTAGGGCTGTGGTGGGGGTGTAGGTGTGGTGGGAGTTTAGGAATGCTAAAGATTGTGAGGTGCCGCTCTGCAAGATACCCGTACACCTCCACCACAAACCACCTATACCCCACCACACAGCGTCAACCCCCACCACACACACTTACACCCCCACACATCCCTAAGCCCCCCCAACATACCAAAGCCCCCACCACACACCCCTAAATCCCTATGCACCCCCACCACACACACCCAAATCCTCACACTTGATAGTACAATATAACCCCATTAAACCAAACTTGAAGAGACCATATGAATTTGTTTGGATTAACCGATCATTGGTTTAACCGAGCTTTGACTTAAACTTTGACTTGGCTTTAACAAAAACGCGGGTGCATTATGAATGTAATATACAATGTATGTGGACAGTTTGATTGTTTTTTTTATGTATATACAGTGCAACCCCGTCAAACCAAGCTTGGTTAAACCAAACGATCGGTTAATCCAAACTTTTTTCGGTGGCCTGGCTAAATACTACCATTTATCATATAAAAAAAGTTGGTGGGGTCTCAGATGACCTTATAATCAAATGAAAGCTTGGTTTAACCATACCGTAAGTGGCCTGGGGGCCTACAATTTTGTTTAAATTAACCAATAGTTTGGATTAACCGACTTTGGTTAAACCAATTTTGTTATATGATAAATGGTAGTATTTTGGCAGGCCACCGAAAAAAGTTTGGATTAACCAATCGTTTGGTTTAACGGGGTTGTACTGTAGAAGGAACTGCTTCTATCCAACCAAAGCATTACAGAGACCGGCATGGTGCGCCATCTGACGAGAGACTCATGCAAACTGAAAGGTCCCCATTACATACGAAAATATAAGCTGAAAGGGATGTAGGGAGGGACCAGTGTACTCCTCCAAGCAACAGGCGCTATTCTGTGGCGGCGGCGTCAAGGCGCTAAGCCGGGTACCCACAGGGCAGCCTGCATGGAACGGCATCTGCCATCATGACATTCGAGGTTATGCAATTTCATCAAAATCAAATACATACAGAAATAGTACAGGAATAATACAGGAAGCCTGAGATGCTCACATCACTAAGCGGCACATGTGTCCCCCCCCCCCCCCCCCCCCCGCCCATCTCCACTTACACCACTTGACCCGCATTCGGGCTCCGATTTCAAAGCGGATTGTAATTCTCTTCCCCAGACTACGACTGGCAGGCCCACGACCACCTCGTCACCGTCCACCGTGCTGGCCTCACCCCGGGGACCTGGCACAACTGCGATCGCCATGCGAGGAGGTACCTGGAATTCATGCTCGAGCAGGCCATTGATCATCTGGCCCCTGCCCCGTATGACGTCAGCCATTTCATCGCCCACCTTCACCGCAACCTTCCCTCCCCGCCCACTCCGGGGCCCGATCCTGGGTTCGGGAGGCGGATGGGGACGTCGCCCCCTTCGATGCCCCATTCGCGGAGTGGGTCAGGAAGGGCGGCGAGAAACTCTTCGCCGTCCCAGTGAGGAGGGCCCTCGCCATCACCCCCGAGATGATCCCCGGAATCTACGCCCACATGCGCTCTCGGGGGCACCTCGGGGTCGCCCCTTCGGCGGCGGCGGTCGTCATCGCATACTTCATGTTTATCCGGAAGTCCAACCTGATGTTGCCCTCCCATGCCCCGTGGGGAGGCCCGCACACACTGCGCCGCAATGACGTCCGGCGCGCCCCGGGAGACCTCCGCATCCGCATCTCTTCGTCCAAGACCATCCGCACCCCGGCGCAGGCGATGTCATTCTTCGTCCCCACGCTTCCCGGGTCGCCCAAGTGCCTCGTCCACGTGTGGGAAATGGCATTCTCCCTGGTGCCTGCTCCAGGCGACGCCCCGGCGTCCCTTGCCCGCGCAGGGACGCCTCTAACCCCGAGCGACATCACCCCCCTGCTCCAGGCCGCCCTCGAGGCTGCTGGCATCCCAGAGGCCGCCAGATACACCCTCCATGGCCTTCGCAGGGGTGCTGCCTAGGCCTTCTCCTCCAGGGGGGTGGACCTCTCCGGCATTATGGCCCAGGGAGTCAGACGCAGTGGACGCGTACATTCCCAGGGTTGTGCCCATGGATGCCCCGAGAACCTTGGCTTTATCATGCTTTGGGTCGGTTCCCGGGTCTACCTCCTTGGGCTCCCAGGTCCTGCCTCTACCATCAGCTGACATTGAGCAGGTGGACTGAACCCACACCTCAAATGACATTTAATCATTAACCTTTAAATTAAACCTTTGTACCCTTTATATTCTTGTATTTGAATAAGCATGAACCCCCTTTCTCCCACACCAGTCTCAGGCTTCCTCTGTCCGAATCGGCCCATAATTTTCTAATTGTGGTTAATCCGGCGGAGGAAGCCTGAGACTCGCATGCGCCTCCCCCACCCCTCCATCCTCCACTTACACCACTTGACCCGCATTTGGGCTCCAATTTCAAAGCGGATTGTTTTACCACGCCCACCCACCCTCTTTATTACTCGCCACTTCATGGGGGTCGGCTCCCGGGCCTACCTCCTTGGGCTCCCAGGTCCTCCCTCTACCATCAGCTGACATTGAGCAGGTGGACTGAACCCACACCTCAAACGACATTTAATCATTAACCTTTAAATTAAACCTTTGTACCCTTTATATTCTTGTATTTGAATAAACCCCCTTTCTCCCGCACCAGTCTCAGGCTTCCTCTGTCCGAATCGTAGTACTCGTAGCATTTGTCGGTGTACACACTCATTCTACATTTCTTTCATTATTTCCTCTCACAACACGGGTGAAATACGAACATGCTTTGATATGACGTTCTCCAGAGGAGGAATATGTTGTCCTTTCTATTCCGGCAGATATCATGCATGGGCCAATAAAGATCGATTATCACCAATCTTATGAAAACATTTCACCTCTACATCTTCGTAGTCTTCTTCAGTGATAATGCCTGAATATGCTTTATCATCAAACTTCACAACAATATATTTGTCAATCAGACTCTCGCAGTTAGCATCATCATGCATATCAACTTCTGTAGCAGATACATTCGGAAAACAAAAGTACTTCAGCTCGTAGCAATCACACATTTTCTCACTTGTACAGTAACAGCTCACATTGGGGATACTTAGACCATCAAGTGCATATTCAGATTTTGCTTTCACGAATACCTCATCATGCAACAGAGTTTGATACGGTGTTCAGTTTCACAATGTCATACATAAAGTTAGTATCTGTTATGTCATGCCCTCGTACAATTGCACTACCTGCTACACACTATAATCATACACGTATAGGATCACTACATTAAATTGTCATCAGCAGATGGCTCACCTGCTAGCAGGAAGTAGGGAAGACAACGCACTCGGCGCAGCTGGTCATCCATCCAACATGGGTTCTTGTAGTCTTCACTATAGTCGGGCACTTGCTTGAAAGACAATAGGCCGAAAATTGTTACTAAATAAAACAGATGAGTTAACTTATAGAAAATGAATAAACGAGACATGTGATTATCGTTAGATTGTAGTTATATAACAGACATACTGTTATATAATAGACAGACTACTAAGAAAGTCTAGTTGGCCAGAAACAACCCCAACCTGACCTAAACACAATGGCAAAGAAAATAGAGGACTTGGAATCATCCATCCAAGCCCAAGTATCTAAGTCGATGGAAGAGGCGCTGCCGACTCTAATAAAGCAGTGCTTTGGCGAACTGAAGACGGACATAAACATGGTCTGATGTAGCTCGAAGCAACACGACCGGGGAACAAAAAGAGATGCGTTCCATCGCCAAATCCAGCCCCATAGAGGCAGTTGTGAAAAAAGCCACTGTGGCTCAAAAAGTCACGGAGAAAGCGACCGAAAAAAATCGCCAAGACAGGGCCATGAATGTAATCATTCACAGGGCACCTGAAAAAATCAGTAGTGAATCAACAGCCAGGAAAACCCATGATCTAGGGTTGGTAGACGATTTGCGACAAGCGATCGGGATAGAAGCGCGACCGAAAAAAGCATTCCAACTCGGCCAATATAAGGAGGGTCAGAAATTAAACAGACCTCTCAAAGTTATATTCGACTCAGTTGAAACACAGGAGTCTGTTATGAGCAACTTGAACAAACTCAAGGATGCTCCCGATAAAGTAAAGAACTTAGGGAGTATGTTACGATCTTGACAAAGAAGATCGTAAAGCTCTTAGCGAACATGTACAAGCTGCTAAGGAAAAAACTGATCGGTCAAAAAACTGGATATACAAGGTCCAGGGTCCACACTGGAACATAAAAGAGTTAAAAATAAGAAAGCAAGGTCAGGAAAAATAGATCATAGAATAGACTATAAAGTAAACAAAATAAAAACCTTAGAAGTTATGTACACCAACATAGATGTCTTAACTAGCACTAAAAAGTCCTTACTGGAAGTTGAAATCAGTTCTTTGAGACCTGACATTATATGCATCTACGAAGTATGTCCAAAAAATAGATTTTACGAGATCAGTAAATTAAGCTTGGAAATAAATGGATATTATCTACTTACCAACTCATTAGAGAAAAGAGGTACGATAATGTACGTAAATCATCTGATAGCAAGTCATTTCACACCAAAAAACGTTTTTGACGAATCAATTTGGTGTGAAATTCTTACTGATGGAGTGATAACCATTTTAGGATGTACTTACAGTAGCCCATCTAGCAATGAGCAAAACAATAATGCTCTTCTAGAATTAGTCAATGAGGTAAAAGAAATGAAACATGATAACCTGGTTATCGTTGGGGATTTTAACTTAAAAGAAATCGACTGGGCCACTGGCATCTTACATTGCCGTGATGACCATTATGCGCGGATTATTTTCGACCACCTAAACGACTGTTTCCTGCAACAATTTATTCAGGAACCAACCAGGTTCCGAGGAAATGAAACCCCAAATCCCTTGGACTGGGTCATTTCCAATAAGGATAATCTTATAGATGATATCAGGATAGGTGCCCCGATCGGAAAGAGTGACCATGATGTCATATCCTTCAAAATTGATGTTGAAACAGAAAATGAGACCATCCCACTAAGATACTCATATTATAGAGGGGATTACATTGCCATGAGTAATGATATCATGTCCCAAGACTTGCTAAATAAATTTAAGGAAAAAAATGTGCAAGAGTGCTGAGACCGGTTTCAAAATGTGTTATCAGGTGCTATCAAAAGGCACGTACCACTAAGAAAATTCACAACCAGGAAACAACCTCCTTGGTACTCCAGGGTTATTACCACTGCCAGAAAAAACAAAGCATGGAATGTCTACTTCAATAATAAGACATTGGAAAAAATACACTATCGCTAGGAATGCCGCAAATGACATTGTCAGTGGACACAAAGAGACTTTTGAGGACAAAATTGTCTAAGACATTAAAAATAACCCAAACAATTTCTGGAGTTATGCTTCACATAAATCAAAAAATGGCAATGGCATACCAGTTCTAGCCAATAGTGACGACAACCTAATCGTAGACGATGAAGGCAAAGCTGAACTACTCAATGAGTTCTTCGTCAGTGTGTTTACCAATGAAAATATGGATAATATCCCACCCTCTCCAGATTCAGGAGTCACAGAATTCATCAGTGACATTGATATAACAGACAGTAAAGTAGAAAAATTAATTGAAAAACTAAATGTCTCCAAGGCACCTGGGCCAGATGGGATCCATGCAAAAATCATCAAAGAGTGTTCTGAGCAAATTGGACCTATTTTGACATCGCTATTCCGTAAAAGCTTATTTGAAAGGAAAATACCCAAACAATGGAAAGATGCTGATGTCAAACCCCGGCATAAAAAGGGACCAAAACGCCTGGCATCAAATTATAGACCCGTGAGTTTAACCTCCCTATGCTGTAAAATGCTAGAAAGAATAATCCGAGATCGTGTCGTAGAACGCTTGGATAAACTAGGATCGATATCTCCAGACTGTAATATATGTAGTTGTACGAACGCCCCCATGATAATACCCGATGATGTCACGACGAGTTGTTCTAAATAAAGTCAGTTACGTTACAAGAACTCACAGTGTTAACACGTCTTTTACATGGTGTCAGATATTACGGGTTAATCTATCGATATGGCTCTACATGGATTGAAACCCCCAGGACCATTGAGTTTAGATGAGAACATGGCTATAAGTTGGAGATCATGACTTCACTCATATGAAATATATGCCACGGCTGCAGGAGCAGCAATGAAAACTGAGAAGATACAGTGTTGTGTGTTTTTACATGTTGCTGGAGTGGAGGCTCAAAAGATACACCGAGCATTTGAATTTGAAACTGCAGACAAAGACAAGATAACACCATTGATCGCCGCGTTTACACATTACTGCGAGTTTAAGACAAACATCACTGTTGTCAGGTATGAATTTAACACGTTTAATCAAACCAGTGAAAATATGGACACCTACATCAGGGAGTTAAAACACAGCGTGCAGTTTTGTTGCTATGAAACATTAGAAGCATCTTTATTATGTGATCGCATTGTTTGTGGAGTAAAGGACAATGAACTAAGAAACAAGTTATTACAGCCTCCTAAATTAACATTGGAAGCGTGCATTCAGTTGTGTAGATTGAGTGAGAATAAGGCAGCATAAGTGACTGGGAATGGTGATAATCGAGTTGATTCGGTGGATTCTCGCTACATCAGGAGAGGGGGACCAGGAGAATGAACATCTCCATGGATACCGCCGTCAACAAGTCGGTATCAACAACTTTCCCAGGGATCCAATGCCCGTTGTGATCGTTGCGGTTATGATCATCATCCGAGAGGTAACTGCCCAGCAAAGGGGAAAGAGTGCTCTGGATGCCACAGGATAGGTCACTTCATCAAGGTTTGCCATCAACAAAAGAAACAGCAGCACAGTGTACCAGTGTATGAGATTGAAGTTAATCCCGATCAAGAGTCTGAACGTGACGAACAACATATACAACATCAAGTGGATCGCGACGAGTATGATTTGTTTGTGGGTACGATATACCCCAATGAGATGGCTGGCAGTGATTTATGGTATGCGACATTCATCATCGACGAACAGGATGTGTCGTTTAAATTAGACACTGGGTCTGAGGCTAATATTTTGCCTCTGAGCATCTACAAGAAGATCCATAGTGCTGGTTTGAACCCTTCAAAATGTCAGTTGATCACATATGGCGGTCAAGTTGGGACTGTTGGCGCACATAGACACGCTGCATACTATGCCTAGCAATGATGAGGCAAACAAAATGGTAATACGATATTTTGATGTTTTTAAAGGTTTAGGTTTGATTAAGGCAAATGCAAAAATATATATTGATGATAATGTAACACCGGTTGTAGACCCGCCGCGCAGGGTACCCTTAGCAATTGCTGATGATGTACAGACAGAATTAAAACGTATGGTAGAATTGGGTATAATAGTAAAGCAGGAGGAACCGACTCCTTGGGTCAGTTCTATTACAATTGTACGTAAACCAGGTAAGCTCAGGATTTGCCTTGACCCGACCAAGTTGAATCAAGCAATTTTACGGTGTCCATACCCTGTACGAACATTTGAAGGTGATTGCACACATACATGGTGCTAATTATTTTTCGGTTTTGGATACAAATAGTGGGTATTGGCAGATCCAATTAGATGAAATTTGCTCCTTGTTATGTACTTTCAACACGCCTTGGGGTAGATTTCGGTATACACGTCTACCATTTGGAATAAAAACTGCTGGAGATATATTCATACAGGAAATGAATAATATCTTAGCTGATTTGCCTGGTGGTCACGTTATTTCGGATGATATTTTAATACATGGTATAACAGTGGCAGAACATAATATACTTTAGAGGCAGTATTAAAAAGTGCACGAGAAGTTCACCTCAAATTGAACCCTAAAAAATATCAAATTTGTAAACCTAGTGTAAATTACGTAGGTCATTTGATCACGTCGAATGGACTTCAACTGAACGCGGACAGAATCCAGGCAATTATTGACATGCCAATAGGCCTACCTACAGATAAATCAGCAGTACAGCATTTTTTAGGCATGATCGGTTATGTCAGTAAATTCATTCCAAACATGGCACAACATACTAAACCGTTAAGAACTGTTATTCAAAAGGACATTGCATGGCACTGGGATTCTGACCAGGATGTGGCTTTTATCAAATTGAAGGACATGTTAAGTAAAGCACCTGTCTTGCAGTATTTTACTAAACACGAACAAATTGTGATCCAGGTAGATGCTTCAAAGTATGGATTAGGTGCTACCCTTTTTCAATGTGATAAGCCTGTGGCAATGGCATCCAAGGCACTGGATAAGACCCAGATCAGTTATGCTGTTATAGAAAAAGAATTATTGGCTATATGTTTCGGCTGCCGTAAATTCCATGATTATATTTATGGTAATTTACGAAGGCGGAGTCATAGAGTGAATAGTGGTTAAAATTCTTTAATCAGAACGGGACGGGGGTAGCTCTTAATTCTATAAGGACAGATCAGACAGTTTACGAATCAAACACTATGCTCATGTCTACATGCAGTTGGGGCAAATGTTATTCCATTTCCAGTTCACAAGTGGGCGGAACCCGACCCTCAACCAATTATATGAGGGGAGGGGGGCCGCCCACAAGGATGTTTATTGGTACATAGTGATGGACCGCGGCCGATGTCCACGCGCCGAGCTGCATGATCTCCGCGAGCGAGCTGCCTGCCGCTGCACAGGCTATTAGGCTATGGAGTGTGTATTCGGTGGGTGCCCTTACACCGATTTCTGCCAGTCCCATGCGGAGGGCAGCGAGCATCACTTGTGCCCAGAGGGGGACGTTTCCAACTAATAGGAAGGCTGGATCGCTTGGGCGAGGGTGCTGGAATGGGATGTATCGATCCCAGGCCGCCACGGGGCAGCATTGCGACTCTGGTAGGCTTTGGATGATGATGCGGTATGCCTGGTCCCGCCTCCACCTGGTCTTGGTGTTGCGGAGTAGTACTGAGAGCCCTTCCTTTGTTCTGGCAATGTCTGACCGCCTCAGGTAGTGGCCTGGGTCATGAGTGGAGCTGCTTGCGAGTAGGTTACCCTGGCAGAGTAGTGTTGCGTAGCCGATGAGGAGCGCCGCCACAAGTACTCTGGCTGTTGGACCCGCTGCTGTCAGGTAGCGGGTTAGTGCTCTGACGTGCTGCGGAGTCAGTGGCGGGGCCGGTCTGGGGGTCCGGATATGTGTCGAAAGGTGTCTGGGACCCTCCGAACACAAGTACCCATGTCCTGGCCCCCCCTGATGTAGTTCATGGCGGCTCCCGGGGATGCGAGGGTCTCTTTTAGGTGAACTCGTGACCGATTTGGTGGGAAACAAGCCGGTCGAGTCGGGTCGGATCGGATCACCCCTAGTGGTAGTGGTGGAGTTACTGGTGGCGCCACCTATCGCCTCGTTATGCAGGGTTCTCCACCCCGTAAATTGCCCATGTTACAAGTAACATGCACAATGAGGTAATTATACATACAGATCACAAACCACTAGTATCTATTATGCTTAAACCCATTCATCAGTTATCGGCTAGAATGCAAAGAATGAGGATGAGGTTACAAAATTATAACACATAAAATACTTAAAAGGGTCGAACTTATTTTTTGCAGATACACTATCACAAGCTCACACATCAGACATAAATCCAAATGACCTCTACGATCAAGACATCTCGGCGGCTTCAATAAGTAGAGATACGGACATTGTCCAAAGGATAAAAACAGATAGAGAGTTGGATAGTTGGATAAAACACTACAGGGAGTGAAATGCTTAACATTAAATGGTTGGCCCAAAAATAACAACATGCTTGACCCTACTGTAAGACCGTGTTTTACATTTAGACATGAGATCACATGGTATGAGGGAGTTTTGTTAAAAGGAGATCAAATAATAATACCCAAGTCGCAACATTTGTTGACAATTCCAATTTATATTAATTGTTGAAAGAGGAGATATGAAGCATTAAGATCATTAGTAGCACAGGACACAAGTATAACCTTTGGATTTTGATGTTAGGTAATGTAATAGTAATATAAGGTGTTAAGGAATTTACACATAAAATATAGTTATATCATTGTATAATATGCATACAGTTAACAGTCGTGAGATAAGAGACGGTATTAGTTGTTAAAGAATAATTAGTATATATATCATTGAAAGGGGAAGATGTAATATATGTAGTTGTACGAACGCCCCCATGATAATACCGGATGACGTCACGACGAGTTGCTCTTATTAAAGTCAGTTACGTTACAAGAACTCACAGCGTTAACACGTCTTTTACACAGACCAACACGGATTCACTGGAGGCAAATCTTGCCTGACACAACTACTAGAAGTCATGGAAATTTGGACTGACTGGCTGGATCATGGCCTGGCATGGGACACCATCTATCTGGACTTCTCCAAAGCCTTTAATAGTGTGCCTCACAAAAGACTATTAAACAAAATCAAAGCTCTGGGAATATCCGGATCAATTTCTGAATGGATACAGGACTTCCTGTCTGAGAGAAAGCAAAGGGTAGTCGTAGGTAATAACAAATCTTCCTTTAAGAATGTCACCTCAGGAATACCTCAGGGAAGTGTGCTGGGACCAATATTATTTATAATATATATAAATGACCTGCCAGGCAGTGTCTTATCAAACCTAAAAATATTTGCGGATGACACAAAAGTCTTTCGAGCCATAAAAGATGTAAGAGATAAAAATCTCTTGCAGGAGGATATTCTGAAACTCGGACAATGGTTCGAGAAATGGCAATTGCCCTTCAATGAAAAGAAGTGCAAAATTATTCATTACGGGAAAAATAATCCTCATTATGCCTATAATATGAAGAACACTGTCCTGCAACAAGACAGCTATGAAAAGGACTTGGGTGTAACCTTCGACTCCCAACTCTCCTTTCAGAAACACATGAGAACTATCATCTCAAATGCTAACCAGAGAGTAGGAATAATTAAAAGAACTTTTCATCGCCTCAACAAGAACAATTTTCTCCTTCTATTTAAGTCTATTGTTAGGCCAATTTTGGAATACTGTCCACAAATTTGGAGCCCAATCTTTCGGAAAGATATTCTGGAGATCGAAAAGGTTCAGAGACATGCAACAAAATTAGTTGCAGATATAAAGGACTTACCCTATGAACAACGGCTTAGAGAATTGAAACTTCCTACCCTTTCCTACAGAAGGAAAAGAAGTGACATAATTGAAGTATTTAAAATTATGAAAGGTTTTGATAACAATAGATATGAACCAATTTTTCAACTTGAATAAAAGAGAAGGCAGTCGGGGGCCATACTCTCAAACTAGTAAAACCCAGAGCCATTTCAAAGTTAAGGCAACACAGTTTCTCAAACAGGATCATAAATATATGGAACAGTCTCCCACAAAATGTTATTGATGCCGAGTCAATAAATTCATTCAAGAACAGATTAGGAATAGCATGGGCTGATGATCCAGGGAAATTTGACCCCTTATTCACCACATGCTACTAATTATTCCTTGTATTGCATATTTACTTGCACTCAAGCAAAAATGAGAGACAAATAAGTGTTCACATTTCCTGTCTACCATTCGCTATTTTGTAGTAGACAGACTGTTATATAATAGACATATTAAGAGCAACAGGGAAGCTTTCAAACCATCTTTTCAGTGCTCACCCGTGCGATAGATGTGAGTAACCAATTAATATTAAGCACTGTACTGTAGGCCTACTGTAGTTATAAAGATGTTCAAATGTCTAACATTAATGAAGGTCCCTGAGCAGTGTTTATTGAAATGGTAGGCTTCATACTATCCATATATTATATAGTATCCAAAAGGCAAAGTTGATCGAAATAAGGTTGAATCGATGTTGATCCTCGTGTCGGAAATCCAGATTACAATGTTCTTTCAGTGTAGATGAATTGATAGTGTACACTATTTCGGTGTAGATGCTTTTACAATATACAACATCAACCATGTTCCAACATTACTGATCAACAATGAATGAATTGGCTGATTATTGGGGTTTGTGACCTAGCAACATCTAAGAGAAGATGGATCCTGACTTTTTATAGTTCTCATTAATGGTAGCTTTATTATGATGCGTTGCATGTCAGGCTCATCAGGTTCGCTTCAATGATTATGTCTAAGCTGACGTGGACATTACTGATATTTCTAACTATTTTTGTTTTTACAAAAACTTTAGTCAAATGTACTTTATTCAGTGAATACTGCCTTTTGTCAGTGCCAGAGCACTGGTGTTCCGACCGTTCAGTCAAATGTGTTGCTACATAAATGAAACTATCAGTTGCAATAATAACCACATGGAAATCCTGTTTGATAATAAAAGTATTATACATAATATAAATGAACTATTTATTAGTTTGTAATTAATAGTAGGCCTAACTGATTACAATTCAAGTATTATACATTTTGTGAACATGCATCACGTGGTATTGCATGATTCTATAAAAAAAAAAATGTACATTTTTCTTCCTTCTTTTTTCAAAAACATGTAACATGTCTCCAATATGCCTATATATATGCAAATCAGTGGATTCAATCACCAATACCAAATGCAAGAAACCCACCCATTATTGGATCATATCACAAGTGTTTTGTATTATGTGGTCTAATGAATGGATCGGAAGTCTGAGATTGCAGTGGGAACATCTGACAGATTTTATGTCAATTTCAAGTAAAACGTTATGTAATAATAGGTGTTGAAAAAAGGTGTGGTAGGGATGGGAAGGGGATCAGCATGCAGGGTCATGTAGTGAATTAGAGAACATTTATAGATATATGTGTGTATGTACAAATGTCAGGGAAAGGATGGCCTTTAGAATATCTATAACTGTGTAGGGGTCTGACAGGCCTGTTGTATTTTCACTAAGTTTTTAAATTCAAGGAGACTTGTGGACTGTCTTGTCCTCACTGGGAGTGTATTCCATAATGTGCCACCTGTGTAAATCAGTGCCTTAGTTAGCTTGTTTGTTAGTGGTTTGGGTATTTTTGAAAGCGTAGCATCACGCTGTCTAGTTACTCTGTATGGTCAACATATCACTGGATCTTTTATACATGAGACTGAGATGTGTGTCCCTCCTTTGGCCAAGGTAACTCACTTGTGCTTTGGCATGCATTTCCTTTACAAACAAGTTTTTTCCTCTGTGGACAGTTCTAAGTGACCTGTTTTGAATCCTCTGTAATTTGGTTTTGTGTTGTTTTGTCAGCAGTCCATAGATTAAATCATTGTAGTCAATTATTAGAAGAATAGTGGTTTTATATAGTAAAATGGTTGTATTCTCACTGATGCAGTACCTAATTTTTCTGAAAGTTGTCATTGTTATGGCTATCATTTGATTGACTCTTGAGAGTTGTTGATTACCATTAAGTGTGGAACCGAGTGTGGTCCCTAAATATTTGTATGTGTCTACCTCATTCAATACTGCATCACCCAGATGTAAATTGATAGGTTGTGCTCTGGATTTTTTTAAACTTGGTTGCAAAAATTATGTATTCAGATTTCTTTGCATAAATTGTCAGTTTATTTTCTTTACACCAGATGGTAACCATAGCTAGTACATCCTCAACTATCTCTGCTGCAGATTCAATGTTTGGGTTATGGACTGTGAAGGCTGCATCATCAGCAAACGGTGTGAACATGGCCTCATTTGTTACCATGGTCAAGTCATTAATACATATGATGAAGAGTAGTGCCCCAAGTGTGGAACCCTGGGGTACTCCAGTTGTAATTGATCTCTCTGTTGTCTTAATGCTGTTTATTTTTGTAACTTGTCTATTTGATCGATAGTCAGCTATAAATGAACAATACTTAGGACCAAGTCCCGCCCTTTCAATTTTCCAGAGTCAAATTTGATGGTCTACTGTGTCAAGATCAAGAAAAATGGTTATTGTCATATCTCCTCTATCCATGTTAGTCAGCAGTTCATCTAATAAGAATTTTGCTGTTTGGTAAGGTAGTTGGTGTCTTCTATGAAGGTTTTTATTTGATCATGGATTATTTGTTCGATGACTTTGCCAGGGAGGGGGAGTATTGATATTGGTCGCAGTTCATTGCATGATTTAGGATTACTTATCTTTGGTATTGGTGTGACAGTAACTATTTTCCATTTATCTGGGAACACACCTGTCTCAATGACAAGGTTGTAGACATGTGTAACTTTGTTTATTAGAATGCTAATGGCAGTCTTATGAAGGCTGAATGTAAAATTCATCATACCAGATGATTTATGTACAATATAATTTATTATATATATATAAAGAGGCGGAGTTTTTCCTTGCTTGTATTTAATTAATTATTTATTATATTTATCTTATTTATTTGTTCACTTTATATTCACTGCGGGCCACTATTTTTCCCCGCCACTGCCATGCCATTGCCGCCTGGCTCATTCGCGCTTGAACTGCACCCGCACTAGCAGTGTATTTTACCTCCACCCCACCACCACCACAGACAGCTCCGCTCAGGCGAGGGAGTGCACCTGCACCTGTCGTGTCACGTGCCTGTCATGCGCTTGCTGCTTAGCGCTGTACCGATGTTCTGGATTAATCTTACTGAAGGAGACAGACAGCTGAGGCTTGGACATAAACTGTGAGTTAAAAAATATATATCACCTGCACCTGTCACCTGGATTTTTAGCTTATCAGGTTGTACGTGAGTTGAGCTGTGTGTGTGTGGCTGACTGAGATCCTGCACCTGGCCAAAGGAGTGGAGAAATAACATTAGAAAACAGATACGGCTTGGAGGCATTCGACTATCATGCTTGACTTTGTGTTGGACCTGACCTTGGCCAACAACAAACTAACAAAACTATCTAAACAAACACACAAAACGTATTGTTAGTGTGAACGGATTATTAGTGTTGTACAGCTTCAAGTTTTTAGCAGACTGCCTCTATCAATAAGGGGGTGTTTGTATACTTCTAACACCGGTACCGCTGTCACTACGTGAGTTATACAAGTATTTTAATATGACTATGCCTAAAGAATTTTGTGATACTTGTGGAGCAGTACACGAGAAAGGAAATACAACACAGTGTGAGGAAAAGCAGGATAGTGCCAGTCCGACGACTCGGTCACGTTCAAATCGCTGAGGAGCGACTTGAACTTATGGAAAAGGAAGTATGCGTGCTTAAAGTTGAGGACGAGCTAGCTGCGTTGGAGGAGTGGAAAAGAAAACTTTTATTAAAGCGAGAGAGATGCCGCCAAACCAGCACGGGAGTACGACAAGATGACGGTGACGCCGTTCTGGACGCCAGCTCAGGAGTTGCCGGCGATGACGGGGGGGCCAACCAGACAACCCGTTATGTGGATACGACTTTCGTCGGAAAACTGGAAGATGGCTTCTGTTCGTATGGGAGGGACGTAAGCCGGTCACGACCGACCGTACGCCGACAGAGGACGTCCAGCAGCGCTTCGTCCAGCAGGAGCGCCAGTGAACTGTTACGAGTCAATAGCTGCCACAGGCCAGTGGGGACTTGGCATCAAGGAGCTGGGCATTAGAGACTTGAGGGCCTTGTTGGAGCACATTGTGTTTCTGGCCCATAGGGCGCGCACAAATGAATATCTTGACTCGGCGCACACCGACTCAATCGATCAATAGTTCCATCCTCTAGTCGCGGGTTGGATGCAATGGTTCTCCACTTGTCCCGATGGTGTGCTGTTCTGATAGACTGTGAATAATTCAAGCCTGTCCACTGTGAAATATTTGTAAACCATGATATTCTTGGTCTCCCTCTCCCTCTGCTGCCATTCACCTTCCCTTCCAACAATGTATGGTATATTGAACTCTGACGAATGATGTGGCCTAAATAAATAAGTTTCTTTGTCTGTATATTGGCAAACAAGCGTTTCTTATTTTTAATTTTTCTGAGAACTTCTTTGTTGGTGATCTTCTTTGTCCATGATATTTGCACACTGACTATGACCTGTCAATTAGAACATTGGCTGAGGAAATAGGCTTCGCTGCTTTCTCTAGTGCCAACAGGGGCTCGAGTGTGCTATTTTATTCTTCACTGAATGTAAAATCAAGGAAGTCCGGAACGACGGGCTATACCACCAGGAAGCTGGGTAGTCACACTAAGAGGCTTTGCTATGCATGGAACGACAAGCAGGGCTGCCCACAAAGCGAGGCCGAATGTAGATTCAGCCATGTATGCTCAAACTGTAATGGAAAAGGCCACAAGCGTTCAGCATGCAGGGAGTGACGGAGGGCGCACTCTCAGGAATGTTTTCCGAACACTCCGCACAGCAAGCCCGGTATGACTGGGGTAGACGGGAGGGGGTGTCAGGTCTGTTGCTCAACGACTCAATTAGTAGCACCGCTGAGGTATGTGCCCCAGTAACGGCGCCGCCCAGCTGGGCCCGTATGCATGGGTCGGTGTTAGCGGCATTTGGTGTTACAGCCTGACACCGTTTAGCGATCACCGAGGTCGGGAACTATGTCAAGCGGTATGCAGGAGCGCGTAACACTTTCATTATAGCTGAACATGAATTTATTTATAGATTTAGGAAATCTCTCTGAGCCTGTTGCTGGCGAGTGCCGCTATTTCACAATATCGCAGCCGATTCGGCTGCGGCGGCGGCGTTAATATCGGTTTTATTTTAGGGTTAAAATTTCACTATTTGACTATGTATTTCTGTTAAATATGACAGCATTGAATCGATTTGGGCCTAATCGGACCATGGCACCAGCGAGCCTTATTGCTGAGCCTGTTGCCGGCGAGCACCGCTATTTCACAATATCGCTGCCGATTCGGCGGCCGGGAACCAGCAGCCTTGTTACAGGTGAGTGAGCCTGTTGCCGGCGAGCACTGCGGCGGTGATTTGTTTAGTTTACATTCGTCGATTCGACAATATTAATATCGCCGCCGATGTAGCTGCTATGTTAATATCGCTTCGAATTTAGAGTTAATTTCATGAAATTTCACTTATTGCGTATGTAATTCTGTTAAATATGATAGATAACATTGAATAGATTTGGCCCTAACCTAACACCGCTGTAGACCAGCTATGTATCTGGTTTAGCTTAACCTAGTTTAAGCTTTTGGTGTTAGGCCTATCACTGACTATCAGTGAATTTGAGGGCTCCTGCCCGTCGTGTTCTGCATAACAAATGACTGTGATAGGAGTCTTTGTCCTTGTGTATACCGCCTTGAGGGTGTTGTTTGTCAATTGAAGCCCTGTCGTTTTTTCGCTGAACTGTTTTTCAGGGGGCGGCATTGATCCTGAAGCCTATTATATATTACGGGCCGTAGACTTCGGTTTTCAGGTGATAAATGCTGAATTTGACAACAGCTATGAAAACAACAATAGTAAACACTTGTTGGCATGGGAGCGGGACTTATCGAAGCGAAATTGGCTGTTGAATTAGACCAGGATGTCATTTCTTGTGTTTACTTTTTTTTGGTACATTAGTTGTTTAAGCAGGGGAAATTTCAGTCACAGATGATTGGTCTTCCTCATTCCACTGCTCCTTGCCCTATCTAGTAATGCCAAGCGTCTGGCTATGAAGCGACAAGTATCAATTTTTAAGTCATTGGTTTGACTCGACCAGGATTCGAACCCATGACCCCATGATCTACCAGCACGGGAGATGGATGCTCTAACTCATTCCGCCATCCCGTCTGGTTGACAATGTGTCCATTCCATGTTTGTCGTCCCGAAGGAGAGTGGAGGGGGTAAGCTGGTTATCGACTGTAGTAAGCCCCGGGGTAGGTCGGTAAACTTGGCTACCTGAAGGAACAACTCCACTCATTCATCTTTCCTCATTGAGACTTTGAGGTAAAGTGTGATGATCCAGCCCACAAACCCCATCAGTGCGATATCTGCACTCGAGTTACACTACTACCAACGGAGATTCAGTTATCTCAATTAATGACTAAGGCTAAACTTGTCTGAGGAAGAGGAATAAGAGTTAGAAGAAGAGTATTTTAAATTACTACTACTACTACTACTTCTTTTACTATTACCATATATATATATATATATATATAAAGTTGGGCTACGAGAAAAGGAGAGAGACAAGGAGGTGATGGGTAGGACACTTTATTTGCGTCATGGCTAAGCATAATACAGGCTTACCGGTAAAAGTTTGAAATCAGGGCTGAGAATGACTGCCTGGCACGCGCACAAGCCGGAACTGACCGGTGGTGGCACTGGTGTAGGCAACATCGGGGCAAATACGGGCAAGTCAGCGATTGGACAATAATAATCGAGCAAAGAATAATACAAATAATCATAATTATTAGGCTAGAGCTCCACCCCTTTTATATACGCATAATAAATTATACATTCTATAAAGTTGGGCTACGAGAAAAGGAGAGAGACAAGGAGGACACTTTATTTGCGTCATGGCTAAGCATAATACAGGCCAAGGAGACACTTAGGCGTCTCCCCCCAACCCGTCGCCTGCCTGACTCGAACATAGTGCCGCCGCCAGCTTCATGTCATTCACAATTTGTGCACCGAGTGGTGTCTTTAGGTAAGTGTAAACCGTTTCTGATGCCCAATCACCCCTGACCTTAAGCTCCTGTATGGTGGCTCCACACATGGACAAGAAGGTGCAACCCCCCCCCCCCCTCCTCAGCGAGTGGGAAGAGAGGGAAGCAGCGTCGAGACCAGCCCTGGCCGAGAATATCTTCAATGTCTCTTGATACACAGAATAAGGGAAAGGGGCCGATGCTCCCCTGAGGCATGGTATACGGAAAGCTACATCAGGTTTAGCAGTAATCTGACTGAAATGCCTCTCGGTCCAATAGACCGCGCACATCTCGGTATCGCAACATCTAGCTATTGGTATCTCAAGCACCCTCTCGTTGAACTGAATCGTCTTCGAGCGACGAACTGTTAAGATTAGACCCCAGTGTTGAAATGAAAATCAGACCTGAGTAGCGCGAGAATCTTAGCCTTCCCGTTAAATCCAGCCGCGAAATTTAACCACCAGTCTAGATCTTCTCTAACACCTTTGCATAGCCTAGTCCTATGGAACGGTTGTTTCAGCTTTGCCATAAGGTCATATATATATACACTTTGAGAAAGTCCTCCCTCCCCGAATTACCTTGGCACAGTGAGCGAGCAAACCACCCACACGCTCTAGCTCCTTCCTACTTGCCTTCTTGCGCCCTCGCAACTTGTGAAGTATCTCTAAAGTCTTTTTTTAGCTTATCTGGAGGAAGCCGAGCAGAATCAACAAAAATACCAAGGAATCTAACCTTGGTGTCTATGCAACTTACTTTATTAAAACTTACAAAAAACCCTAGTCTTCTTAATATGTGTATTAGGGTCATCTGAGCTTTCTATACCTCCTTACGGGTCCCACCGACCAGACAGAAATCATCTAGGTAGTTAACGACCCTAGTTAAGCCTTCCCGCACTCCGCATCTCATGATGAAGTCAGAGATCTTGGAGAAAATATAGGGGCTGGAGGATAGGCCCATACTTAGATGATTGTCCAAAAAATAAGTGAAGCTGTCATCCCTAGTTTCACTATGCCGCAGGCCCTGATGCTGGCGGTCATCAGGATGAATGGAAACTGCGCGATAGGCATCCTTTATGTCTATCGTCCCCATATAGTCTCCCCTCTCAAGAATCTCAGTTACATCATCGAGACCTTTATAAGAAAGTTTTGTACAAACTTCATCCGTGAAATTATTAATGGAATCAAGCGGTGGCATACTACAGTCGATAACGACGCGGTCTCCACCATCGTCCTTAGGAACGACAAAGGCATCATGCGTGCAAAGAGGGGGAAATCAATTCTGGTAATTAAGCCATTCCGTTCCTCATCAAGAATTTGTTGTCAATAATCTCGAGCTCCCACTTTGCCTTCCTCCTTGGCCTGTCTGGGATATATTGAACCTCAACACCTGGGTTAATTACTCTGAACCCGAATGTGACCCCTATCATTAGGTACAACCAATCTGGGTCGCAATCCCCCCGCAAGAAAATCTCAACAAACACCTACAAAGCTTAAGTTGGCTTGGTTTGCCCGCGATAATAGTTTGTTTGTTTGTTGTTGTTTTACGTCCTAGCAACATCTAAGGTCATATCAGGACAGGGGATATCCCGCGATAATATGACTACATGTGCAGCTCCCCTCGACACAACTGTCAATTACCTCAAAACTCACGGGTGGTGCCCCTTCGGTCTCCCTAATATGCACTAGCAAGCCGCCCGATGCGGTCTGCTCGACAAATAACCGATCAGCCCTGCTGGCGCCCTCTGGCTGCTTCCAATGCAAGCCCTTGCCAACCTCATTCTGAATGTCTCTTACTTCAACCTCCCCCACCCTGTCACATACCTCAACCCCACCTGAAAGATTAAAGCATGGCATGCAATGATCATTAGTGAGGAACGAATCAGGATGTTCAGTGCGGTTAAGGTTGACAGTGTCGGTAGCACATTCGAATATTTTTTCACGATCATCTTTATGTGGAAAATCGACCTTATCACTAGCACAGTTAACGACAGTAGTATCAAAATGTTTTTCAAAATATCAGCAGTCCTGATCTCCGATAATCCTCGCGTCTCTTTCAACAGGCATGCAACAGCTGATTGGCACTGTTCCAAGAGGGCCGTCACGTACCCCAATCCCACTAGCTGTTGATATTACGTCAGGAACGTGTGAACTAGGCTGGTTGTTTGTCGAAGCGAGTCAAGCTTTACATTTCAAACGCTTGTGTGACTTAGCACTGCATCGAGAACAGACATGGGAGAAACGGCACTCATCGTCTGGTTTAAGACAGCCAGCCTCGCCATTCCACGCATAGCATGCATACCTCGTCTTGTTACCCGGCAACCTCTTGCGTCCAGTATATGCACCACTTCCCGCCTTCTTGGGTTTCATATTGTGCGGGCCATAGTGTTCGATGCTCTCATCCTGATGTGCTTTAGAGAAGGCCGCAAACCCGAGGCTCTCACCTAACTTGCATATAGCCAGCACATGGTCGACGTGTGCAATGTCCTTGTAATGGTCATGTTTTGCTGACATGTTGAATAAAGGCCCTATAGTCCGTTGTTGTAAGGCTAGGGATGTCAAGGCACCAACCGCACGAGGCCTTTACGAGTTTGTGTGCGTTCATTTTCCAAACGTCCTTACCCTGAGCATATTGCCGTAAAGACCACTTACTCATTCGACGTCCGGATGAACTGCTGTCGCTGCTCAACCTCGACGACCGACTCCTCCTCCTACTCGATCCCCTTGAGTGTCGACGTGATCGTCTGTACGTCGAGTGTCCATCGTCATGTTCGCTCCCTTGCGTCCAAGTCGGCGGTGGAAGAGCTGTTTCCGTTGTCCGTTTTTGGTCGTCCGTATGTAGCCGGTCATCCACGGCCGCGTGTAGGTGTCCCTGATCAGAGCGCCGTCGCCCGTCATGTTCTTTAACGGTCATCCGGCGTCTTCTTTTGCATTCCGCTTTTAGCTCCTCCAGCTCTTCCTCAAGGTCTGCTACGCGCATATCCGCTTTGAGAGTGTCGAGTGCCTCACTTGCGTTCTTCTCACGCTCCTCTAGCGATAGGCAGTCCATAGCGGAAGTAGTCGCCTCCATGTCGACCGTCTCCCCATGCTCACCTGCCGATCTCAAAGTTTTTGCCGACGCTTTGCCACTGCGTATGGACATAGCGGTTTTATTAGCAAGTGTGTCGATGCTTCTCCGCGCGCAAAAACTTTGGTCGCGTTAATTCAACACATAGCCCGGCCTGGGTCGAATCAGCTCTATTTCGCACAAAGCACATGCAGGCTCAAAGAGTCATCTCTTGCTGCTTTCAGACGATCCGCTGCCGATCTCGTAGTGTGTGTAGACGCTTTGCCACTGCGCGTTGATGGCTAAGACTTACTTGTAAGCAGCGGCGGTGATTTGTTTAACTTGAACCTTGGTCCTGCCTGTATTACCTGGCATGTCTAGAACCGTACCAAGGTCCGTACCTGGCCGTACCAAGGTCCGTAATCACCGTCACATGCCTAACAAGTCAAAATTCTCAAGTAATTGATTTCATTCAATATTAACATAGTTCTTTATCAAACCGATGAATAGCAAAGTCACTCGCTGTATGGTTGTCCGCTGTCGTCCGCTGTCCCTGTGTAGGTTAACTTTAGCAACCGGGCCCAGAATTTTGTACTCACGTCAGTCGTTAATATTTCCAGAATCGATTGTTCAATTAAATCAGTCCTGTAGCAATCCTAGAAGCACACAACGTCTTTGTCGGCACTGACACGCAGTTGTCCGCTGGCCCTAGTTCAATCAGCATAGCACAGGTTGACACAGGTAGCAACAGGTAGACTTTGTCTCAACCAACCTCCTCCTAGTTTGAAATCAGGGCTGAGAATGACTGCCCGGCACGCGCACAAGCCGGAATTGACCGGTGGTGGCGCTGGTGTAGGCAACACCGGGGCAAATACGGGCAAGTCAGCGATTGGACAATAATAATCAAGCAAAGAATAATACTAATAATCATAATTATTAGGCTAGAGCTATGCCCCTTTTATATATGCATAATAAATTATACATTCTATATATATATATATATATATATAGATTAGTTAGACGAATCTTACTTGGGTATAGATGATGGATAACTGTTGTTTTACCGAGGTATAAGCCTCGGATAGACGTGGGCTAGGGAGAGGGAAGCACATCCGGTCCAGCAATCTTTACCTACTTATTCAGGATAAATGATCTAAATAAATAATAAAAATAAGAATGACAATGATAATAGAACTGCGAAGTTTTTTTGGTATAAGCAAACCGAATAGACGTGGAAGGGTGTGGTGGGCAGGCCCTAGCCCATGTCTATCCGAGGCTTATACCTCAGTAAAACAACAGTTATCCATCATCTATACCCAGGTAAGATTCGTCTAACTAATCTATTTTACCTCGGTTTACAGCCTCAGGCTAGGGAGATGTTTACGTAAAATCATTTTATCCTGTATATCATGTTAACTATTCAATAACAATTTAAAGTGCATTGGGACTCATTAATCGACAAGATTAGTGGCGATAGCCAAGTGTATTCTCACCTCCTGTAGATCTAGTCTTTCAGTAACCGTTGGGCTACACTGCTCGACTTCTCCAATCGTTTGTTATAATGTCTTGCAAACGATCGTGCAGTCTTCCATCCTGCATGGGCTAGGATCCGTTTTTAACAGAAATCCCAAGCAGACTTGCCTTTGACACCATAGCACCTCGCGTCGAGTGGGACGCATATTTGTCCGTATCGATGCCTGCCAACTTTAACACTGTAATTGTCCAATGTGCAAGCGTGTCTTGCGAAATGCCCTTGTGTGGCCTAATAAAGCTGACTAAAAGTTGATTTGACGTTCTTAAGTCCTTAGTCTTGGATATATATGCCCTAATGGGTGAAACCATGGGGTATGCAGGTATAGCAATACCTCAGGGAGTTTGACGCCCCCGCCTTGCAGAGTTGTAAACCACTGCCTTGTGGTACAGGTCCTTGACAGAACCGAAGGCTAAGGGAGCAAACCCTAAACAGAAAACCATGTCACTGTGGCAGCATTAAGGGCGGTTGATGTATGGAACTCCCAACATCTCCCGACCAGCCACTGCAGGGACAAATAGTTTTGCGCCTGTCTTGACATGTTCTTGCCGGTGTGAAACCTCTATTTGCTCCCCGAGAGAGTGCCGCTGGTAACTTGCAAAAGCCAGCAGCACTTCAACACTTTTGCAGGCAGCTTTCATGAAATGTCCACCCTACTATACGGAGCTGAGGCCTGGACAGTGTACAGACGGCAGGTGAAAAAGCTGCATGCCTTCATGATGCGACATCTGCGTTCAATCATGAGGCTAACCTGGAAGGACAAAGTGACGAATAAGGAAATACTCGAACGGATGATCAAAAAGAATCTCCGGTGGACTGGACACCTCATGAGGATGTCATCAGACAGGCTACCAAAGCAGATCCTCTATTCTCAACTGTCTTCTGGCTACAGAAAGAGAGGGTGCCCCCGTCTCCGGTTCAGGGATACCATCAAGAGAAACCTGAAGCTGAGAGACATTAAGACCGACTCATGGACGCAACTCTCACAGCAGAGAGCTAAATGGAGAGCGGCAGTCAAGTAATGAAAGCAGTCTTTGTCGCATCGCGACCGACAGCATGATGATGATGATGAATGGATGAAACTACACATAGCTTTGGGTCTTCTGTAAAACTCGTTACATTGATTGTAGACAATGGATCTCCTAATCTATTTGACTTTAATAATTGTGATAAGTCAAATGTGGCTTCTTTCTTATCAATTTCTAGGCCATCCAGTGACAGGGCAACAATAGTCTGTCCTCTGTGTCCTGTCACTAATAATAGGAGCAACACTACTTTAAACCCGAATTTCCTAACATCTAAATGTCTGTTATGTGGCCATTGTTTAAATAGTTCAAATACAACAGACACATCCCAAAACCGACTATATTTCGGTTTGGGTGGATTTCGTTCATAAATTGATCTAAGAATCCAGTGAATAACTTGATGTTTCCCTATAGTGTGACCATTTATCCGTGGAAGGATAACGGACAAAGCACACCTAGCAGCATTAATTGCTCCAAACCCTAAACCTTCATCTTCTAACATACGCAAGAATCTCCCGACCTGCGAAATGGTCGGGTTCATAGGTTTGACTTTTTTAATAAGGCAATGAACGCCCCACTTTTTTTTAAATATGTTGTATACATCTTTACTGTGCCTTTACGCCATGCATGTGAAACTATTCTTTGCTGTGTAATTTTGTCTAAACCAAATTGTTCTAAATATTTATTCAAAAAAGGAATGCCAGCAACGGCGTCATTGACACGTCCCTGCGTTGTTTTGGGGGGCCTTGATGTGTCAGATTCCCTGGCGATCTTCGGAATCGGAGGCAATCTGTGGCTGTTGCCACTATGCCCGGTAGCCAAGGTTGTGTGTCCCAGTCGGGAACGATTAATATTGCGTGTGCTTTCTCCATCTTTATCTTTCTGGCCACATCTATCTGCCAGGCGTTTGGTTCTGGATGCCATGAAACATATTTGTCAATTTTAAAATTATTAAGGGATGCAAATAAGTCGACTTCAGGTCGGCCCCATCTTAGACAAACTTCGTCAAAAATGTTTGGGTTAAGGGCCCATTCCAAATGGTCATGGAAATGTCTACTCTTTCGGTCAGCCAGTGTATTTTGAATGCCTGGGATGTGTGCTACCGTCAGCCAAACTTTGTGTAGCTGCGCCCAATCCCAAATCTTCTTAGCCACCTCATTGCATGGTTTGGACTTTGTCCCTCCCATATTTCGTACATATGCCATTGCGGTCGTATTATCGGTCAGTATTCTAACATGTTTTCGTGGTATCTTAACGAGGCTTGCGAGCCCTAAATAAATGGCTCTCAATTCCAAAACATTAATATGGTCCGAAATTTCATTTGGTAACCATCTGCCTCCTGTTGCGACTGTATTACAATGCGCTCCCCAACCTTCTAGTGAGGCGTCGGTGGTGACCACCGTATTGGGTTCACCCATTCGAATAGTGTTTGGAGAATTTAGAATATTGTCGAACCACCAATTAACATCATCCATCCCGTCTTCTGAAATTAAAAAATTTCTTTCGAAATTACCTCTTGTGCGAGCCAACGCCAAGTTCTTATCTATCTCCAAAGATTTAATGTGTGCCTTGCCATATAGAATAGCCGGGGCATACGCTATCAGTAGGCCAACTAGCACGGCGACCTGCCTTATGTTTGGCCTACTTAACGCAACTAAGCGGGTCGCTGTATCGAGAAACTTTATTAGTTTGTTCTCTGGGAGTGAAACCGTCATTAAGCAGGTGTCGATAATAAAACCCAAACATTTGAGTTTGGTTGTCGGTAAGAAGACCGACTTCTTCTGATTAATATAGAATCCCAACTTTGTCAACATTGTACATAAGTCTTTGACAGCTTGCTGACAGTAATCAAATGATTGTGAAACAATAAATGAATCGCCTATGTATGGGAACATGGTGTGACCCTTCTTAGCCATAGCCAAAAAAAACGGTTTCAACAACTTAGTAAAGAGACGTAGTGCACACGCTAAACCATTTGGCATACACATGAACTGGAAAAGCGTATCATTCCAAATAAATCGTAGGAATTTGCAGTGTTCCGCACAAATAGGGACCGTATAATATGCATCCTGTCAGTCTACACTGGCCATTCATGCCTCAGGCATAACTAAATCCCTGGCAGTGTCTAGAGAAAACATTTTTAAATGTTGATATTCTACCAATTCATTTAGCTTAGTCAAGTCCAAAATCATTCTAATATCTCCATTAGGCTTAGGTCTGGAAAAAATATTAGAAATAAATTCCCCTGGAGTGTGAAGCACCTCTATAATGCCTTTCGATTGAAATAACGATACTTGAGTAGATAATGCTTGCTTCTCTAACGCATCAAACTTATATGGAAAAGGAACCCGTTGTTGCACTGGTAATTCAATAAAGGGGATTTTAACCCCGGTTACTATCTCCAAAATATTATTATCGCTAGTAATTTTAAGCCATTCTGAAAAACAATTAAAAATGTTGCCAGCACAAAAGTTTCTTACATCCGTTTGTGTTGATTCCGCCACCATCTCTGCTACCACTGATGCTAGTGTCGCAGTGTTCATTTGCTGCCTGGGAGCGGGAAGAGCTGCTTCGGGGCAAATTCTTTGCGGAACGGGTGGTTTCCGTCGTTCCAACTTTGCCGGTCGCCTCGACCCCTGCCTCGTGGCAGATAGCCGTAGGAGTGGCCGGACCTGCCAGCCCTGGTCACGTGACGGATCCGAAAATCCCCTCGCGGTCTGCGGAATTGGGAGGTATTCTCGGACTTCCGGGAAGTTTCCATTTTCCGCCCACTTTTTGTTTCTGCCTACACTTCCTTGAAAAGGTAGGGGTGCTGGCCGCCAAACATTTTCGATGTGTCCAAAGGTTTGCCTTTGATCGGTTTTGGAGGAAGAAAGAGTGTACTCCTTCCCGTCATTGTCCATCACCTTCTTAGAACGAGCTACTTCTTTTCCGGCCGGTGTAGTGACTGCTTTAAAGACGTTCACGTAATGTCTGTAACTTAAAAAGTTACTGGCAGCGGTGAGCAATGCTATGCTCTTGTCCATCCCTCTTGCCAGTGATGAGAACTTGTTCTCTGTCTGCATTCTATTCGCCACAGGGGCGACAGACATCAGTGCTCCTAGCACTGCCTTATGTACTGTGAAGAGAGCAGCTTCAAATCTCTTTTTCTCTTCATTTAGATGAATACCTGAGTCCATCTCTTTCACTACTGTGTTGGGGATTCCTTTAATCCCCGTTATTTGCTCTGTTAGTTTGTTGATGATCTCTGCCGGTTTAAACATGTTAAAGTGGCCCTTGATCGTTTCGCGCATCATGGTGGTAGTTTTGATCTTCTTTGCCTTCTCTAACTGGCAGCGCTTCCGGACTTTACCTCCAATTTTCGCATAGAGACCAGCACGCTCGGTCTTGGAATCCGACTCTGTACTCGACGAGTCGGAAGAAGAGTCAGAAGATGAGTGTTTCTTCTTCTTTTTCTTACTCTTCTTCTTGGGCTTCTTAGCCTTCTTCCCTTTAGTGGCCTTCGTGAACTCGTCACCTGACGAGCTCACTGCTCTCTTTCGCTTCTTTGTCTTGGTTTGGGCAGCGATCTCCACAGCGGAATCTGTTTCCTCGAAATCCGAAACATCCTCCCAATCCGAATCAATCGGTGGGAGCTGCCGAGTCGGGTCAATGAGGCTACTGGGTCTGCAGTTGTCTCATCTGTTGTTCGACCAGCCGGTTGACCTGATCCTTTAGGTCTGCCGGATAGCCGGTCCCGTCATCACTCTCTCGGTCAGAGAGTACATCGGCCTCAGGCTGTGGCGACGGGAGAGCTGTCGGCTGGGGCGATAAATCATAGCCGGTAGGCACGCGTCCCTCCACAGCAGCGGGTGGCGGTTTGTTTTGCTTTGTAGCCATCGGTATTCTGTAACCAAAAAAGGGTACTTATTAAACCGGAATCAACTCAACTGAACACCGAAGTGACGCCAGGTTAACCTGGGTTCAGGATCTATGTGGTATTGAGTAACGTATTTACATCGTTCTCAGTACAGGCGTGATAGTATTGTCATAGGTTCTTAGGTATCGAAACCAACCATACGTGGGGTAGGCCTCTGGAACCTCCCATCTCTCTGTCGTGTACACTTCTCCCTCCTGCGGCTTCTGCGCCAGCAAGTTGGAGAAAATGCTACGAAACTCGATGAAACGCCTCATTCAAAAGGGGAATCTATAAAAGAAACCCAGGATCATCCCCAACAACACCCTCTATTAGGGTCCGAGAGAATCTCCACAGGAGATGTGGCCGTGCCAACATCTCTACCCTTATCAAAGTGGGTTGATAGAACCATGGTTTCGATATGCACAAAGCAATCCTTTGTTCTATCCGTATCGATTTTTAAAATGCTAATCTAGTCCAAATTGGACGTACGAAAGTTCTGAACTTTCAAAACTAGATGCTATAATGCATCATAAGCAAGCTCAACCTAAGTTATTATCATAACTTACGGTTATTCGCTTGTTGTAGATAAATCCTGCTAGAGCAACTCCATGAGCGTCCTCCGGTCGTGAGTTGTTTATGCTAATTGCTGGACCGGATGTGCTTCCCTCTCCCTAGCCTGAGGCTGTATACCGAGGTAAAATATATATATATATATATATATATATATATTTATTTACTTGCAAAGATTTTCATATCATCAATTGCTATTTTGTTTTATAAAAATCAAAACAAAACAAATAAACAACTTCTCTTTGTTATGTTCATTTATTTTCATGTTGACTGAATATATATTCACATTCTCTCTCCATTTAATGATAATAATAATAAAATGATGCTGTTGAATATAATAATAATAATAATAATATTTTAATTATGAATATTCGCATTACACATGTTGGAAACAGTGAAATCTCCCTATCTTGATGAAAGTTCTCTCTTCTTTTGGAGGGAGGGTTTGGTTAGAACTTTCCACATGACATCATCATCTTTTCCACCACTACCTCCTCATACATTCAAATCAATGGTTATAGCTCTCTATCCATCTAACAAGTAACACGTTTTCAAAAAACATTTTCATTTTATCTACTTTGACTTATTCTCACTCAGTTACATTGATATTTTACTTTTCTTCCATCGATTTCATCAGCATCTTCATCATCAACATCATAAGCATCTTCATCATAATCATCTCCTAATTCAGATGTAATAGTTGATTCATCACTCAAAAGAAAGTTTGACTTTCACCCCTTTCTTTCGCATCAAAGAAGAAGGTGGAAATGATGATAATGATAATGATGATGATGATGATGGTAATGAGAGATTTCTTCTTTTTTTTTTTAAGGGGAAGGAATAATTTTACTTTCCTCCTTTGTTTAAGGGAGAAATACTCCCCTTCTAGTTCTCCAATCTCTGAAATTTCCCCCTCCCCGACCCCCTCTCTTTTGATCTTGATATTATCATCCTGTGTTTTCGAGGGAAAACCCCTTTTCTTGGGAGAAAGAGGATAGGAGTTAACAGATTCTCTCATTGCAGTTTCATTTTCAATTTGCTGACGACGCTTCTGTCGTTCTTCTCTTTTTTTTTTGTCGAAAAGCACGAATAAGATGAGGGGTTTTCCGTATTGAATCCTCCTCCTCCTCTTCTCCCTCAAGCATTAGCTTTTTCCCCCCTCCACAGGTATCAACATCAATATCATCATCAATATCAACAGTAGCAGTGACAACAACAATCTCATCATCAGATACTTTAACATCATCAACAGCAACATCTACATCATCACCTACAACAACTTCATCAACAGCTTCACCCCCATCTTCAACATCTGCTACAACAAAAGCTCCTCCAGTAGCAAATTCAACAACATCATCATCTTTTCCATCTCCAATAATTACTTCATCTTCAACATCAGCATATTTATCTTGCTGATCATCTTGCTGATGATGATGATGTTGCTGCATATCCATTCTCTCCACCATCTTTCTAGCGCACTCTAGAGCTAAGTCGCTACTAGAGAGTTCACTATTTTCTTTATGTAATATAGCTATTGAAATGGGAGAAGTAAAATGAAGAGGAGGGGTGTGTAGCTCCCTCAATTTTGAGTTCTCCTCATCCTCTGGCTCTAGAATATCTCTCAAAGAAAGAGGGGATGAGGGAAAAGTGTGAATGAGTCGGAATCAGAGGAGAAGAAATAGCTCCTGGATTCACCATCATAATTTCTACATCCGATAACAAACCGTCATTCTCATTATTATAATTTGGAATATCTGATTCAGGCAGATTTAAATTCATGACTAATGTTTCAAAGCTGAGTGAATTTGAATTTGAACTGTCTACAAACTCATTAATCATATCAATCAAAGATTCATTAGCTGGTGGAGAGGGTGGAGCAGGTGGGGAGAACTCCATGAGAAAATTACTACTACTGTCAGTGACCCCATCACTAACACTGACAGTGTTAGTGATAGTGTCACTGTCAGCAATTATATTTACACTAGGATTTGGGGTGGAGGTCTCCAGAGGAAGGAAGGAGGTGTTGCTCTCTTCATCAAAACTAGAAAAGAGAATGGAGATAGGATTGGAGATGGGAAAGGGAGTATTGATGGAGCTGGGAATTGGAATGGGAATAGATTTGGAGAGGGGAGTGGGATAGGGGATGGGGGAGGGATTGGAGCTGGGGAGGGGGATGGAATTGAAGAAGGTTTGAGGAATGGGAGGAGGAGGCGGAGGAGGCATGGAAAAAACAGAGGGAGTAGAAGCGTGAGTGGGAATTGGAGTAGGAATGTGTAACGGATTAGGAATAAGACTAGGGGAAGGAGTGGGAGAAAGGATTGGAATAGGAGAGGGATAAGGACAGGGAGAAGCAGAGGGAGACCAAAATCTATTCTTTTTGATTAAGTTTTTCCTCCCATCCTCCTTTTTCTCCAGAATCATATCGCTTGGAATTATCACTTGCCGCATCACTGCATCTGTGTTGCGCTGTACAACAGCACGCATTTTCCGCATCGCGATACTCTGCGGGAAATAGAGGTCAGCACGACTAGCCAAACTTACTGCCGATAACTGAAGTTGGGCACCTGCTGCCTCATTTCCTCCAATGCACTCTCCAGACTCCCCAAAGCCAGAGACAGTCACCACACTCGATCTTTCATTGCAGCAATCGATATTGTTTTCCGTCTCTGGCTCAAGTGGAAGTACTTGAGCGCATCAGATCTAGAGAAAAATGGAGAATAGTAGAGTGAGAATAAATAAATAATAATAAAATAATAATAAAATTTGGATGTCAGAATCATTTTCTCAATCTATTTGATGGAAGTAAGATATTTTCATTTAGTAATACACACTATTCGAAAATGTGAAAAGTATTTGAAAACGTGAAAAGTATTTGAAAATGTGAAAAGTAGACATACAAATGTTCATACAAATGAGCTTACAAACGAGTGAAAGAATGAATGAACAAATGAATATACGAATGAAAGAAATATGAAAAGTATTTGAAAACGTGAAAAGTATAATAGAGTAGACATACAATCATTCATACAAATGAGCATACAAACGAATGAATGAATGAATAGATGAATGAATGAATATACGAATGAAAGAAACTTGAAACCGTGAAAAGTATAATAGAGTAGACATACAATCATTCATACAAACGAGCATACAAACGAATGAATGATGCATGAATGAATAGATGAATGAATGAATAAATGAATGAATATATGAATGAAACAATATATGAATGAATAGATGAATGAATGAATGAGTAGATGCATGAATGAATAGATGAATTAATGAATGTAATATACGAATGAAAGAATGAATGAATGAATAGATGAATGAATAGATGAATGAATAGAGGTTTGAATGAAGGAAAGTATAAATGAAAAGATGAATGAATGCCCGAATGAATGAATGAATGAAAGGCAGAATGCCCGAATGAATGAATGAATAAAAGAATGAATGAATGAATGAAAATGAATGAAGGAAATATTTGATTAAATAATAATAGTCTACTAATAATAGCGACTTACCCTTCTCCTCCTCCTCCTTGTTGACGATGGATATACTGGATTACCCTGCTCCACTTTACCCGACTCCACTTGACCCCAATTGACTTGACCCGACTCAACTTTACCATACTCAACAATACCCTACTCTACCCAACTCTACTTTACATGACTCTACTTTACCCGACTCTACTTTAACCGACTCTACTTTACCCGACCTACTTTACCTGACCCTACTTTGCCCTACTCTACTTTGCCCAACTCTACTTTACCCTACCTGACTTTACACTAACTGACTTTACCCTATCTAACCCGTCCTGATATGACCATAGATGTTGCTAGGACGTAAAACAACAAACAAACAAAACCCGACCTAACTTTATCCAACTGGTCAAGTAAAGTCCGGTCGGGTAAAGTCAGTGTCTCCTCAGCCTCGTCCGACTGGGTTGAATAATGCTACAATTTTGTGACACTTTTCCCAGTTTTGAATATGTTCATCAAAGTTGGTGATTTTATTCTAGTTACATAAGGATAGTCATAGCAAGGACACAGAAAATCTCCCATGAGAGGAATACATGACAGCAGTCTGGTGTTAGTGACCCTAAATTGATGAATGCAGCCAGTGAGTATAACTTTGCAAATATGTCTGTGTTGAATAATGCTACAATTTTGTGACACGTTTCCCAGTTTTTAATATATTTATGGATGTTATGCAGCAAGTTAGTATCAGTTTGCAAATATGTCTGGGTTGAAACATGCTACAATTTTGTGACACATTTCCTAGTCTTGAATATATTTCTCAATTGACCCTCAACTGACCGATGTAGCAATGATGCTACAATTTTGTGACACGTTCCCCAGTGTTGAATATATTTCTCAAATGACCCTCAGTAGACTACCCTCAACTGACCGATGTAGCCAGTGTGTGTCACTTTGCAAAAATGTCTGGGTTGAAACATGCTACAATTTTGTGACACGTTTCCCAGTCCTGAATATATTTCTCAAATGTCCCTCAACTGACCAATGTAGCCAGTGCGTGTCACTTTGCAAATATGTCTGGGTTGAACAATGCTACAATGTTGTGACACGTTTCCAGTTTTTAATATATTCATCAATGTTGGTATTTCTATTCTAGTTGCACAAGGACAGTCACAGCAAGACCCAGAAAATCTGCCGCAAGGGAAATATTTGGTGGTGGAATCTGGTTTTAATGACCCCCAATTGACCGATGCTGCCAGTGAGTATTACTTTGCAAAACATGTCTGGGTTGAATAATACTACAATTTTGTGACACATTTCCCAGTCTTGAACATATTTCTCCAATGACCCTCAAGTGACCATTGTAGCCAGTGCGTATCCCTTTGCAAAAATGTCTGGGTTGAAACATGCTACAATTTTGTGACACGTTTCCCAGTCTTGAATATATTTCTCAAATGACCCTCAACTGACCGAAGCAGCCAGTGCGTGTCACTTTGCAAATATGTCTGGGTTGAAACATGCTACAATTTTGCGACACATTTCCCAGTCTTGAATATATTTCTCAATTGACCCTCAACTGACCAATGTAGCAATGATGCTACAATTTGTGACATGTTTCCCAGTCTTGAATATATTTCTCAAATGACCCTCAACTGACCAATGTAGCCAGTGCATGTCACTTTACAAATATATCTGGGTTGAAACATGCTACAATTTTGTGACACGTTTCCCAGTCTTGAATATATTTCTCAATTGACCTTCAACTGACCGATGTAGCAATGATGCTACAATTTTGTGACACGTTTCCCAGTCTTGAATATATTTCTCAAATGACCCTCAACTCACTAATGTAGCCAGTGCGTGTCACTTTGCAAATATGTCTGGGTTGAACAATGCTACAATGTTGTGACACGTTTTCATTTTTTAATATATTCATCAATGTTGGTATTTCTATTCTAGGCGCTCAAGGACAGTCACAGCAAGACCCAGAAAATCTCCCACAACCCAGATAGCACAGAACCGTCAGGCCGACGTTGGCTATTGGTCGCACCGTCGCCATATTTATTCCACCGTCGGGCATGGCCCGCCCCTCTTTGCCATTCTTTTTTAACACATTTTCCACTGTCGGGCCGTCGATGGTGGTCTGCCGCTCTTTGCCATTTTTTTCACATACATTTGCCACCGTCGGACCACCGTCGGTCCGACGGCGGTGGTCCGCCACTTTTTGCCATTCTTTTTACATACATTTGCCACCGTCGGTGGTGGTCCGCCGCTCTTTGCCATTCTTTTTACATATTTGCCACCGTCGGTCCACCGTCGGGCCGACCCGCCGCTCTTTGGCATTTTTTTTGCACACATTTGCCATCGTCGGGCCACCGTCGGTGGTAGTCAGTCGCTCTTTGCCATTCTTTTTATGCTGCAGTCACTACGACGCTTCTCTCCAACGCGTGTCGACGTGTCCGTTTTTGGCGAAACGTCGGGAAGCGTTACGCGTGCATTAGGTGCGCGTCGGTACATCTTGATGGACGTGGACGGTCGTCGAGGATCGTCGGCGTGCGTCAGGGCGCGTTGAAGGTTTTGTGACGTGCGTCAACGTGTTGGTGCGCACGTTATGGCCACGTTAGCAGGACGTCGACATACGTTACAAGCGCGTTGGAGGAACATTGCTGTGTGTGTGTGTCTCGGTGTCTCTGTGTGTGTCTCTGTGTGTGTGTGTCTTTGTGTCTGCGTGTCTGTGTGTGTGTGTCTCTGTGTGTGTCTGTGTCTCTGTGTGTATCTCTGTGTGTGTCTCTGTGTTTATGTGTCTCTGTGTGTGTCTGTGTGTGTGTCTCTGTGTGTCTGTGTCTCAGAGAGAGAGAGAGAGAGAGAGAGAGACAGAGACAGAGACACAAACATACACATATGCAGACTTGCCGGAGAGTGTTGTAGCAGCAGAGTCAGTGAACTGTTTCAAGTCCCGACTGGATGCATACTGGTCAAGCATTACGTATATCTTGGAGCCAGTGACATCTGAAGAAGTGTCTCGATTTCTATCAATTAAGAGCGGCTAAAAGGTCCAAGGCCTATTATAGCTGTATCCTATTGATTGATTGATTGATTACCATGACAAGCACGCTGGTAAACCACACAAAAATCTAACGAGCAGTAAGAACATAAGATACCTAAATCACAAACGGCAATGGGTAAAAGGCACAATAACTAAAGCAAACCTGTATCATGGGCGTTATTACAACATTCAAAATTCAGACAACAAAACAATATGAAGAAACAGAACACTCATCATACAAACACATACACATGCACCAAATAGACCGACAAGCACAACACAGACAATAATGCCCACACCACAAAATGTCCCACTGCCAACTGGATATATAACTCGAGCCGGACCAGCAATCAGGCCGGTCATCCGATTAGAGTAATAAGCACAACAGAGAATAATTTTCTCCGCCATTTGGCAAACCTTAATGGCTCTGTTATGTCAAACATGGGAACGTAATATGTCTATCTAAAAGTACTCTCACATACACATATAACATGATGTCATGATGATTGATTGATTGGTGGTTTCTTTACGCCGTGTCGGCAGCATAGGCCATATTCACGGCGACTCGACAACGATGATACTAATGCTAGCTGTAGATATCCCTAAGATTCTAGAAGTAAGACATTAGATAAGACACAAAGATGTTTTATTGTTTGATTAAATTTTCAAGAAAGTCATGTAAAGACGTATCTAGATGTGAAACATCAATTTATTAATAGTTAAATTAATTAAGTATTTGTCACATTATCTTATGTACAACCACATATGATGTATCTATCTGTACATAGTTGTATGTTATTGTTCCAGTAAAGGAAGAAGTAGGAAAGCTCCAAATAATATTTGCCACAAAGCATTAGCGATGATGCGCCAACGACCAATTGGCGCACCATGACGTTATTGTACGTATAAACGACCATACCATGTAATCTAACATTGTATTGACATTATATTTAGAAAATATTGTTCAAACATCATAACATTCACAAGACATGTATGTATAATATATATATGGTGGGTTTTTTTAATTCAAAAGTTAGTTGTTTTTTTAATTCTTTAAAAAAAAAGTTAATTAAGAGAAAAAAAGAGAAGAAAAAGGTACAGCGATAAGTCGATGTGAAGCGTAATTTCATATCCAATCATGCTAACTCTTTTAGCCAAACATGCAGTCTTGTATTCAGCAAAACTAATGTACCAACCAACCCGTGAGTCAAGCAAAACACATATATTTTCTATAAAGGGAGATGTAGTGTATTTCCATATAAGGTAAGGAACTGGATCCGACGAAGCCATGTCATGGGACTAGGTGACGTGGCCCAGATGAATAAAGACTTCACTTGCCATACTGAGCTCACAGCAGTCACTTCTCATTTCATATCACTACAACAGTGACCAGCTATTGAGCACTTGACACTCAACTACTTGGCTAAAAAGTGGAAGTGGAATAACAAGTTATACTGTAGCAGGTTTAATGAAATTAAAATCTAACTGTCACATGGTCACTTGGGGTTAGTTGGAACATTTGATTGGGGGTTAGTTGGAACATGTCCCAACTAACCCCACCATTAGGAATTGTAAGTTTCTGTAATTTTAATCAACTCTGGATCAATCCCTATAACATGAGTAGGGTAGCATGATGGATTATTGGTGGGAATAAATGCAGTAAAATTACCCATTGGACTATTATAGTTATTTTCTACCATCACTGTGATTGAAATCATAACCTAAACATTACCTGGAAGTATTTCCCTACCCTCACATAATTAGGTTCTGATTTCACACAGTGACAGTAGAAATATATATAAAAGCATTATTGCAGCATAGGGCTCCATACATCTGTGTCCGGCTACACCAGTCTTTACGTCTTAAGATATTAAATTTAATGGCCCCAAACTTAGGCCCTTAGATTCTGCCAAGATTGATTAAATTTGGTTATTATGAATTCATTTTGTAGTAGCTGGACTATTTAATCATTTCTTTCTCATGTAGATTTGTGCAGATGTCATAGAAAGGAACGTGATATTTAGTTTTGTATATCTCATAATAGAGGCTGTATTTGACTTACATATACATGGTATTTCTAGATCTTGACATAAATTGGTAGTCCACATTGTAGAATAGTATGCACAAACATTATGTGAACACTGTGCAAACTAATAAAAATCAAGTAGATCATATTTTTAATGTTTATATAAGCTTTAAACCAAAGTGTATTACATGTTCCAACTAACCCCATGCTATGTTTCAACTAACCCCATGGGTGGGGTTAGTTGGAATACAGGAGATACTTATGTCATAAGTTAATAATATGAGTAACCATCAAAAACTTTACCAATGTTATGAACTGCATTTGTAGCTTACATGTATATGCTTATATTAGGTACCGGCAGCGAAATTAGAAAATATGCCTAGGGTGCAATATTTTTATTCCATCCTGTAGACGTTGAAATTACAAGCCTAAATCCAAAAACAGTTAGGTTATAAATGTTATTGTTCTTGAGATAATAATTCTTTAAGATTAAATATATAAAATGTATTCATTTTGATTTAAAAGTGGAATTTAATAACAAGTCAAATGATGTGAGGGCAGTTCTGCTAACCAATTTCCATTGTACATATATAAAGGAATTTAAATTGTCAATTACGAAATCAATTAGTCAACCAGAATTTTGAGAAGACAATGTCAAAAAGTGCAATTCATAACAAAAAAAACCATTCTGATTTGGCTAAATAGTCATTTTCCAAGTGTGGTATTTTCTTTCAAAACTGCAACAACACTGAATAAATGATAAATAGTTCACATATTCATAACAGTGTAATAGCCTTTTTTTTCAGAGCTCTAGCTGCAGAGAATAAAAAGATATTTGCATCCTAAAATGTCATAAAGTGTAATTGTTTGCATGTAAACAGCATATATAAGTGAATATTGTTCAACATTTCAATCTTTGAAAGCTCATTGCAGCAAAACAACCTTTTGAAACTTCCTCATATTTGGCATAGTATTACAATAACCAATCACTGAGACTAATAGATATGATTGATATCAATATTATATCCCAAAATATGGAAAGTATTGAATTTTGATTGAACATATAAAGACAAATTGTCGGAAAACCAAATATATCAATTTGATGAATTTTTAAATGTTCATTGTACCTTAACCAATTGATTAAACTTCCTATAAATTGACAATGCACACCATCCGGAGGTAATACACATTATCCTATTAATATTCTGTCTAAAAATACAAAAAGTGCATTTTGATTGCACATACAAAAGAAAAGTGTACAAAACAAAAAATATAAATTTGTTCAGCAAGCTCACTGTGGCTCATCCAGTAGATGATGGATCTTCTTGAAATGTTGCACACATAGCATATGAAATTAATACACATTAGCTATAACAATAATTTAGCGAAAAATATCAAAAGCTGCATCTTGATTGCAAATACAAATTAAAAGTGTCTGAAACCAAAAATAATGATTTAAATAAATCTATAAATATTCACTGTGCCTGGATCAACGGTTGGATCTTCCCCAAATTTGGCCCAATATTAGATTATATATTCCATAATATATCGCTATAGACATCAATGTCATATACATGTTTCTACATGGGTGTTACCATTGTGAAACTAGTGTGGTCAGCAAATGTCCAAACAAGTTGGTGTCAATATTCTGTCTGTGGCTCCTTGCACTAACTAGCACAATAGTAAGATTGGTATCATTGGAAAGGGAATCAAATTGCCTATCTATCCATACCAAATCTTATTAGGTTTTAAATACTTTTTAATTCAGTAGATGGGTTTTAAACTTTCAAAACATTTTAAATTGCAGAATTTGACCTGATTGAACTTTTTGACCTAGGGCAAATCATATATGGATAGAAAGCTGAGGTCACTGCGCATCTTGTGGTACCATCCATGACTTTCTTCGATGTAGTGCAAGGAAGCGCTAGACCATTAAAGAGACCCTGTTTTCAGAGTTGTTTTCATTGACACCAACCAGTGATGAAGGAATATAACCTAAATACACTACTTATACAAATGGATTTTACTTAAGTACAAACTTACTATATATTCAATCAAATAACACCATTGGATAGAACAAATGTTGATCTTCTAGGATCTGCAATCTCATCAAAATCAAATACATAAATAAATAGTTACAAGCATGTGAATATTGATGAAAAAAGCACCATTCCTGGACTTTTAATGGGCGCTGCCGGTACCTACTTATATTGGTATAGTTTTAGTTACCTGAATCTACGTTGTTCGTGCAATATAAATGCTTTGGTGAAAATTGTTCCAACTAACCCCACTCTCCCCTATCTGTAAATGATGTACTTGCGGGCATGCTGCTTTGCCCCGATTCTCCCTACCTGTACAATATTAATAGCGTTGAATCAAATTTGAACCTGCAAAGCAATTATTGCATTAGTATGGCAATAGCTTACTAGTTTGAGAATGTCTGTCATCGCACGTCCAAATTGCTCCTGCTTGATGTCCTTCCGCATGACGTCTAGTGTCGCACCTACATTTAAGGGAACCACCGGACGCTGTACATTTCTGAAGCACTCTATGACAATGTGCATCTGTTTGAAGGCAGCAATCAGGCAGAAAGCACTGACAATCACCACCACCATCGTCTTCAATAATCTGTTGCGTGTGCATCCACGCCTCAGGTTCTGTAAAATTGGCCTCTCCATTTCCTGAAGGAATGAGAAGTATTGAGAAGTATAAATATTCTGCATTGAGGTCACGGGTGCAAAAGTATATCAAATGTAGGGCTAGACATCTCTTCAGTAACACTTCCATGACATGGCATTCATAATTAAGGATGTGGGCTGTGTCTGGATTAAGCACTTCCTTGACATTTATTTTCCCTAAGCCAGATTCAAATAAAAGATTCATGTGAGAAATTACCATCTAATATAATTTTTCGCAATTAATATAAAATAAATTACCCCAACAAGGACACCAGAGTAACATACAACAATTGTTTATACTATAATCATGTAATCCCAGTTTAGTTTGTTCACAATGTAACCTGTCTATTGCTCTTTTCGGGGGTTAAAATAAATAGATTTATAGATGCTATGAAACGGGGGAATTCCTAGTCTTTTCCTGGATGATTTCCCTGAGGTCGGTTGATTGATTGTTTGGTGGTTTCTTTAAGCCGTGTCGGCAGCATAGGTCATATTCACGGCGAGAATTGTTTGTTTTTTATTCAACCATCGCCTTTACATATAATGTAAAAGCATACAATCAGTTAGGTGTCAATAGACACTTATTAATTTTCAAAAGCCCAAAATTACATAATTAAATAAAATATATGAAAGAATTAATTAATAAAAATTGTTTTAATGAATTATATGAGGTGGTACAGACCAGCTGCCCTCAAAAAAGCTAAAAATGTCTTCTTGCTTAACTTTGGTAAAAAGGTCATGCATGCTGTTTGCAGTGTAAAATTGTTGGCGCAGTGCCATAAAATCAACACAGTTTAGTCAAATGTGCTTGACTGTCAGTGGGGACTGACATGCAATACATTCAGGGGGAGGGTCCCCCTTGAGCAGGAAAACATGTGTTAGCCACGAGTGGCCAATACGGCAGCGGCTAAGGACCACTTGGTCCCGCCAACCCCCCACATGAGAATGTGGTGGTTTTCCCACAGATGGTTCAATTTCTTTAAGTTTATTAATGTTTTCATCCCACTCATATTGCCATTTGGATTTGATGTGGGTGGCTATAGTGGTTTCAGATCAGAGTGGGGTATCAGACACGGCTCAACATCATAGTTCAGAGCCTCCTTCGCGGCCCGATCAGCTCGTTCGTTTCCCTGGATGCCGGCATGGCCAGGCACCCAACACAAGTGGATGTCATATCCATCTGTTGCTAGCTGGTTCATTTTGTAAATGACCTTTGCCATGAAAGGGTGGTCCATTTTTAGCCCAGCAACAGCTTGCAGGCAGGAAAACGAATCGCTGTATATTACATATTTAGTGTAGTTGGATAGTTCAATGACTTCCAATGCGAGAAGGAGTTCTCGGGCTTCCGCCGTAAAAATCGAGCTCTGATCGGGCATGCGAACGCCAAATTTCTTGCCCTGGCAAACTCCAGCAGCAGCTGCCCGGCTTAGGTCTTTGGAACCATCGGTATACATGGAGAAGTGGTCTTCAAACTGGCCTTGAATCTCTGCATACTATCATTGATACTCAAGTGGATGTGTCCCAGACTTCCTCAGTTCCGTGAGTCGGAGGATGACCGATGGCTTCCTCAACGACAACGGGGGATATTCTGGGACCTGGGTATCCTGTAATACATCCAGATCCAAGTACAAAGCCTCCAAATGAGGTTTCATCCGGAGTCCCAGGGGCCGAATGAAATTTGGCTTGGCGTCATACTTGGAGTCGTTGTGTGTCTCAAAAACACAACTGTACGCAGGATTTAATGCATTTGTTTTTAATTTGACAACATATTGCATGGCCAGTTTGGTTCTCCTAGTGTCAAGTGATGGTTCGTTAGCTTCGACGCATAGGCTCTGAACTGGAGAGGTGCGAAAGGCGCCAATGGCCAGACGCAGCCCCTGGTGATGCACCGTGTCCAGCAGCCCAATATACGACTTCCTTGCGGAGCCGTATACTATGCTGCCGTAATCTAGCCGTGACCGAACTAGAGGTCGGTACACGGCGAGCAGAACATCTCTGTCCGCTCCCCACTCTGAACTGGACAACACCTTCAGAATGTCTAGCGCTTTCAGGCATCGCGTTTTGAGGTACTTGATATGAGGCACGAAAGACAGCCTCATGTCAAAAGTGAGACCCAAAAATTTGGTTTCTTTGACAACTTTTATGGGATCCCCATCGAGGGTCAGCTCTGGCTCTGCATGCACTCTGCGCAACTGGCAGAAGTGCATGCAGACTGTCTTGGCCTTGGAAAATCTGAATCCATTCAGAACTGACCATCGGTGAATCCCATCTATACACAATTGAAGCTGTCTCTCAATGACAAGCATACCAGTACCTCTATAGAATAAAACAAAATCGTCCACGAAAAGACTACATGAGACCCCCCTTTTAACAGCGGCAGCAATACCGTTGACCTTGACTCCAAAAAGAGTCACTGCCAGTATGCTGCCTTGGGGTACTCCCAATTCCTGCGAGTGCAGACTAGAATATGTAGTCTTGACGCAGACGCGAAAATGCCTGAGCGCAATTCTTGATAAAATTTGGCAGGTGACTACGAAGGCCGATCGCATGGAGATCCTCCATAATGCCATGCAACGTTGTGTCATAGGCTTTTTCGAGATCGAAAAAGACAGCCACAACGTGCTCCTTCTTAAGGAAGGCATCTCTTATGAAGGTCTCCATGCGAACCAAATGGTCGAGGGTGCTGCGGCCTCGTCTGAAGCCACATTGGAGGTCGGACAAGTGGTGTCCTGACTCCAGTAGCCAGACAAGGCGTTTGTTTACCATAAACTCCATGGTTTTACAGATGCAGCTTGTGAGGGCTATAGGACAACAGTTGTTAGCTTCACTCTTGTCTTTACCAGGTTTGGGAATCAGTATTACTGTCGCCTCCCGCCAAGAGGCGGGGACGACACCCGACTCCCAGATGTTGTTAAAGAGTTGAAGCAACAGTCTCAGCGCAGATTTTGGGAGATGCTTAAGGAATTGATAATGGATTCCATCAGGTCCAACTGCTGTATCATGCAAGCTTTCTAGAGAACACCTCAACTCACCCATACTGAATGGGGAGTTGTAGTGCTCCCTGCCGTCAGAGGAAAAGTCCAAGAGCTTACGCTCTTGGCGTTCCTTGATGGCCAGAAAGCCCGGTAGACAGCTTGCCAAAGACGAATTTCCGGCAAAGGCACGAGCCGATTCTTCGCTTATTTCATTGAGTGATGTGAGAATGGTGCCATTGTGCTTCAAGTGCTGGACTACAGAAGAATCATCTCCGCTTCGCTTGATTCTTCTGATCATCGTCCAGACTTTGCCCAATGGCGTGCCCGCGTTAATGGCAGAAACAAATCGTCTCCAGCACTGCCTCCGTGCTTCTTTGATTGTTCTGCGAGCGCGCAGAATTCTAAAGAGCGCCAGATTTTCAGCAGTCGGTCTCCTGTGGAATCTACGCTGAGCTTTTTTCCGTTCCTTAATAGCCCCCCTACAGCTGTCATCCAACCATGGAGGCGTGAGATGCTTGGGAGTTGCAGACGTCTTCGGAACAGTTTTATCTGCGATCCACCTCAGCATTTCAGTGAAGGAATCAATGTCACTGATGTCTGGAGTGAACTCCTCGCGGCATAGGGTCCGGAAGGAGGGCCAGTCAGCTTGACGCAGCCGCCAGCTCCTCTCTCGCTCTACGGGAGATGCCCCTTCACAATTAAGAATAATTGGGAAGTGGTCGCTCCCGCAGAGGTCGTTCCAGACCCTCCACGAAAAGTCCAGCGCCAGCTCTGGTTCAACAATGCTAAGGTCAGATATGTGCATGAACCATCATTCAATACACACAGTGCATGACCGTCCACAAGGTCCTCAATCCTCTTGCCCTTTGTGTTCCTAGTGGTCCCTCCCCACAGTGGGTTGTGGCCGTTAAAGTCACCCATAAGTAAATATGGGGACGGTAACTGGCTCACAAGAGCATCCAATTCTTGTAAGGTGAGAATGGAGCTCGGAGGAACATAGATGGAACAGAGAGTTATAGTCTTATGTAGCGTCAGATGAACAGCTACAGCCTGTAGTGTTGTGTCTAACGCCACTGGCGTACATACAATATCACGTCTAACCAGGATGGAGGAGCCGCCAGCGGCTCGGTCTTCATCCGGTGCGGATTTGTCAAAATTGATGTAGCCTTTAAGACTACAACTCTCAGAAGCTCTCAAGTGAGTTTCTTGTAAGCAAATGGCAAGAGGTTGAGGTTGCAGCACAGAAGAGATAACTCTTCAATGCTGCCCTTGAAACCTCTGCAATTCCACTGAATTAGAGAACCACCTGTCACTGTCATTTTGGGGCAGTGACAGGTGACTAGTAGAGGCCTCAGCCATCTCTACTTCTTCCAGCGCCTCGAATCTGTTTTTAGTTAGGGACAGAGACCCTTTCGGGACTCTGTCCGAAAGAACTTTAGGTTTACGTTTTAAAACCGTAGCCATTTTTAATAGGGCTCGGATTGATTGATGGTTGGTTTGTTTCTTTATGCGGACTCGGACTCCGACTCGGAATCCCTGGCGTTTGCACCGACGTTGTTTTCTTTGTCGGCTCAGTCAAGTGATGGACTGGGGGTACAGCCTTAGGCTTCTCCCCAGTCAACAACGTTAACTCGGTCTGGCAGTCGACTGACCTGTTTGAAGGCTTCACTATCGCGGCATAGCTCCTGGTGGTTGGTGAAGGTGTATTACCTTCAACCATCCTCCGAGCCACCGGATAGCTCAGCCCATTCTCTGTTTTTACACGTTGAATTGTTTTTTCTTTGATCCAAACAGGACAGTCTTTGGATGCGGCCATATGGTCACCCAGGCAATTGACACATTTTGCCTGGTCATGGCACTCAGTGCCATCGTGACCCTTCTGACCGCACCGGAAACATGTCGTTTCGTTACGACATGAATCCATACCATGACCTAATTTCTGGCATCGGAAACAGCGGAGCGGATTTGGTATGAACAAATCCACTGCAACGCTGAGGTATCCGACTTTCAAATTCTTGGGCAGAAACGAGGTATCAAACGTGAGGATGTACATCCCTGTTTTTATGGACTTGTTATCCTTCTTAATCACTATCCGTCGAACGTTTAATACACCTTGGGTTTTAAGTTCCTGTGCGATTTCATCCTCTTCACAATCGTCCAGATCTCTAGTATGGATCACTCCCTTACTAGAGTTGAGCGTGCGATGAGGAGAGGCTTTGATGGCGACGCCTGCTAGCGTGCTTGCACGTAGCAGATTGTCGGCATGAGCCTTCCTCGCACATTCCACAAGAATATGGCCAGACCGCAGTTTTTTAACATCCTTGACCGTGCCAGCAATCCCCATGATGCCTTTTTGTATGGCAAAAGGGGATAGCTTCGTAATGGGTTGGTCGGGTACACTAGACTCAATCATTATGAATCTAGGCCATGGTTGAGTTTCGATTTCCGAATCCGAGTCCGTTCTTCTTTTCTTTCCAGTTTGAGGTTTTTTTTTTTTAGTATCCATATTTAGTTTTTTTGTGATTCGTCACCCTTGCTCCTCACCCACCACAGAGCCCCACATGTGGGTGTGCAGAGCTGCGGATACCCGACAGTTACACACCAAGGATACAAGGGTGATATACTCAAGCAATGATCTACCAAAATGGAAGATCATTACCAGATTGACCCTAGCCACCGCCTTCTAGGAGTAGTGAAAAATGAAAATAAATTGAATTTATGTATATATATCATATGTAATATTTTAAGTAATATATGTAATTCATATATATATATTTTATATATATAGTATAGTTATACGAATCTTACCTGGGTATAGATGATGGATAACTGTTGTTTTCCCGAGGTATAAGCCTCGGGTAGACGTGGGCTAGGGAGAAGGAAGCATGTGAGGTACCAGCAATTTTAACCTACTTATTCAGGATAAAAAATGATCTTTCAATACAATGGATACTATGATTTTCCCGTAATGGTACACCAACGGGATAGACGTGGCAGGGCGTGGTGGGTGGGCCCTAGCCCACGTCTACCCGAGGCTTTTACCTCGGGAAAACAACAGTTACCCATCATCTATACCCAGGTAAGATTCGTATAACTATACTATTTTACCTCGGTATACAGCCTCAGGCTAGCCTCAGGCTAGGGAGACTTTTACATAATTCATTTTTATCCTTAATATCATCCATTCTTATTATAATATTCAACGTTTTTGTTCTCACCTATTCTTGTTAGTTGGCGAGCAGGCGCTTTGCAATGCCGGTAGGCTTTTCTAGTCGTTTGTTGTAATGTTTTGCAAACGACTTAGCCGTCTTCCAGCCTGCATGCGCTAGTATTCTTTTCACAGAAATACCTAGCAACCATGCCTTGGAGACCATGGCACCTCTAGTTGAGTGGGATGAGTATTTGCTCGTATCCACTCCAGCCAATTTCAACACCGTAATTGTCCATCTGGCAAGGGTGTCTCGTGAAATCGCCTTATGTGGCTTTATAAAGCTCACTAATAGTTGTTGTGATGCACGTAAATCCTTTGTTTTAGATATATAAGCCGTAATGGCTGACACAACACATAATTTCCGATCACTCGGAAAACAGTCTAAGTGAACCGTAGATAAAGGGTCACCTAACGTGTTCGATTTAAGCAATTGTGCTAAATCAAACGTAGCTTGTTTCTTGTCTATTTCTAATCCAGTTAAAGACAAAGCAACAATGGTCTGTCCTCTGTGTCCGGTTACAAATAATAACAGGACCGCGACCTTAAAACCTAATTGTTTAAAATCTAACCACGAGTTGTGAGGCCAAGCCTGAAACAACTTAAATACTACAGACACATCCCAAAACCGACTATACTTTGGTTTTGGAGGATTCCTTTGATAAATTGAACGAAGTAAATATCCAAGAACATAATGTTTTCCAACTGTTTCACCATCAATTCTCGGTAATATGATTGATAAAGCACATCTTGCCGCATTAATCGACCCGAAGGATAGTCCCTCATCCTCTAGAGAATGAAGAAAACGAGCTACTTGTGAAATTGTTGGATTTGTTGGCTTAACTTTCATTAACAAACAATGTACACCCCATTTCTTTAAATAGGATGTGTACATTTTGACAGTTCCTGGCCTCCAGGCCTCAGCTACTATCCTATTCTCAGTAATTTTGTCCAATCCAAATTGCCACAGCTGGTTCCTTAGAAAAGGAATGCCAATAGGGGCGTCGTTGACACGTCGCCGTGAACCACTAGCGGTCCGTGGTGTGTCAGATTCCCGAATTTTCTTGGGAATCGTATATGTTCTTTTGCCAGTTGTGAAACTGCTGGCAGCCAAGGTTGCGTGTCCCAATCGGGCACCACCAGTATAGCATGTGTCCTTTCCAAACCGATTTTTCTGACAACTCGGCTGATAATGCTAAACGGTGGGAAAATATAAAAATAATTATTTTCCCAGATAATAGCAAATGCATCTACTTTCCAAGCCTCCGGTTCAGGATGCCAAGAAACATAACAAGGTAATTTGTTATTATTTCGTGATGCAAACAAGTCAACTTTAGGTGTACCCCATTTTTCACAAATGAAGTTAAAGAAAGGTGTAGAGAGAGACCATTCTAAATGGTCATGGAAATTTCTACTTTTATGGTCTGCAAGTGTATTTTGTGACCCTGGAACATGCGCTACAGTCAGCCAGACTTGATGAGCCTGTGCCCAGTTCCAAATCAGTTTAGACAACTGATTGCAAGGCTTTGATTTTGTTCCACCCATGTTACGAATATATGCCATGGCAGTAGTATTATCAGTTAGTATTCTAACTTGTGATTTATGTATCTTTACTAAACTACATAAGCCCAGATAAATAGCACGCAATTCTAGCGCATTAATATGGTCTGATTTTTCATCATCAAGCCATCTACCTCCTGTTGTGACCCCATCTCGATGAGCTCCCAACCTTCTAACGAAGCATCAGTAGTAATTACCGTATTAGGTTCCGCCATGCGGATTGGATTTGGTGAACTTGCTATGTGTTGCATCCACCATGCAATATCCTGTAGCCCTTCTTGCGAAATAAACATCTTTCGCTCAAAATTCCCTTTAGTTCGTGTTAACGCTAAATTTTTATCTATCTCTAGAGATTTAATATGGGCCTTCCCGTATAGAATAGCGGGTGCATACGATATCATTATCCCAATAAGGACTGCGACCTGTCTAATTTTAGGTTTTGGTAACTTAATAAGCTGGGTCGCTGTATTCATAAACTTAATTAGTTTTTGTTCTGTTATCGACACTGTAAGAGACTGTATCCAGAATAAACCCTAAACATTTGAGTTGTTTTGTTGGTTTAAACATTGACTTTTGTGGATGTACATAAAATAATAAAGGAATCATCTATGTATGGAAACATTATATGACCTTTCCGCGCCATTACTGAGAAAACAGGTTTAAGCAGTTTAGTGACTAAAGGAGGGGCACAAGCTAAACCATTCGGCATGCAGGTAAACTCATAGAGTTGGTTATCCCAAAGAAACTGAAGAAATTTCCGGTCTTTTTCTCTTATGGGAAGCGTATAATATGCATCTTGTAAATCAACACTAGCCATCCACGCATCTGGCGTAATCAGATCGCGTGCTGTATCTAGCGAGAACATTTTAAAATGTCGATATTCAACCATTTTATTAAGGATTGTTAAATCCAGGATCATTCGAACCTCGCCATTAGGCTTTGGTCTCGAGAAGATGTTTGAAATAAACTCTCCTGAACAGGATGTCACTTTTTGTATAATTCCTTTCTCAAAGAATTTGTGTACCTGTTTAGTTAGTGCCTCTCGTTCAACCGGTTCAATGTTATAAGGAAAAGGTATCCTGCCTTGTACCGGAATTTGTGTGAAGGGAATGTGAACTCCCCTAACTATTTGCTACATTTCTTGGTCACTAGTAATTTTGTGCCACTCCCAGAAATACCTGAATTATTGATATTACCAGCCACAAAGTTGCTTACAGTTTGTGTGGTTTTAGAGGCTGGAAGGACTTGTAACGTTTGTGTTTCAACCTCTACTTGGACCCGCCCCTGGGGAAGCGTCTCGGCGAGTTGACACCTCGGCCCAGTGGCCGTGCGGTGTTGTCGGTCCAGGCTGAGCGAGCGCCCCGGCCCCGAAAAGCTTGACCGAAGTTTTAGCCCGGTCTGGTTCCCCTGGTGAACCGCCGTGGACAAAAATCCCTCGTGACCTTTTGAAACGAGGAGTTTCGGTTTCTTTTTACCATCCATGTTTTTGCCACTCTTGGCTGCAGTTTCTTACCTCTTTATAGAGGTAATGTAGTTGACCGCCAAATCATTTTTCGTGTTTCTAAAGGTTTCCCTTAATCGGCTCTGGAGCAAGAAATGGCGTAAACTCTTTCCCAGAGCGTAAACTCTTTCCATCATTATCAGTAACCTTCTTTGAGCGAGCCACTTCTTTGCCAGCATCTGTGCAAACTGACTTGAAAACATTTTCATATCTTCGATACGACAGAATTACCTGCCGCCGCCAAAAATGCAATACCTTTGTCCATCGTCTTAGCCAAAGACGAGAACTTGTTTTCTTGTTGCATTCTGTTTGCTACAGGAGCAATAGCTGTTAAGGTACCAAGCACCGCCATATGCACTATGTGCAACACACCCTCAAACCTCTTACGGTCCTCCGTCATATTGACATCTCGATCCATCTCCTTAATGATGGAGTTGGGAACACCTTAAATGCCTGTTAACTCATAACTTAGAAATAATCTCCGCCGGCTTAAACGTGCGGAAATGGCCATTAATGTTCTCCCGCATAAGCGTAGTGGTTTTCACCCGCTTAGCCCTTGGCTTCTCCACTTTCTTAGCCACTTTTCCCCCAATGGCAGCATAGACACCTTCATATCGTGTGTCTGAGTCCGATTCCGTGGAAGTGGAATCTGTGGACGAGTCGGAAGAAGAAGAATCTTTCGTCTTCTTCTTCTTCTTCTTGGACTTGGTCCTGCGCTTTTTGCGAACTCCAGTCTTCCCCCTTTCCTTGGTGAAATCATCACCAGAAGAAACGATATGTTTCTTCTTCTTCCTCCATTTAGGAGAAGGAGGAGGAGCCCTAAGCTCCATCTCTGAGTCTGTCTCCGAGAAATCCTCCAAAGAAGACTCCTCTTGAATACTCGGCATTCACCGTTTACGAGACACCGGTGGTTTGAGAGCCATTATATGACTCTCCATCGCCGCAAACCACGTCTCCCAATTTTGAGCCGCGGCGCCGTCAGGCACTATGTCCTCCTCGGAGAGAACATGCGCCCCGGGCTGTGTCGAAGGCCCTGCCGACAACACGGGTGAGGAGTCGTACTCCTCGTCCCCTCCACTCGTAACACGCCCCTCGGCTGCTGCTGTACCGCGCTTACTCCGCTTCATGGCCATCGGGAGCTGAAACAAAGAATTTTGGTCAGTCCCGGTATATATATATGTCACAATATGGTTGTTTCAAACTCATTTGGACATCTATTGGTGTTAGAGAACGTGTTTATACCGTTATAACACAGGCGTAATAAGCTAAATTTGTGCGTGGGTTGTGGGTCAAGCCCAAACCTTACGCGGGGTCGGGACCAGTGTATCGGCCCACCCATCCCTCTGTCCCGCACACTTCTCCCACCTGTGACTACAACGTCAACAAGTTGGAGAAAATGCTACGAAACTCGGAGAAACGCCTGAAAAAGTTTGTGGGGAGTCTATAAAAGAAATGACCATCTGGGTCATAGCAACAGGACTTTTGGCACCTATTCTTGTTAGTTGGCGAGCAGGTGCTTTGCAATGCCGGTAGGCTTTTCTAGTCGCTTGTTGTAATGTTTTGCAAACGACTTAGCCGTCTTCCAGCCTGCATGCGCTAGGATTCTTTTGACAGAAATCCCGAGCAAACATGCCTTGGAAACCATGGCACCTCTGGTTGAGTGGGAAGCGTATTTTCCCGTATCCACCCCAGCCATTTTCAACACCATGATCGTCCATCTGGCAAGGGTGTCTCTTGAAATTACATTATGTGGCTTTATGAAGCTCACTAACAGTTGTTGTGAGGTACGTATGTCCTTAGTCTTGGATATATAAGCCCTTATGGCTGACACAACACATAATTTACAATCCTCTGGGAAGTAGTCTAAGTGAACCGTAGATAAAGGGTCACCTAGCCTGTTTGATTTTAATAACTGAGTAGTTCTCCAGAATTGGAGACCCGTTGGGATGTACTTCATTATTAATCACTAAACTCTTCAAAACAATTTCAGAAAAACAATTTGTTCATATACCTATAGGGAATATACTAAGCAAACACTAGTAATCAAAACCAGACACATAAAGAGTCCGCAAGGTGTAAAAATAATTAAATAAAGTGGAAAATTGACCAAAAAATGGCAGCAATGAATTTGCACTGGAGTGCCAACCATCTTTGAAGCTGTAAATAAAGAAAACTATCAAGCACAGTTAATTCAATTTGCTTTTATGTTGGCAAGATTATATCAATAAAGATATTTTTCACTACTTTTAGTTTTTACATTGCATAGGTACATGACAATATCGCTGTAAACATACCTGTGCTGTGCATACCGTTGGTGTCACACTGACAGCACAGATGGTTCGTTAGTTTGATCAGTTATCAAGCATGGTATGCATAATCAGTAATACTTTTATTTAATCTATGACCTATAATGTTTTCAAATAATAAGAGATAATCTGGAATTATCAGAAATTGGCCGATTTAAAGCAATTTTTATTGATGGTGTCACATTTGTAACGTACGTCCCAACCAATTTACAAATTCGAAATTTGAGAGCTGAAATGTCATAATGAGGGAAGGGAAGACTCCAGACTAAACAAACCATCTTAGCAGACAGATTGGTGATGTTTTAGATGGAAACTCCAACAGGAAGTGACATAAATTGCAATAATTGATGAGGTGTCACGTTTTTGTGCACATGTACGTACGTCCCCAAAACGTGTGATTCATGGCTACGATCAAAATCCGATCAAAATTCTACAATATTTTTAAAGTCTAGTCTTGATATTTTGATGTGAATATGTTTTGTTATTTGACCGTAAAAAAATATACCAAAGTTGAAATGGCCATTCTATGTCTTGACCTAGTGGGGTCACATGTAATACTGTCCCACAAACTACTAACTTCGCTATTCTCTGACAAATATGTATGATCTGCTTTTAAGGAACTACACATATAATGAGTATATTATATGGAATAATTCTTTTGATAACACAACAAAACATTGTTATATATGAAGAAGATGGAAAACATTTGATTTGTGATGGGACGTGCGTTACGGTGTTACAAATTAAATTTAGTTTTTTTGTGATCAGTGTTTAATGTAGATACTGCACTTTGTGCTTTAAAAGTTATCTTTCCTGTTGTACTTCAACATCCCATACCAATAATCTGGTCAAAATCTGTGATACTGTACTTAAATGATGGTGGCCTCACATTGTAACACACAGGGCACTCTGTGTATCAACATTCTTTGAAGCCTAATTACATCTAAACCAGAGGTGGTAGTGATTTTTTTGTTTTTGGTTGATGATTTCACTCACATGGAAGTTTATAAATAGTATACAATAGATGTTCAGAATACACTCAACTGCTAAATCAAACGTAGCTTGTTTCCTATCTATTTCTAATCCATCTAAGGATAATGCGACATTGGTTTGTCCTCTGTGTCGTCTTACTAATAGTAACAAGACGGCTACCTTAAAACATAATTCCTTTGATAAATTGAATGAAGCAACAAGTGAAGCACATAATGTTTACCGACTGTATCTCCCTCGATTCTAGGTAAAATAACCGATAAAGCGCATCTGGCTGCATTGACAGCCCCAAACCCTACTCCTTCATCCTCTAGAGAACGGAGAAAACAGGCCACTTGTGCAATTGTTGGATTTGTTGGTTTGACTTTCATTAGCAAACAATGTACACCCCATTTTCTTAAATATGTTGTGTACATTTTGACAGTTCCTGGCCTCCATGCATCGGATATTATTCTGTCTTCAGTGATCTTATCTAGTCCAAATTGCTGTAAGTGTTTCCTCAAAAAAGGAATGCCAATAGGGGTGTCGCTGACACGTCTCCATGGACCGATAGCGGTCCGTGGTGCATTAGATTCCCGGATTTTCTTGGGAATCGTATATGTTCTTTTGCCAGTTGTGAAACTGCTGGCAGCCAAGGTTGCGTGTCCCAATCGGGCACGATCAGTATGGCGTGTGTCCCCTCCATGCTGATCTTTCTCACCACTCGGCTGATAATGCTAAACAGTGGGAAAATATAGAAATAATTATCTACCCAGGTAATAGCAAAAGCATCAACTTTCCACGCATCCGGTTCGGGATGCCAAGAAACATAGTGGGGTAACTTGTTATTGTTTCGTGATGCAAACAAGTCAATATCGGGTGTCCCCCATTTGGCACAAATCAAGTTAAATAGGGGCATAGATAGAGACCATTCTAAATGGTCATGGAATTTTCTACTCTTGTGGTCTGCAAGTGTATTTTGTGACCCTGGGATATGCCAGACTTGTTGGGCCTGCGCCCAGTTCCAAATCAGTTTTGCTAACTGATTGCAAGGCTTCGATTTTGTTCCCCCCATGTTACGGATATATGCCATAGCAGTTGTGTTATCAGTTAGTATTCTAACTTGTGCTTTGGGTACCTTAACTAAGCTACGTAGTCCTAGATAAATGGCGCGCAACTCTAATGCATTAATATGGTGTACAGACAGCAGGTGAAAAAGCTGCATGCCTTCATGATGCGACATCTGCGTTCAATCATGAGGCTAACCTGGAAGGACAAAGTGACGAATAAGGAAATACTCGAACGGATGGGGCTGCCCTCTATGGAAGATCTTCTGATCAAAAAGAATCTCCGGTGGACTGGACACCTCATGAGGATGTCATCAGACAGGCTACCAAAGCAGATCCTCTATTCTCAACTGTCTTCTGGCTACAGAAAGAGAGGGCGCCCCCGTCTCCGTGTTCAAAGATACCATCAAGAGAAACCTGAAGCTGAGAGACATTAAGACCGACTCATGGACGCAACTCTCACAGCAGAGAGCTAAATGGAGAGCGGCAGTCAAGTAATGAAAGCAGTCTTTGTCGCATCGCGACCGACAGCATGATGATGATGATGATGATGATGAATATGGTCTGAGATTTCATCATCAAGCCATCTACCTCCTGTCGATATCCCATCTTGATGGGCTCCCCAACCTTCTAAAGAGGCATCAGTGGTAATCACTGTATTTGGTTCCGCCATGCGGATTGGATTAGGTGAGTTTGCTATATGTTGCATCCACCATTTAATAATATCCTGCAAACACTCTTCAGAAATACACATTTTTCATTCAAAATTGCCTTTAGTTCTTGCTAAAGCTAAGTTTTTGTCTATATCTAGAGATTTGATACGGGCTTTCCCGTATAGAATAGTGGGTGCATAAGATATCATTATGCCGATAAGGACCGCGACCTGCCTAATCTTAGGTTTCGTTAGATTAAGAATTTGGGTCGCTGTGGTCATAAACTTATTTAGTTTCTGTTCTGTTATCGACACTGTTAGGGATTGTGTATTGAGGATAAAACCTAAACACTTTAGTTGTTTTGTTGGTTTAAGGACTGACTTATGTGGATGGACATAAAATCCCAATTTAGTGAGTAATGCACATAAATCCATAACTGAGTTTACACACCTAATTTCCATTGACGCCATTATAAAGGAATCATCTATGTAAGGAAACATTATATGACCATTTCGAGCCATGACTGAGAAAACAGGTTTCAAAAGTTTAGTGAACAAACGAGGGGCACAAGCTAAGCCATTTGGTATGCAGGTGAACTCATAAAGTTGGTCATCCCAAAGAAAACGGAGAAATTTCCGGTGTTGTTCCGCCATGGGAACTGTGTAGTATGCGTCTTGCAAGTCGACACTAGCCATCCACGCATCTGGTGTTATCAGATCTCGTGATGTTTCTAATGAGAACATTTTAAAATGGCAATATTCTATCATTTTATTTAGGGTTGTTAAATCCAGGATCATTCGAACGTCACCATTAGGTTTCGGTCGAGAAAATATGTTTGAGATAAACACTCCTGGGCAGTGCATCACTTTTGTATAATTCCTTTATCAAAGAATTTATGTACCTGTTTAGTTAGTGCCTCTCGTTCAAGTGGTTCAATTTTGTATGGAAAAGGAATTCTTCCTTGTACTGGAATGTCTATGAAGGGAATTTGAACACCATTAACTATATCTAAAATATCTCGATCATTCGTAATTTTGTTCCATTCAGAAAAATAGTTATTAATATTGCCTGCCACAAAGTTGCTTACAGTTTGTGTGGTTTTAGAGACCGCGGGGACTTGTAGTGTCTGCGTTTGAGCCTCTACCTGGTCCCGCCCCTGGGGAAGGGTCTCTGCGAGTTGAAGCCCCGACCGATGGGCCGGGCGGTGTTGTCGGTCCAGCCTGTCCGGGAACCTCGGCCCCGGAAGGACTGGCTGTAGCTTGTGCCTGGTCTGGTTCCTCTGGCCAGGCGTCGCGGACGAAAATCCCCACGGGATCTTTTGAAGCGCGGGGCTTCTGGCTTCTTTTTCCCATCCATGTTTTTGCCAATTTTGGCCGCCGTTTCTACCTCCTTAAAGAGGTACTGGAGCTGGCCCCCGAACATTTTGGTCTTATCCAAAGGTTTCCCTTTGATAGGTTCTGGGACCAGGAAGAGCGTATACTCTTTCCCATCATTATCTGTGACCTTAGAACGGGCCACCTCCTTACCGGCGTCTGTGCACACTGATTTGAACACATTTTCATATCTTCTATCAATCAATCAATAGTTCCATCCTCTAGTCGAGGGTTGGATGCAATGGTTCTCCACTTGTCCCGATGTTGTGCTGTTCTGATAGACTGTGAATAATTCAAGCCTGTCCACTGTGAAATATTTGTAAACCATGATGTTCTTGGTCTCCCTCTCCCTCTGCTGCCATTCACCTTCCCTTCCAACAATGTACGGTATATTGAACTCTGACGAATGATGTGGCCAAAATAAATAAGTTTCTTTGTCTGTATAGTGGCAAACAAGCTTTTCTTATTTTTAATTTTTCTGAGAACTTCTTTGTTGGTGATCTTCTTTGTCCATGATATTTTCATCATCCTTCGATAAGTCCACATCTCAAATGCTGCTAAACGTTTGTACATTTTCTTAGAGATTGTCCATGTCTCTGCCCCATACATTAGAGTAGACCACACATAACACTGAAGAATACGCTTCCTTGTTTGTATTAATATCTTACTTGATGTTAACACTCTATACATTTTGGAGAATGTTGTTCGGGCTATTGTTATCCTTCTTTTAATTTCTTCCTCACATCTCCCATCATTTGTAATCTTTTGTCCGAGATATATGAATTCGGATACTTGTTCTATGTTTGTGCCATCTATGGTTATATTGACATTTGGTTTATCTGTCTTTTTACTTATAACCATTGTTTTGGTCTTCCTGGCATTCATCTTCATGTTGAATAGTATTCCAGCTTTATTGATTCTATTCACTATATCTTGTAGGTTTTTCTCACTGTCTGCTAGTATTACACTGTCATCGGCATATCTAAGATTGTTGATGTTCATGCCACCTATTGTCACTCCCTTGCAATCTTCAATGTGTCTGAAAATCATCTCTGTGTACAGGTATCTTCTATATGACAGGTAATTGCCTGCCGCCGTAAGCATGGCGATGCCTTTGTCCATGGTTTTGGCCAGGGATGAGAACTTGTTCTCACGCTGCATTCTATTTGCCACTCGTGTGATGGCAGTAAGAGTACCGAGGACCGCTTTGTGCACTAGATGCAAGACCCCTTCGAATCGTTTACGGTCCTCGGTCATGTTCACGTCCCTATCCATCTCTTTGATGATGGAGTTGGGGACGCCTTTGATGCCAGTAAGTTCATCTCCCAGCTTGGAAATTACTTCCGCAGGTTTAAACGTGTGGAAGTGACCATTAATGGTCTCGCGCATAAGCGTGGTGGTTTTCACACGCTTTGCTCTAGGTTTTTCAACCTTCTTAGCCACTTTGCCAGCATAGACCCCCTCATATTGGGTGTCTGAGTCAGATTCCGTTGATGTCGAATTTGGCGAAGAGTCCGAAGAAGAATCCTTCTTCTTCTTCGACTTTGGCTTCCGCTTTTTGCATAGCCCCGCCTTATTACGTTCCTTGGTGTAGTCATCACCCGAGGAACTCACTTGCTTCTTCTTCTTCCTCCGTTTGGGAGGAGGAGCAGCCTTTGGCTCAATCTCCGAGTCTGTTTAGGAGAAATCCTCCCAGTCAGACTCATCGTGGAAAACTGGCAAAGGCCGTTTCCGAGACGTAGCAGGCGGTTGTAATAAGAGTATATGACTCTCCATCGCAGCCCAACGGGCCTCCCAGTCAGGAGCTGCCGGTCCCGTGGGCCTTGCTTCCTCTTCCGGGTCGGAGAGGATGTGCGCCCCGGGCTGTGGTGAAGGCATGGCCGACAACACTGGTGAGGAGTCATTGGAGCCCCTCGGAGCGCGGCCTTCAGCTGCCGCCGCAAGTCTCTTACTCCGCTTCGTGGCCATCGTGATCTGAAACAATAAAATTGGTCAGTCCCGGTATTTTCTAAATGTCACAATTTTGTTGTTGAAACTTAATTGGACATTTAGTGGTGCTAGAGAACGTGTTCATACCGTTCTAACACAGGCGTAGTAAGCAAAATTGTTGGCGTAGGTTGTGGGTCAAAGCCCAAACCTAACGCGGGGTCGGGACCAGTGTATCGGCCCGCCCATCCCTCTATTCCGCACACTTCTCCCTCCTGCGACTACTGCGCCAGCAAGTTGGAGAAAATGCTACGAAACTCGGAGAAACGCCTGAAAAAAGAAACCCAGGATCATCTCCAACAACACTCTCTATTAGAGTCCGAGAGAATCTCCACAGGAGATGAGGCAGAGCCCACATCTCTACCCATGTAACACGGATGTCGATAGAACCGCTAAGTATCGGTTTCGTTCGTTAGACAAAGGAATCTAGAGCGTTCTATCCTGTTTTTTTTAAACCGTAAATCAAGTCCATAAAAGGACATATGAAAGTTCTGAACTTTCCAATTTGATGCTATAATGCATCATAAATAAGCTAACCACAGTTATTGACATACTTACTGCGTATTAGCTTGTTTGTAGACTAAATTTGACGGTGCAACTCAACGAACGTAATCCAGTCGTGAGTTGTTTATGCTAATTGCTGGACCCGGATGTGCGTCCTTCTCCCTAGCCTGAGGCTAGCCTGAGGCTGTATACCGAGGTAAAATAGATTAGTTAGACAAATCTTACCTTGGTATAGATGATGGATAACTGTTGTTTTACCGAGGTATAAGCCTCGGATAGACGTGGGCTAGGGAGTGGGAAGCACATCCGGTCCAGCAATCTTTACCTACTTATTCAGGATAAATGATCCAAATAAAACAAAACAATATTAAAGAATGACAATGGTACTAAACTGTGAAGTTTCCTTGGTATAAGCAAACGAATAGACGTGGAAGGGTGTGGTGGGCGGGCCCTAGCCCACGTCTATCCGAGGCTTATACCTCGGTAAAACAACAGTTATCCATCATCTATACCAAGGTAAGATTCGTCTAACTAATCTATTTTACCTCGGTATACAGCCTCAGGCTAGCCTCAGGCTAGGGAGACGTTTACGTAAAATCATTTATCCTGTATATTATGTTAACTATTCAATAACAATTTAAAGTACATTGGGAATCATTAATCGTCAAGATTAGTGCCTTTGTTACCTCTGTAACGTTCTATAATGAAAATTTTATGTTCTTTGTATACAGTATCAATGAGAGTGAAAAACTTCTGTTTCTCACCTATGTATTTTTGTCTTTGAGCAATCGCTGTGTGATTCCGCTTGACTTTTCTAGTCGTTTGTTGTAATGTTTTGCAAACGATCTAGTGGTCTTCCAGCCTGCATGTGCTAGGATTCGTTTTACGTAAATCCCTAGCAATCACGCTTTCGAGACGATGGCGCCTCTCGTTAAATGGGACGCATATCGTTCCGTATTGACTCCTGCCTTGTGTAGTTTTAGTAAGCTACACTAACAGTTGTCTTGAATATATACCCTTATGGCAGACACCCGACAAAGTTGTCGGTCATGCAGGAACTATTTAAACGCACTGTGGATAATTGTTCCCCTGTGTGGTTTGATTTTATAAATCTGTTTTATCAATCAAACATTGCTTTCTTGCGATCTATTGTTAAATCATTCAGGGACAATACTATCAAAATTGACCCGCGTGTCCAGTAACTAACAGTATGATACTGCTGGTTTAAAACTAGCTGTTTTATCTAAAAGACTATTACCAGACCATTTCTTAAATAATCCTAATATGATTAACACAACCCAAAACCTATTAATTTTTTTGGTTTTGGGGAATTCCTTTTGTAAACTGATTTCACAGCCAGTGAATAAGTTGGTGCCTACCAACTATCTGTCCATCTCCTCACGGACGTATCACCGAAAACCACATCTTGCAGCATTAATCGGTTCCAACCTAAAGCTTTATCAAGCATCCTTAGAAAATCTAACAAGATGTGCCATTGTAGGCCTCATAAGTTTTTGTTTCATAAGTAAACCATGGTAACCCCAGTTTTTCAAATAATTTGAATGTAACTGAACTGTTCCTTTCCTCCAGGCATGCGAAGTTAATCGCAGCTGAGTAACTTTATGTAAATAAAGCTGTCATAAACACGTGTTCCGAAAGGGAATGGCAGAAGGTATGTTGTGAACACCTCTCCACGAAACATCAATGCTTAAAAATTGTTCCCCCTTCGTGTAGGAAAAATATACAGTTTGTGTCTCGTAAGGCTAAAAAACTTTCAAGCATGGCTGCGTGTCGCAACCGGGGACTATCAAAGCCCTCCTTGCTACTGTGCCAATTTAGGCTGTATGTTATAAATTGTCTTTTCCTCAAATTAACTTTCCAAAAGGTAGGCTCTGGATGCCCTAAGACCAATTCTATAATATGTTATTATTTCAGGATGCCAACAAATTTTTATGTGGCTTTCCCAATTCCAAATTAACTTCGTTCTTTAATTATATGGGTTGGACATTGTCCCTCCCATGTTGCAAATGGAAGCCATTGCTGTAGTACTATCTGTCAACATTCTGACATAGCATCTGTGCATGCAGACCAAACCACATAACCCTAAATACACTATTCTCAAGTCTAGACCATTAATATGATCTAAACTTCCTTATGAAGGCCTCGGCCTTCACAAACCCTTTAGTCCTATCTTATGCTAAATTCTTAACTTTTTCCCGCAAATTTAGTTTTGTAAATGTTGTAAATTAATCATTTACTTTTAACTGTGCATCCAAACCAATTAATCATCAATAAACAGGAAATGAAAATGTCCTTCCCGCTCTATGAGCGAACACCTTGTGTGTTCGGAGCTTAGTAAATAATCATGAATTACAAGCTACACCAGTTGGTAAACATGTAAATTCAAATAGTTGTTCATTCCAAACAAACCTTAGCAAATTGTTGGTCTGTTTGATAAATTGGTTAGTAACTGCTTGTGAGCAGCTGAACTGTGACTGGGCCATAATAAATGACTCATCTATGTAAGGAAACATCACATTTATTTTTACTTTTTGGAAAAACCTGTTTCCGTGGCCATTTGAGTTTGCTGTGCAACCTCTACTTGTTCCCTTTTGAGACTTGCTGAGAGCATTTGCTCCAGCTTTCTGAGCTGCTTCTCTATCTCTGGATAGCCAGCATCTGGCCTGCTTTCCTCCCGTAAACTCAAGTGTGCCAGGGAGGCTTAAGCCATCACCTCTGGTGATGAGTAGTTATCATCATAAATGGGATCTTCGGGCTTACTGGCCGTCGTATCCAACAAACCCTTAATTCAAAGATCTGTAACGATCAATGAAAATTAGAGTTTTGACCCAACTGTTTGTTTGTTGTTGTTTTTCGTCTTGGAAATAACCTATAATCATATCCAGACGGGTACCGTTTATAACAGTATATATCCATGGCTAATAAATGCCAAAGTATCTCTCAGTTCCGTGCCGATCAATGAAAAACAGAGTGTTCAACCAACTGTTTGTTTATTGTTGGTTTTCGTCCTGGAAGAATGTATAAACATATCCAGACGGGTACCATCTGTAACAGAACATACTCATGGCTAATAAAAGCCAAAGTACCTCGCAGGTCCGAAAACCTGTAATCATCAACTGAAAGTTTGAGTGTACCCAAAATATGGGATTTGGCTTCAGCCACCATCGCTCTCCGTTTCTAACGGGGTACCAAGCGTGATGTGGTTATGACCGTAATCGGTCTTATTGTGATGAGGCTTCAGCCAACATCGCTCTCTATTTTGTCACTAGCTTGAAAAAGTAATACGGCCCCAGCAATCACCGCTCACCATTAGGCAAAGGCGGCTTAACGTGATGTGGCCTCTGGCAACCTCGCTCTCCGTTCGGTCATGGGCGGCAATACTGGTGTCGGAGAACGTATTCACCCCGTTCCCAAAACAGGCGTGTAGCCGAATGTAAAATCATAGGGTGACGGTATGGAAGCCAAATCCAAAACGATGTGTAGAGACAAGTATTTATATCAAGTAACCGAGGAAAAAATTATATACCTGATGTGGCTTTAGCCAACCCCCGTCTCCGCTCGGATACGTGCGGGTTAAACGTAATGTGGCTTTAAACCACCACGCTCTCCATTTGCCAACGAGCATCACAACGTAATGTGCCTTCACCCAACATGTCTCTATGCTCAGCAACGGGCGGCTTAACGGTATGTGGCTTCAGCCATCACCGCCGTTCATTCGCGAATGGGTGACAAAATATAATGTGGCTTCAGCCAGCATCCCTCTTCGTGTAGTAACGGTCTTCAGCCAACATCGCCCTTTGTGGTAACATTTGCCGAAACTGGATGTGGCTTTAGCCAACCTCACTCTCCGTTGTCGAATGGGTGGCCTAAACGGGATGCGGCATGAGCCAATATGTCTCTCCGTTTTAACGGGCTATGTCTCTCCGTTTTAACGGGCTACCACATAACATGGTTTTTAAACCATCGGCTCTATCTACTTGGTGACGGGCGGGCTACCGCGATGAGGCTTCAGCCAACATTGGGCAATTCAATGGCTTTCCCGTCCCGACGCAACCAAACCTAATGGTCGGTCTCCGCTTCCGGGTCGGAAGGGATTAGGGCCTCGGGCTGAGGCGACGGCAAAGCCGTCAACCCCTGAAGGAGTGACAGTCCTCCTCCGGGTGATCAGCAGCAGCTGACACAGCAGGCAGGACCTTGTTCCACTTCGTGGCCATCGGTAGTCTGTAACGACTGTGTTACTATAAACCGGTATCAACTCAACGTGAACACATAATTGTGACGCCAGGTGGAACCTGGGTTGAGGATGTATTTGGTACTGAGTAACGTATTTACACCATTCTCAGTACAGGCGTGGTAAGCTAAGTTTATGCCGTAGGTGTCTGGTAGCGAAACCAACCATACGGGGGGTCAGCCTTGGGACCGCCCACTCTCTCTGTTCCGTACACTTCTCCCTCCAGCGGCTTCTGCGCCAGCAAGTTGGAGAAAATGCTACGAAACTCGGAGGTTTGCCTTAAAAAAGTTCTGGGGAGTCTATAAAAGAAACCCAGGATAATCCCCAACGTGACTCTTTATGAGAGTCCGAGAGAAAATCAACTGGAGATGCGGTTTCACCCTGCAGCTTTCGCTTTCATCTCTACCCACATTCCACGGGTGCAACAACCAATCAGTATCGGTTTTGTTTTGTATACCAAGGCTCTTGGCCGGTCACCATCATTTTATCCGTTTGTAAACAAACCTATCTCAGACAGACTTACGAAGTTCTAAACTTCAAAAAAGATGCCATAATGCATGACAAACTAGCTTCATACAGTTTGTATTAATACTTACAGTTACAGTGAATACAATACTCCACTCCAGGCTTATGTCAACTGTCAGTGTCAGTGACTGGTTTCCTGCTGAGTAAGCTTTGGACATAATTCAATTATTCGTTTCCTCCAGTGTTCTTGGGTTTAACCGAAAATAAATAAATACATATAAATAAATATATATAGTATACTTTGTGTGGCTTTATAGAGTGGGAAAAGAACCCACATCTCCTGCATTCCAGGCCAATGTGCTAAACATCACACCGCCTATGAAATTCCGGGTCTACACGGCGACTGGAAATCAGCGTAGCGGAATTCGGAACGGTTAAACGCTAATAATTCTGAAAATACAGTCGCCACCGATTTAAAAATCACACAAAGGACGTTATTGTCCTTAATAAAGGAACATGTGGAACGGTTAACCTGTAAAATACGTCCTTCCTTAGCGAAAGACGAATAAACTATCAAAAGTAATCGAGCGAAAATGGGGGATTTAAGCGAACGAACGAAACCAACGCAAAAAGGCGACTCGAAAACTAGCGAACCGACTTTCGTTATGATTAAACGCTAATAATTCCGAAAATACAGTCGCCACCTAGCTAAAACTCGCACAAAGGAAAGTAATGTCCTTAATAAAGTAACGTGTGGAAAATAATCCATGAAATCCAGGTATTTGTGGAGAAATTCGTAGAAAAATATCGCTGAACAACTCACGTACGTACATGTACCGTGAGATTCCTATGCTAATTGCTGGACCGGATGTGCTTCCCTCTCCCTAGCCTGAGGCTGTATACCGAGGTAAAATATATATATATATATATGTATGGTAACGTTCCAAATGGGAATATGTACATACATGTGTCATTCTCTGTGGCGGAGTGGTTAGAGTGTCTGACTTTTTTCTAGGTCAGACTCCTAATCTGAGGGTCGGTGGTACGATTCCCCGTGCCCCCAGCTCTGCCAATTTGGATTTCCACCGCTGTGTATAACTTACAGCATCATCAAAGGCCGGTTGCTCTCATACCATGTCTATGTGGTGTGGGAGATTAAAAATCCCTTGGGTCGCTAAAAGTGTAGGCTCGGGCTTTCTATCAACCAGCAGTGGAGTGGGGAAGACCAGTCGTCTGTGACTGGGATTTCCCCTGCTTGGGACAACTAATGTACCAAAAGAAAATGAGAGACAAATAAGTGTTCACACTTCCTGTCTACCATTCGCTATATCGCTATATGTAGATATCTGTGTATGTATACATATATAAGCATAGGCAATAATAGAACTTTATACACTGATTTCAGTGGTATAAAATTTATTTTGATGTGATAATCGGTTCAAAAGTTATGAGCATTTTTAAATATAATTTTGAGGGATTTTCTCATCCAAAAAGGAAATTGGCCAAATTAGCAAATTGACAAAGCCCGAAATTAGGCAGTTCTGTGCTTGGCCTTCCAAATGGCCATAGTGGCGACTTCTGTTGAAATAACTTGCGTGCACGCACTCGCGAGTTTACAGGTATATCTTCAAGGGTTCACTTGCTGTGCCGCGTTGACCATGTTTCTACACAAAGAGTTGGTCGCATGATGTTCGAACACTTAGCATGGGAATGCAGATTTATTGCGAGGTGGTTTTCTTTCCTTGTATTTTTCCATAAAAGGTAAAATTATATCAATTATTGTGTTTTAGGCGGAACGTTCGTGTTGTTCGGATGCGATTGACCCACTTAAATCTAGTTATCACTATCATATGCTACGAGCCGAGTGATAAGCCTAAAGCATATACATAGTTGTTATAATACCATTACTACTTTCTAGTATAGTTTATTCAGCCCAACTCAGCATGTGTGACTTAAACGTAAAGGTAGTAAGCACAATAAGCCAAATTTGCGAGATACGCTATCTGCCATTAATAAAGAACAAAACTGGAATTTGACTTACTGATTGCTGTTCTTTTGATATTCGGATGCGTGATGTTAACCTTCCACTTGATTGAGTTTGCCCGTAATGATTCAGGGTCAGTGCTGCTTCTGTCGTTTGTTACAGCTGTTTGCAAACAGTTCGGCACAGAAAGGAGGTAATATTTGAGAGTAGCGGCTCGACGAGCGCTAAATAGGTTTGTAGGTCTTGCCCTCCCGATATCATTTCTGCCAACCAAACAGCTGGGCCCCAGCTGCCCCTCAGCCCCCTGCGCCTCCCGCACGACCTTCCGTGAGTCTACTGAGTAACTGAATACGTGACCTATATCCTCCACATAGGGAAAAGTGGAACGATGCTGACGTGCGTGTGTCTGAGCGCGTATGTGTGTGTGCGTGTGCGTGTGCGTGTGTGTGCGCGCAATGGGCCGTTAACGCCTCTGGGGCGACACCTGTACTCCAAGTAGTTCTATAGCTGTGTTCACACGGGCAAAGTTTATGTCGACTTAGACAAGTCGATTTATATGAATCGATTTAGTGTTGTGTCCACACATGGAGCGGTTTAAGGCGGAAATCGATATTTTTTCATGAGCAAGTCCCCCCCCCCCTGTATCTGGCGAGCACTGCTATTTGTTTAGTTTACACTAGTCGATTCGACAATATGAATAACGATGCCGATGTAGCTGCTATGTTAATATCGCTTGGAATTTAGGGTTAATTTAATTAAATTTCATTATTTGAGTATGTAATTCTGTTAAATATGATCGCATTCAATAGATTTCGGCCTAATCGGTCCCTTACACTGCCGGGCACCAGCAATAGTTACACCTGAGCCTGTATCCGGCGAGCACTGCTATTTTACACTATCACCGCCCGGGAACCAGCTAAATCGCTTCATCTATACTACCTTGGGGAGGTGGTTTACTTGAAGCAAACTAGATGAATCGATTCAGCCCTAAATCGCTTTAGCGTAGCATCCACACGGCGAATGTGAGTCGAACTAGGCAAGTCGATTAAATGAATCGTTTTAACTCGTCAGTGTGAACGGGGCTTAATTGTGACACAGGCGCTTGTCACTTGGTCATGCAGTAACCGAGAATGGTCATTATGGTAGTTACATAAATTGGCCCATAGTAGGTAGGCTACATATAAAAATAGATGTGAATAACATACAAGTAATAGTATGTGTAATATTATATAAAAGATTCACCCTGTACTTGTAGTACTGTGAATCTTTTATCTAGTGTAATATATGCGTAGTAGATTTTTAGGCACGTGCATAGAACAAAGGAATCCGATACTGATCACGTGATAGGGGCATGGGCGCCTTCTGCGTTTAGCGCCCGGCCGATAAAGTCACTCGTTAAATTAAAGGGACCAGATATAGGTCGCTGGCGACGGAAACCGTACTCCGACAAATGCTCTCCAAGCACAACCTTGTTTGGTTTTTATGTTTAAAGAACCAAATATGTGTGGGGAGAGTAGGGGACCCGCTTCACCACCAGAAGTGGGTCAGTTCTGAGGCTGGTACTAGCTGGCAGCTGTTGTTTTAAAAATGGCTGGGTGAGTGGAGAGAAGGGAGAGTAAAACTGGGGTATTTTCAATCTTCTTTAGAGTAGTTCAAGCAGGAAATATATTTGTGTAATGTAAAATATATGTTAGTACAATTACATTGCATAATTCAATGAGAAACAGATATAGATGAAAAACGTTTTTTTGTTGATGAATGTAAAAAAGGTTCTGCTGTGTATGGGGTTTGAACCCACACCACCAACAAGTCCAACACTCTAACCACTAGGCCACAGAGACCACACATAATTAGTAGTCTCACTTCAGGCTATTTGTGTATAGGACGTCACATATACAGTGTATGTATGTATGTATGTATGTATGTATGTACGTACGTATGTATGTATGTATGTATGTATGTATGTATGCATGCATGCTTGTTTGTTTGTTTGTTGTTGTTTTACATCCTAGCAACATCTAAGGTCATATCAGCATGGGTACCGACTTGTGACAGTGCGCACACATGGCAACTCTATAGTGCTGCCCCACTGGAATACCAGGCTGCCAGCACCATGACCTGATATCCCACTCAGTCACATTATCATGACACTGAGCCAACCAGTCCTTATCCTATCCTAATAATGCCGAGCGCCAGACTAGGAAGCAACAAGTATCAATTTTAACGTCATTGGTTTGACTCAACCAGGATTCGAGTTAGAGCGTCCGTCTCCCATGTTGGTAGATTGTGGGGTCGTGAGTTTGAATCCTGGTGTGCTACTCGTATGCTACTCGTACGCTACTCTACTCATAAGCTACTCGTACGCTACTTGTATGCTACTCGCACGCTCCACATGCCAATCAAAACTGTCAAAAAATGTCACAGCACGCTCCCATACGCTCCTCATAGGTTCCACATACGCTCAAAACCACCCGAGAGGTCACCAAAGGTCATCATAGACCGGCACGCGCAGGACTTACTTAGGTTTTCAATACGCTCCCGCCATATGCCGTAATGTGACAGGGACTTAACCAGAAGTCAAAAGCCGTGTTCACACCCACAACTTTAGGCTGAACTAGATAAGGCAAACTAGAGGAGGCGAACTAGTGTCGTGTCTACACACGGAGTGGTTTAAGGCGGAAATCGATATCTGCGCATGAGCAAGTCCATACTAACCAGCACCAGTTTCGGTTAGTCGACGTCGCCACGAGAGAGTGTGGGTTCGACCTAGATATGTATGGAATGAATCGTATTGGTTTGGAACAGTCAAAACTTCTGTTGGGCAGTGAAAACCTTAAAATAAATCATGAAAAAAATATCTGTGCACCTCTAGCAGGTTCATAGACCAAATTATATAATATGCGCTTTTGATCGACCGCAAAATAAACAAACTCAGGTCTCGTCTGCGCATGCGGGTGACGTCTTTAATCCAGCTCATCTAAGCCGCTACCCTTCACACTAGTAACTTGGGCCGACTTAAGCTAGTTCGGTTCATCTTGACTACCTCGCGGCATGGTTTACTTGAAGCGAACTAGATGAGGCGAATCAGCCCTAATCCGCCTCAGCGTCGGGTCCACACCGCGAATGTGAGTCGAACTATAGGAGGCGAACTAGTTGAGGCGACTTAACACCTGTGTGTGTCAGACGTACTTTCACACGGTGTCAGATAAGGACAATGCCGCCTATCAACACCCTGCAGAGGCTCAGGCCGCCAGGCCAGTTAATTCTAAGCAACAACACAAGATCTACCTGGAAAACATGGATCAGAGCATATGATATATTTACCTCGGTACTATGCCTCTGGCTACTCATAGCCCAGGGAGAAGGAAGCACATCCGGCTCCAGCAATTAGCATAATCAGCTCACAGGAGGAGGATGTGTTGTGAGTAGCTCTGGCAGTTTTTCTATATTTACTACAAAACCAAACAGGTTAGTATCTTTCAAACTCGATATGTTGGTTTAGTTCACATTAGCCATACAAAGTTTTTTTTAACTTTTCGATAAGGTATTACTGGTTTTCAGATTAGTTTCGATCATAATTGGCCTTATCGAAAGAACAATGCTTCCATTGTTTGGTTATTAATTAAGCCACCCATTGCCGAAAGGACAGATGTTTGGCAGGAGCCAGTTACATCATTGGGGATTCATTCCCTGGGTCTCATTAAGATTCCCCCGGCCCTGTTGTGATTCTCATTAAGGTGTATAGTATTTTCCTATCGTCCTATAGTATTTTCTTCAACTTGTTGGCGAAAAAAGCCACAGGTGGAAGAAGTTTGTAGGTGCTTAGAGTGTGGGAGGGCACCGCTACACTGGTCCCTACCCCTTGTTAGGATCGGTTGGTTACCCATACTGTTATCCTGCGACTGTCGGTTAGCCATACGCCTGCATTAAACATTGATTTAAAGCCATAAAATACACACCTTGTATAATTATACTCTAATAATCAGTGTGCTATTTCACCTAAGACAATGCCTAATCATTCTTCTTTTTACACATAGTCTCGGAGCCATGGCTATGAAGCGGAGTAAGGCAGAGGCAACTCACGCACTCAGTGCAGATGAAGACGCCACACCGCCTGTGTGGGTACAAAGGTCACCCTCTCCAGAACAAAGGGATTCTGAGGAGGCAGGGGGGTTCGAAAGCGGCCCCGCTGATGAGGACAGAGACAAGCAGCTTGCCAGGCTAGTGCAACAGAAAATGGAGGAAATGTTGCCATCTAGAGCGGGTACATCAAAGAAAAGGCGAAGCAAGGTACCGCAAGACTCCGATGAATCGGAATGGGAGGACTATTCCGAGGATCAGGCATCAACTGAGGACGACTCTGAGGAGGAGGTGTTTGTGTCTGCGCGGAAGTGCAAACACATAAAGAAGAATTCGTCAGAAGGAGACAAGTACACGAGAGCCCATAAAAAGAAGCCCCTCGTGAAGAAAACAATGAAAAAGTCTAAGAAGAGAAAGAAACACAAATCCTCCTCTTCAAACTCGTCGTCAGACTCATCGACGATGTGCTTAGACTCTGACACTAGGCACTCCGGCAAATACGCTAAATTGTGTGGGAAAGAAACAAAAAGGTGTAAAGTGCTTATACGTAAGAAAATACACATAACGACCCTCATCAGGAAGACCATTCAAGGCCACTTTAACACCTTCAAACCAGCGGAGGTCATAATCAAGATGGCGGAGAAATTCAAAGGAATTAAAGGAATTGCGGGATCCGCCATCAAACAGATGGACCCTGAAGTAAAACTCAGTGAGGAGAGGACAAAGTTTGAGACGGCTCTCTACGGCTGTCCACCAGGGTTACTCTCAGCTCTTACAGCCACTGCGCCCATCGCCAACAGGATGATGGCACAGAACAAGTTTTATATGAACGGAGGAATTGCGTTACTAACGGCAACCAGCAACTTCCTCTCCTATCAATCAATCAATCAATAGTTCCATCCTCTAGTCGAGGGTTGGATGCAATGGTTCTCCACTTGTCCCGATGTTGTGCTGTTCTGATAGACTGTGAATAATTCAAGCCTGTCCACTGTGAAATATTTGTAAACCATGATGTTCTTGGTCTCCCTCTCCCTCTGCTGCCATTCACCTTCCCTTCCAACAATGTACGGTATATTGAACTCTGACGAATGATGTGGCCAAAATAAATAAGTTTCTTTGTCTGTATAGTGGCAAACAAGCTTTTCTTATTTTTAATTTTTCTGAGAACTTCTTTGTTGGTGATCTTCTTTGTCCATGATATTTTCATCATCCTTCGATAAGTCCACATCTCAAATGCTGCTAAACGTTTGTACATTTTCTTAGAGATTGTCCATGTCTCTGCTGATTGTCGAATTCTCAATTTTCTTTAGTTAAGTGTACATATACATTTCTTCTTTCTGCTCACATCGACACACAGGCGTCGAATCTCTAATGCAATGTTTTGTTTCTACGATACCGTCAAGTCGATGCGTCGACCCTGAGTCCTTGACACACTTGCGCCGGCAGGCTAGACGGCGGGTGCACACAGGTTTGTTGACGTCCTCGACGCTCTTGGCGGTTCACGAGCTGTACGTAATACACAGGTAGCATGTAGACTGTGTATGATGTAATCGACACTCTTGCATGTGAGAAGCTAAATAAATACTAAATAATGTTTTTTGGCAGAAGACGTGAGCGGGAAAGTGAATCGGTGTGATCTGGAGCTCGGGTAGGAAGGTTGTGGTAGCGGGACAAGGAGGGAAGTCACATGATCGATGTGTGGGGACGGGTCAGCTGGTGGGGTCGGGTCAGATCGCCCCCTAGCGTTACTGGGATTTAGTAGCAGTGGCTCCACCTATCGCTTCATTATGCAGGGTTCTCCACCCGTAAATTAGTCATGTTACCTGTAACATGCGCAATGGCTAGGAAAGGACATATGTTCCCATACATTGATGATTCATTTATTGTCGCGCAAACACAACAACAATGCCAAGCAGCAGTAGATAAGCTATGTAAAACGTTTACAAATTTAAGTTTCTACACACATGAAACTAAATCAGTACTAACACCAACAAACTCAAATTTCTGGGTTTCTTTATTGATACCATATAAATGACAATTTCGTTAACAGAACAAAAGGTAGATAAATTTACAACAACAGCAAACCAAATTATTACAATTGAACAAACCAAAAATACAACAAGTCGCAGTCTTGATAGGAATAATGATAGCCTATTCACCAGCTATCTTATATGTCCAGGCCCATATCAAATCCTTAGAGATAGATAAAAACTTGGAACTGGCTCGCACATAAGGAAATTTCGAGCGGCCTATGACAATTTTGACCGAAGGCCAAAACGATATAATTTGGTGGCTTTCACACATAAACAACTCACCCAACCCGATTGGATGGGAGAGCCTAACACTACTGTCACAACAGACCCTTCCTTGGAAGGCTGGGGGGCCCATAGAGACCAGCAGACAACAGATGGCCATTGGATAGAAGATGAAATCTCCAACCACATTAATGTACTAGGGCTTAGAGCCATTTAGCTAGGACTCCGTAGTCTGGTTCACATTCCTCAAAATCATGTAAGAGTTTTAACAGATTATATTTGCAATATGGGAGGGACTCGCTCCAAACCATATAAAAACCTGTCAAAACTCATTTGGGATTGGGCAGAGAAACACAAAATACGGCTAACAGTAGCACATATTCCAGGCAGTCAAAACACTTTGGCTGACAGGAAAAGCAGACACTTCCATGACCATTTAGAATGGTCATTGAACCACAACATTTTCGACATTATTTGTCACAAATGGGGCAAGCCAGAAATTGATCTCTTTGCATCACGTAACAACAAAAAGTTACCAAAATATGTGTCTTGGCATCCAGAGCCAGAAACCTGGAGAGTAAATGCATTTGATATATATGCCACTGCTGCAGGAGTTGTTACAAGAACTAAACGAGTCCAGTGTTGTATATTCCTGCACGTCGCTGGCGAAGAAGCGCAGAAAGTCTTCGCAAACACGGTCTTCACCCTCAAAGACAAAATTGACATGCTGAGCGAGGCCTTCAAAGTGTGGTATCGCTTTAATACGCATATAATCAGGCTAGTGAAAACATCTCTACCTATGTTATGGCGCTAAGAGACAGAATCAAATACTGCAAATTGAAGACTCACTGCTACGTGTTTGCTTGGTTGTCAGCGTAAAAAACACAACTCTTAGAAACAAAATGCTGCAAACCGCCGATTTCACACTTGGGCCATGCATAAACATGTACAAATTGAGTGAATTCAGTGCTGATCAAATGGAGGAGAAAAAATCAAACGTTGAAACAAAGGAAGTAGAGTATCTGAACAAATACACAGTTCCACGCATGTAATCTATACAAGTTTTAGTCTCAATCTTAGTGACCCTTTGGTCTAAATTGTTGCCCTTTCTAGGATATGTAGTATACATTGTCTTAATCACTCTGGCCCTGCTCCCAGATGCTCGGGATCAAGTTTGTTACCGGGTAGTTGTTGTTGTTGACCGGCCGGTTGTAGAACCTCCTGAAGGTTCCCTCCCCCGACCACCCTGCTGCTAATAGGATTGTGGCCAGTGGTACCTGTCTCCTCGCCGCTGCACTGTCTGCATGAGTAGGGGGTGTAGTCCCTCATGTTCACGTCCGCCTCCGCCATTGTGGTCTTCACGTACCTAGTCAACGTGTCCTGTGCCACCTTTACATGCGGCGGCCTGGTTGTTGCGAACATGGCCGGTGCCGCCGCCAATAGGTCGTTCCTACCCACATATGTCCTCAAATGACCGTACACACACAGTTCCGGTACCACATATTCCTTGAAGTTCAGTACTAGCAGGTTCCTGCTGGGGTCATTCCCCCACACAAAGTCTGCCCGTTTCATCAGCCCCAGCGCTTGTAGGCGTTGGCCCGTTGCTAGTAGGAACAAGCATAACGTCCTCTTGTTCAGCTTTTCTACACTCAATTGTTACGTCGGTCCCCACCCCTGCAAGAAATCTAGCAGTGGTTTAGGATCCCAGATCGTCGTGTATTTTGGGCTGTCCGGTTTTAGGTTGCCTATCCCCTTGAGGAGTCGATTTACCAGGGGGAGGGGGTGTTCTCCGAACGGCACCCCACCTACCTTTACGAATGTGGACAGCAGTGACTTGACCGTGTTTATAGTGTTGCGTGCTGCCCCACTAGAAAATAGTGTCTGCAGGTAAGCTATGCCCTGTTGTATTGTTGATCTTGTTGGATCGATCAATTGTGCCTCACAGTGTGCAACCCACCTCTTCAGGACCAACGTGTATTGTTTCTGGGTGGCCGTTGCCCAGGAAGCCGTGAGGGTGTGTGCGGCTGCCCTGTTCATCCCCATGGCCTCGAACATGCCGCCTAGAGTGGTGTGATCAGCAGCATGCTGTTCGTCAAGGGGAACTGTTTCCCCTCGTTCCCCTTCAGTGATAGCGTACCTGGCTTGACCAGAATGGTCCATGATGTTGCGTAGCCCCCTCAGTTTGTGGAGTAACGGGTACCAGGGCTGTGTTGGCCACTCCGGTGTCATCAGGATGCCCCTCGGTCATTCCTGCATGATCTTGTTGATCACCCTCGACAGGCAGCTGAAAGGTGGGAACACGTAAGCATTAGCATCTCTCCAGCTCAGCGCCAGTGTGTCTGTCCCCCATGCCTGTCTATCATATTCCCGTGTTACGTATTGTTCTAACTTCCTGTTCTCTCTTGAAGCGAACAGATCCACTATGGGCTTGCCCAACCTGTTAAATATGTCTCTGACTGTGTCATCGTCTAGCGTCCACTCCCCTGTGTCCGTAAACACTCTCGACGCCCAATCAGCCTCGGTGTTATCGATACCCGGGCAGAATCTAACCGATATCATAATATTATTCTTCTCAGTTATGTCCCATATCTCCTCTGTCTCTTGTTGGCACGTCTTTGACCTCGCAGATCAACCCCTTTCCTATGCATGCTACCGTCATGGTGTTGTCTGCGAACACCCTTACATGTTTACCCGTCACTTTGTCTGCTAGGTGTTCCAGTGTACGTCTCACTGCTCTTAATTCTAGTACATTAATGTGTGTGTTTTCACTGACTGTCTCGTCCCATTGCTCCCCATAGTGTACCTGGTGTGTCTGACTGTAGTAGCCCCGTCCGTGTGAGGAGGCGTCTGTATAAACACATATGTTGACTGGTGACGGTTTGTATGCCCTCATGGCCTGCTCTAGATTGTCTATCCAATATTGGATGCATTCCCTCACTCTGCGTGTGAGCGTGGATCCTTTATCGTAATTACCGTTAGTATCCCTTAGATTCCAGTTGAGGGCCCTTATCATTGATTTTGACTTTATTCTGGCCCACTTGTTGCCCTGGTCTGTAGCCACTAGCTTCCCAATTAGTGCTACCAGTGTTTTGATTTTTAGGTTCGTATTTTGCAATACTTCCCTGGCAAAGTCTATCAGTTCTTTACACTTCTTCCTGGGCAGGTCTACTCTCATTAAGTTTGTGTTTATTCTGAACCCCAAGAACTGAAGTTCTCATGTCGGTTGTAGTACCGACTTTTCTTTATTTATCGTGAAGCCTAATTTCGTTAGTAGTCCTAGCGTGGTTCTCACTGCCTCTCTTACCTCTGCTTCTGTATTGCCTATCAAGATTGTATCGTCTATGTAAAAGCATAGTAGTATATGGTGTCATGACCTCAGGTGACTCATTACCGCCTTCATAATTTTCGTGAATACCCTGGGTCCCGAGCTTAGTCCATTTGGGAGGACTCTGAAATGGTATCTGGTCCCCCCGTGTATGAACTGCAGTAGGTCTCTGTCTGCCTCCCTGATTTCTATGTCTATGCTTGCCAGCCAAGCCCTTTGTGTTAATGGCATTACCATGTTTAACTGTTCCATTTTGAAATGCCTGTAGACTATAAATTCATTCAATTTTGATAGGTTTAGTATTGGTCGGAAGTCTCCGTCCTTCTTAGGCCTTAGAAATAGGTGTGAAACAAATGTGCGCTTGGTGTGTTTGGCTTCCTCTATCACCCGTTGTTCCCGCATTTCTATTATTTTTTCCCTTAAAATCTTATCGTTCCCTTTACCGGTTCTACTGCCTGGCCTGGTAGGTTTGTGATCTCGATTTTTATACCTTTCACCATTAGCTTCACCCACGCATTGTCAGTAACAGCTTCCCATTCACGTGCTCTCTTGGTCACGCCCCTTGCTTCAAAATTGTTATGATTTTTACTCACTTTGTTTACTGCCTCGCTGGCCTCGCTCTGTATCCCGCACCTCTGCCACACCCACCTCTCTGTGGGCGTGTCTGTCCGCCTCTGCTTTGTCGGTGGTGGTCCTGCCTGTGGCGTGCGGAATACTGGGCGTTGTTGTGGGGGGGGGGATATTGGGCTGTGTGGCCTCTCCCCTGGCCGCCTCTGTAGTTTCCCTGCTTGCGCTCTGGTCTCGTGTAATGCCTGCCATTGCCTCTCACTATGGCATTGGCCGTTTTCTGGTTTGCCTCCATTCTGGTGACCTGTGCAGCCAGGTCTTCTCCTAGGAGGTATTTGAAGCCCCTGCTTCCCTCCTTTTTTGCTAGAGTTTTGATCTGTGCCTGCAGTGTGGGACCAACATTGTCCCGCCTGAGGCCCAGAATTGTGTTGCTAGTGCGCGCTAATAGTTTCAGGGTCGTAACCAGCGCCTCGGCCATCTCCTTTTTGGACAGCGGTCTGCCCTTCTCTATGCCGTCCAGGGCTTTAGCAAGTGGCCTAGCGGCGTACTGCACACCCCACTGGGCTGCCGCTAGTGCCGCATCATTGTCCCTCACTCGTTGCTGCAATGTGTTTTCGATTTCCGGGTTCATGCGGGATTTCTGGAGCACTTCCGCATTCCCAGGCTTTGGCAGCATTGTGAAACAGCTCCGTGACCTCTGTTTTGGTAATCGGGCTGTTCCATAGCGCTGTTATCAACTTGGCTGTGTTGTCTGCCAGGTTGCCACACTCTGCGTCCAGCGGCGCCTTCTCTGCCGGTATGAACTGTTCGAGATACGAACAGTTGTCCTCAGGTGCCCTCCCCATGGCCTCGTTGTGTCCTGGCGTGGTCTGGGTGGGTGTGGCCGCACGCGCTTGTTGTTGGCCCGCCACCGGGGTTGGTGTTCTGACGCTGTAGGGTGGCGGTGGCGTGTTCACCGGTGTTGCCACCCTCGTCTGTTGTGCGTCCCTTCTTGGCGTGGTAAAGGCCGACGGTCTTGGCCTTAGTACTTGCCTGCCTGTCGGTAGCTCACCCCCTCCCGCCAACAGTGGTGGGGAGGAAGCATGCGAATCTCCCTGAGACCAGTTTATAGAGTATCCCGCCCTTCTGTTCCGGATCTCCTCCTGGAGTTCCAGCTTTCTCGCCTCCAGCCTTTCCAGCTTGGCGATCGGGGTTGGTACGTAATCCGGTCCTCTCCATTGGTCTCCACACGCTGGATCCGGGGGCGGACTGAAAGTGTTCGAAAGGTCCGCCACTACCATTCTCAATCCCCTGTGTAGTCCTCCCACTGGAGGCGGTGTGTATGTAGGTGATGTGGCTGCGAGCACTAGCCGCCTCCCGTCATTGTCCGTAAGGTTTACCGTGTCCTGGGACGGTGGTGGTTTGCCTACGGCGCCCGGGTAGCGGTGTTCATCCTGAGTCAGTGTCTCTGCCCCGTTGGCCGTCATCTCTATGTCCGCCTCGGAATTGGTGTCCGATTCGTGGGGTAGTGGTACGTAAAGTGCCTCAGAAGGTGACTCCAGTCTTCTCCTTTCCGCCCGTTCAATGAACTCAGTCAGGATGCTGGCTGCCCGTTCGCCTTTCCCATTGCTATGGTAGTCGTTGGAGGAAGCCGGGGAGGGCGTGGTGATATGTGGTGTGCCATGTTTAAGTGAGCCGTTGGAGGTGCTCAGGGTAGGCCGCCCTTTCCAACCGGTTCCTAATTAGATTACGCCCCTGTCTCATCTTCTGGCCGCCAAGGCGTCGGTCTGTGAGGCGTCCCACCCGTTGTCCATACCTCCTGACCGCGGCCGCTGGGTGTCCCCGTGCCCTGACCCTTCCCCCGGGTCAGTCCGGTGCGGCGTCCGTCCCCCCCCCCACCGGGTATGGAGGAGAGGGGGGGGGGGGGGGTCCGCGGCCCGGCCATGGCCATAGCTCGATCTCACCCAAAGTGTGTGCTCAATCACGATGCCCGACAAATGGCACGCCGGTCGAATGTCTAACCTCCGGTACAGGCAAGCCTGACCGCGCGCAACGCAGAGGTTTGTATAAAGGACCCATAGGTCTGGCCCGTAGGCCTTGCCCGTAGGCCTGGCCCGCAGGCCGTCCCGCCGTAGCGGAGGCAACCCTAAGGCACCATACGTACCGGGCAGTTATCAGCTCTGTGATAATGTCCTAGCCTCCGGTACAGTAAGTACTGACTGCCCGCAATGCAGAGGCTGGGTGGCCGGTAGCTCACCCGCTGATACTCCTATCAGCCGCTGTCGTCATCAGAGGCCCATGGCCCTCTACCACGCAGCGCGCTGTATGACGTCCTGCTCTCGCGATAGCTAATCCAAAAGTGACGAAAGCTCGACCGACATGACATCCAGTAGTGGCTGGCCCTCATGGCCTGATTACCATCATAATTCCACGCCAAAACATGTGCAGTGGCCCATGTAGGCGTTCACCGTTGTGCGGTAGTTGGTCCATGTGCCGGTGTGGCGGTTTCAGCGCCCGGTCAGTTTCAGCGCCCTGCCGTGGCTTCTGCGCATGCGCGGATTTTCGCACGTTGCAGCGAGCACTGCTATTTCTTTTGTTTACACTCGGCGATTCGACGCCGATCTAGCTGCTACGTTAATATCGCTTGGAATTTAAGGTTAATTTAATTAAATTTCATTATTTGAGTATGTAATTCTGTTAAATATGATCGCATTCAATAGATTTCGGCCTAATCGGTCCCTAACACTGCCGGGCACCAGCGATAGTTACAGCTGAGCTTGTAGCCGGCGAGGCCACGGGTGTTTTGCATATGTCTTAAAATCCGCGCATGCGCAGAAGCAACGGCAGGGCGCTGAAACTAATCGGGCACTGAAACCGCCACACCGGGCGCCCTTTGTTGCCTCCTGCCTCTCCATCGCCACCGCCGTCAGGCTCTTGTATGCCGGTGTCGCAGTTTGAGTACCCTGCCAGTTTGAGCGCCCTTCTGTTGCTTCTGCGCATGCGTGGATAGAGACAACATTAAAACCACCCTAACTATCACAGTAATTTGTGATTTTTGGTGCTTTGAAAGCAAATTTCTCTTGTTTCTATTAAATAGTTCAGATCTTTCTCTACAACTTCACATTCAGCTTTTTTTTTATCAGCCAATCGGCTAACACTGGCACTGACACTCAGACTATCCCAACTTTCACTATTATCTCTGTTTTTAATACTTTCAGAGTAAATTGCTCTTAGGTTACATTAAATACTTCAGATCTTCCTCTTCAATTGCACATTAAGATATTTTTAATCGATCCAATGAAAGCTTTTAAATCTATTTTACAAAAATATCCTTTCTCAACAGGTTCATAATCCCGCCAACCGTGTTTATAAACTCATTAAATTTGCGTATTTACTCTGCAACTCATTTATATAATAACCGTAAAGTTCTTGGATATGATCAATATATATTATATATATATATATAGGTAACACTCTGGTCTAGTGGTTAGCTATGTATGGGTCACTCCACTATCAAGTTGTTTTTTTTGTTTAAAAAAAGTAAATTTGATAAAATCAGTTATTACTGTTTTATGTTTAATTTTGAATAAACCCATAACTCTCCACTTGACCAAATTTGACCATTGATTCTTTAATACGAAATTAGTATTTTTTTTCTCTAGCTTCAATTCTTATCTCTAGCCTAATATATATATATAGTATTAAAGCGAATCCCTGTTCCTTAAGAAAATATTCGTCATAATTAGCCGCATACCATAATACTTGATTCTTTGCTCCTGAAATACTACAGACAATTATGCAAAACGTCAACAGCACGGTGTGGGAAAATTAAAGCATGCAATGTACAATTTATACCATTATAATATGTGTGTAGTGCGGTTATATGTATGTGATGAAAAGTGTATTTGTAGTTAGTTCACATTCATATTCACGATATATTTTTCTATAGAAATTTAGAATTTAAACCAAAAGCAAATATATGTATTTCACGAATAACATAGATCCCGAAAACAATATACCCTAGTGTCTTGCCCTGTCTGCTTAATTGTTGACTTGATCCCTCCCGAACTTGCGATCGCCCGCATATCGTCTGTGTTCCTGGTTCACTCCGGCCACAAACTTGTAGATGCGGGGATGTTTGTCGTCGCTTGTTTTATTTGTGTGTGACTAAAGATTGTGTATTAAATACAAAGTTTTATATTAATGAAATCAATTATTACCAGCATTGTTGTTTGAAAAACAAATAGTATCATATATTAAATAGAATTTTCTTTATCTAGCTCGAGCAGAGAATCAGTATATTTGGAGCATGAATTATGAATACAACGAATATTTATGGTTACATTTAATTTACCCAATTTACAATAAAGAGAAAAAACTTACTCGATTTGGAATAATTAACATTACATATTATTAATATCAGATCATCAGGAATCATTGTAGTGCTTATTTTATGCTTGATAGTATATATATATTATCTTCTACACTAACAAGTTAACAAGCAATTAACAAGTTAATAAACATGGGTACAATCTCAATCAGGCAGAAATGCATGCACATTGTTCATGTTGCTTTGGCAACATGTGTAATTTGGCACTCGGGACCGAATCGCATCCTAGCATTGATCTCTATGGGATGGTGGCGCCACCTACACTATACCCCAAACTATACTACTGCCCTGCCGCCTGGCGGTTCGGGCCTGCACTGACGACCTGAGCACCGAGTAGCTCACTTTCGCCAGTGAGCCCGAACCTGCCGCGTGGCTACTGCAAGTCTCCGTCTTTTCTTTCTCAGCATCATGCTGTCAACCCGCAACAAACAACACAGGCAAGCTACCACAGAGCCAACATCAGTGCCTGATCCCGCTCCGGCAAAAAAAGACCCGCAGACGACCGCGATCAGTCGTTCTGCGCGAAAAAACCACCAACAAAACACTATCACGCTCAAGCCACACCGAGGAGCGGCACGAGAGTGACCGACCCACCGACAGCCTCAACGGCTATGCCGAGACATGGAGGAATTCCGACACATCCTCACTAATGGCCGCCCTCAATGGTTTCCAGGATAGAATGGACGACAGACTGGATAAGATATCGAAGAATATGACAGAACGACTCGACGACATCAAGCGTTCAGCGGCGAAACCGCCTCGGCCCGGCTCACCGCGCGTGGATTTCCAAGATGGCAGCCAAGAGACGCGTCCCATGACCACGATGCGGCATGCCGATAACGGCTGACAGCCCTCCCCCAGGACTGATACCTACAACCGCAGGCGCACACGCAGTGACAGCCGTAACCGTAACAATAATGGATACGCCACGGCTAACACACGCCCGGAGCAGTACTACTACGCCACCCACAACGACCACTCCAGAAAACGTGAGTTTGTTCCTTTTGTTAACCCTTTCCGTACCCCCGCCGCCATTGCCCGAGACCGCGCCACATCTCGCAACCCCTTCTACGACATTATCTCCACCGGTGACCAGGAGGAGACCGATAGGAGTGACGTGGTCAACGAGCTTTTGGCCGCGGCCGGCACGGCATTAGGCGACAAGCAAGGTAATAATGTAATAGCCCCCCACAGATATGTTATTCGTGGCCATCGTAGTACTAAGATCGGTCTCGACCAAGCAACATGGGCCGAGTACTTTGCCGTGCTGTGCCGGATGATCAAGGACAAGGCGATGCCGACCAGCTGGAAAGAGCCATTGCTCGACCACCAACAGCAGCTCGCAACAATGGCAACACACTACGACTGGCCCACATGCCGACAATGGTCTGAAAGCGTCTTCACAATGGTTCGCTGACGGCCGCCTGCCATATGGCTGGGCTGACCAATATGCGATTAAAGCTATCCAGCATGACGCATGCGTAGAGGGTTTGCGCCTCGACGGGAAGAAGCCACACCGCGGCAACAATGACGATTCCGCGGCACGGTAAACAGAGAGCACCACGAGCCGAGCTGACAGGCCCTGCTACGTATGCCCGGTATATAAAAAAGAAACGGACGGAAAGCCATGCTCAAAATGGAACTGGGGCGAAGAGTGTGGCTTCCCCACCTCACACGGTGTACAACCTGACCGCAAATGTTACCTGTGCGCGTGGTGCGCCAACAAATACTCTAAAGCAAACCCTCACCCCGAGAAGGACTGCCAAAACAAGAAGCGGTTCTTTGATCGCAAGAATGGCGCAGACAAACCCGCTCCCAACGCGGATTTTTAGTGGGTGGCCGACCCGTCGGATTAACTATCGACGGCACGGACTCTGCTCACCATATAGTCGATTCCTGGCCCGGCGGCACCCGCACCGGCCCGCTCCCACACGACCGAATCTCCAGCCCGCCGTTGGAGCACTGGCAGTCGCCCTTCCCTACTGACGCCCCATCTGGCCGGGCGCCTGCCGCCGGCCTGCTGTCAACACCACAGGCACATAACCCCCCCCACACCCTATGACCTATATCCTGTACATGTCGTTGTCGCCGCTGCAGAAGCCACTGTCCATTGCGCCCCGGTGATGCCGGGTGGCGCCGCCGTCGCCGCACCCCGGCCACGTGCGCTTGTTGTGATGTCTGGGTCTCGGGACGAAGCCACCCACGCACATGGCTCCCCACCGATCACACCAGGTGGCGGCACCACTACAGACTCCGACGCACACGGTTGCCTGGCCTTCACACCAGGCTGGTGCCACCGCGACTGCCATGCCCCTCAGGCACGCCAGTCGGCACCACCCCCCCTGACCACACCACTGACACACACCGACTACAAACCGACGGCTTGCAACGCCACCAGCAGCCGGACGATATTGACACAGTCCTAGACGACCATGGGGCAATGTTGCGCCACCCTACAACCCCCCCATAACACCGACAGAATACAGATCTACTCTACACGCCATGTGGCCGTATACCATACCGATGCTCTGGATGGACAATATCGCATACATGAGACTATACAACAGCGTCCGACAATGCGCCCTCCCCAACTACATGGGCAAGCGCATCCCCGTTCCCTCCGGTCTCAACATACCAGCATGGCGGCACCTGCTAAAGGACTACCACGACCGACAGATAGTGGACTTCCTCGAGGTTGGCTGGCCGGTGGACTACACCGCACCACTACCACCAGTGCCGGCCACGGCCAACCACACCGAGGACACCGCCAATGCCACCCACATCGCCGACTTCGTGTACAAAGAGGTCGAGTGTGGTACGCTCATCGGCCCTTTCAAGAACCCCCCCCCCCCCGTTCAAGCCCTGGATGCAAGTAAGTCCGATGATGACCCACCCCAAATGCAACTCAGCGGGCAGGCGCGTGATCGTTGACCTCTCGTACCCAGGCAAGGCTAGCGTGAACGCAGGCATACGGCGGGCCCAGTACCAAGGCGCCCCCATGTTGTATACACTACCAGGGATGCTCGACCTAAACGCCTAGGGTTGGACCATGTGGGCTTAGGCTCAACCCAATTGGCAAGCCCGGGTACCACCAAAACGGATGCGGTGTTAACTGTCAAGGAAGCCGGTGTGCAGTCTGATGCTAGCGCGGGACGGCCGGTGATCGCCCCTCGTGATTCTATCCCAGTGGAGTCGGTATTGTGGGATGGCATGGAGCAGATAGTGCATTGCGTTTCTGCTTTGGCTCCCGCACCTTTGGACGACTGTATGCAATTTATAGTGCAGCATCAGGGGTGCGACCTGTCTCACCCTTGTGGGAAGTGCCTGTTCGTGGATTCCACTTTCTGGACTTTGGACGGAAAACGGTGGTATGTGAGAGTGTGCGTTAGAGGGACTATCAAGTATTTTTTAATAGACAGTGGGGCTGCGGTCACATGTGTTGGACGAAAATTCTTCGATAAGTTGGATGGTGATAAGGTGTTTTTCGATAATAGCGTCACTGTCACTGTCACCGGTGCACCACTCAAGCAGTACAGACAAGCCATACTATCTCTGGAGATCTGGGGGGAAATATTTCATTATGCCCCTACTGTTTCCGATATTTCAGAAGATGGTATTTTGGGTGCGGAATTTTTGGAGTATTATGGTTGTGAGCTGCGCCAGGCTGGCAGCCTATATCTTCAATATCCGTATCAAGTCACGGTGCAGTGTGAATTGCGTCACGATAGTCAGACTGTGTCTGTGGTTGCGCAAGATATTCGCATTGCTCCGATGACCGGTTGTGATGTTAAAATTACAGCTGTAGGGGTTGACGGCGATCACCAAAGCCTGTTTGAACCATTAGTCTCGGAATTGCATGAACTGGGATTGAGGGGTCAGAATACGCTAGTGTGGAGTCCTGTTGATTCCGTAGTGCCTTTGTTTAATCCAAATCATTATACGGTTAGACTACATAAGGGTACGACCATCGGGTTGATTGGGGAGGCTACTGATTTTGGCGAGGTTCATTGCGAATACGCCAGAGTTGAGTTAGGTAAACAATCCAGTGTGGACATTGCTCGCGGCAACGAGGTCGCTGGGTCAGCTGTTGGCGCAGTTGACCCAGTGGGCAGGGTTGGTGCGGGGCGGTGTTGTGCGGTCAGCTGTTCGCAGTTACATGGTAATTGGGGCAGTGGTTGCCCTGAGCTGCGTGTCGCGCGTGCGGCACAGTTGAATTGCCCCTCTAGTGTTGTGAGTAGTAGAGGGGAAGTGGGCATTGCGGCGCTGGGGAACGTATCTGATACGTTCCCCAGTACCTTTGGGAAACGGTGGTACCTTTGGTACTACGGAGGAGTGCGTGGCACCCCCTGGAGTATCTGGGGCCCTTGGTGGCAGCTTGCCTGCCCACCTTAGCTATGGGGTTTGAGGTGGTGGATGAGTCCGAGCGTTCTCAGGTTGTGGAATTTCTGGGTAGAAATGTTCGGGTTTTCGCAGTTCCTGGTGAGACGTTAGGTTGGACAGAGGTGGTTAAGCATGGCATTGATGTCGGCGATTCCGCTGCTTTTAGAATTCCCTATCGGCATTTCGTGCATTCTAAAAAAGAGGCACTGGAGGCAGAGCTGCATAAGCTATTGGATAGTGGAGTGATTAGGAGTAGTGAGTGACTCCCCATGGAGTTCCCCTGTCCATTTAGTCAAGAAAAGGACGGTTCGATCCGCTTTTGCATTGACTATAAATAACTCAATACTGTGATGCGGAAAAATGCTTACCCATTACTGCGCATAGATGAGTCGCTTGAGAGTTTGGGAGGTAATGAGTGGTTTTGCACTCTGGATCTGCAATCTGGTTATCATCAGGTAGCGATGGATCCGGAGGACATTGCTAAGAGTGCTTTTAGTAAGCACCTAGGCTTGTTCGAGTGGAACGTGATGCCGTTTGGACTGTGTAATGCTCCAGCCACGTTCGAAAAGACGGATGTGCTGGCTGGTCTACAGTGGAAGATCTGCCTGGTGTATTTGGATGATATCATTGTCTTTGGTCAGACACTAACCGAATGTCAGGATCGGCTTCAAGCAGTGTTCGATCATTTGCGTTCCTATGGACTGAGGCTCAAGGCTTCGAAGTGTAGGCTTTTTAGGCGTGAGACTCAGTACCTAGGGCGTGTTGTTTCTGCGAGGGGGATTAAGGCAGACCCGGAAAAGCTCTCTGCAATTGCGGGGTGGCCCAGGCCTGAGGATATGAAGGAGGTGAGATCATTCCTTGGGTTTGTGTCATATTACCGCGATTTCATTGCGGATTTTGCGCGGGTAGCTGTTCCTCTGCAGGACTTGGTCATTACTGCGAGAAAAATACAATTTGTGTGGGGCGACGCTCAGGAAGCGGCATTTCTGCGCTTGAAACGTGCCTTTACTCAGACCCCAGTGCTGCGATATCCGCGGGCAGTGGGGCAGTTCATTTTGGACACTGATGCATCGGGGTTTGCAATCTCGGGCGTGTTGAGTCAGGTTCAAGATGGGGTAGAGGTCCCGTTGTCTTTTGCGAGTAATAAACTTAATAAAGCGCAGCGGAATTATTGCACGACAAAGCGTGAGTTGATGGCTATCGTCATGTATAGCAGGAAGTGGAAACATTTCTTGGTAGGGTCGGATTTTATTATCCAGACAGATCATCATTGTCTCCGTTGGTTGTTAAATTTCAAGGAAGCGGAGGGAATGATGGGGCGTTGGTTGGTCACTTTATCTGAATATGGTGTGACTAATGAGCACATTGTGTACAGAAAGGGAGTGGATCATATCAATGCAGATAGTCTGAGTAGAATCCCGGTTCATAAGTGGGGCCGGGGTGATTGCATGGACTGTGGCGTGCATAATTGTGTGCTCGCAGCAATATCTGCGATGCGTCTGGCGGACATAGATGATGGTGAACTTTGGATGTTGTCAGAGGTTCGCTTGGCGCAGCGCCAAGATCCCTCCATACTGCATGTGATCAAGTGGTTGGAGGAGAGCCGCTCCAAGCCTCTGCATGATGACCTGGCGGTGGAGAATGCGGAGACTCGTAAGATTATAAATCAATGGGATCTGCTGGAACTGCGTGAAGGTGTGCTCTGCAGGTGGAAGGTAGTGGGTGAAGACCTATGCAGTCGCCTGTAGATCGTCATGCCATTTGCATTGCACGATGATGTGTTGTTGTTTTGTCATGGGCATTCTACAGCTATACATTTTGGGCGGGTTCGCTCCACCAAACGTTTAGCTTGGCGGTTCTATTGGCCTGGCATGACTTCTGATATTAGGCGGTGGGTACGCACTTGCCATAAATGTCAGGTGGTGAAGCCGGGTGAGGGCATTGCTAAGCCACCGTTGACTCAGGAATTGTCTGGGCATCGGTGGCGCCATCTAGCATGTGACTTTGTGTCCGGGTTTAAGACGACGTCTAGGGGGAATGTGGTGATGATGGTAGTCCAAGACTATTACACTAAGTACGTGCAAGTGTACCCCTTAAAAGATCACACTGCACCCACTGCAGTGCAGGCATTGGTGGATAACTGGGTATTAATATTCGGTGCCCCAATGCGGATCCATTCAGATCAGGGACGGGAATTTGAGTCCACACTGTTTCAGTCCATGTTGCGCTTGTTGGGCGTTAAAAAAACACATACGAACCCGTACTGCCCACAATCGGATGGTATGGTAGAGCGCTTTAATAAGACGCTAATATCTGCGTTGGCTTGTACCGTGAATGACTTTCAAGATGATTGGGATTTACAGGTCAAGTTTGTGGCGCACTCATATAACTGTACGGAGCATGCATCTACGGGTGTGACTCCTAACAGGTTACTATTTGGGGAGGAGCTCTGACTGGCAGCTGATCTGCAGTTTGGGGTGGTGAATCGTCAAGTAGACCGGCCTTGTGAGATCGTGTTTGTAAGATGGTTGGAGCATTGCTTTCACCACGCGTATAGCGCAGTTTGCGATGCCTTAGGTTGGGCACCAAATCTGACTACGGGCCTGCTGCATGGCGCCAGTTCAGGGTGGGAGATCGGCTCGGGTCAAGCTCACGAAGAACTGGGATGGTCCCTTTACTATAACAGAAGTTGTCTCTGACACCACAGTTATTATGAAGGGAAAGGATGGGAAATACCGTAAATCTAATGTTAGACATCTTAAGCTTTACACCGAGCAGATGTCTAGAAACGCTGGACCATCCTCCTGGTTGGATGCGCATGTAGGAGACGGGCCCGCACCTGCAAAGGTGGAGGCTGGCACTATAGATGCGTTCAATCGGAAGAAAGTGCCTGGGCTTCCAGTTACTGCGGGAGAGGCTATGCGCCCTAAGCGCCATAGGCCTGACAAACGGAAAAATAAACGTTGGCGTCGTTCTTGATCAGTGTCTGATACCGATAGTGTTGTTTCTGTACGCAGTAGCTCGGGTAGTGACAGCGACTTTGTGCCAGTTGGATAGGGGTCTGATGTGAGCTCGGATGCACCGCCTGTGCGGCGATCTGAGCGATTAGCATTACGACGCAGATAACTGGTCTGGGTGGAGTAGCGGGTATTAGGCTACTCCACCCTGGTGTTGTCGGGTTTCCAGGGGTTGGGCGTACACAAGACCTGTCACACACGAGGTGTACATATGTTCAGTTAAACTTTGCTACGCAGTTATTTGAGAGTAGTGGGGAAAGACCGGGGGCCCCGCTGGCACCAATGAATGGGCACAGTTACTACTGTTCTGTGTAATGCCTCTGCCTAAGCCGTGTGTTTATTATCTGCTATTTCTTGTCTAACGCGTTGGTTATAGTTGACGGGGCGTACTGCGTGTTAGCTGCTATCACCGGGGGAGTGTTTTTGTTTACTGCGGGCATGGGTGTGTAACTGAGTAGACTGTTCAGTTGGGCGTAACTGGGTCACTTATAGCATGTGCGTGTAACCGGGCGAGTAGGTTGCTGTCACTACGCAGTATGTGTTGTTGTTGGTGGGTACTGCGTGAGTGGCAGGGATCTGTTGCCGGGGGTGGCCCGGTATTGTGCACCGGCTGGCGGGCGTGCCTTGTGGTAGAGCTAACTAGGTCACCCTGATATTCTGCGGTTGGGGATTCTCCGTGACCACGTGGTGCAGTGATGTCAGCGGTATTGCGGGGGGTGGGGAATACCGCCGTCGGGTGGGTTGGCTGGGTTCCCAACTAGGTCATGCTAGTTGTACCGGTGGTGCACCTGGTGTTTCGCGAGTGAAGTAAGCGCTCTCTGGTTGGTACGCCGACTGGACTCTGCGTTTCTGCGTGGGAGGACGTGGGGCCAGTCACTCTACCGGCTGCCGGCAGACTAGGTGGGTGTCTTTGTTCTTTGAACATTAATCCTATCTTCGCATATTGCTTATTGTTGACTGTACTCTGTGACAAAGATAAGAATATAGCAAGGCTGGCCGCGACTGTGTTGGTCTGTGCGTTTGTCGCACAGACTTGACACAGCGTGTATTTTGACCATGGCGGATGATATTCTTAGTTCGCCCGCACTCCATTAGTGGGAGCTGAGGCCTCAAATTCCCTCGGTCTTCTCTTTGATGAGGGCGAGGGTGGCGACGATGTAGGTATATCCTGCATAGGGACCATTAGGCCATTAGGCGGTGGGGAGATTGTTGGTACAGTCTCTCCACAGCTGTCTAGTCCCCTATTGTCGCCCGTGTTGACTCTCGCGAGGGGCCCTCAGTGGGTTAAGGCGTCTGGGCTGGTTTCTCCTCCGGGAGTAGCTGGCCTGTCATTACCTTCCCCTGATGGGTCGAGTGATCGGCATCACGCAGCCTCCATTGTCGTAAGTGCTCAGGCGATGGTAAATGCTGACGAGTTGTCACGCTTTCGAGAGTGGCAGCTTCGTGAGAAGCCTTTGAGGGCGTCTGCATGTTCTTCTCGTATGGATCCGTTCTCGCTCAGCCCAGCTGAGGTGAGGATGGTGCAGCCTCTCAGCGGTAGCTCATCGCAGTTGCTGCCCGCAGTTGCTGCCCGACCTCCTATGAAGACGTCCGCGAGCTCTGAGGATGTAGGCGCTAGAACCCTCGGGAGTCTGGCGCCGGCACCTCATGACAAAGGACGGTCAGTAGGGGGAGGTTCTAGTGAGAGAATGGACGTGGACGCCGTCGTGTCTACCCTGGTTGTGGGCGGTGAGCTGCTTCGGCCTCCTGCCCCTTCTCGAGCGTCTGGTGCCTTGACAGAGGCCCAGGTGAGGATTGCTGTGGAGAAGGCAAAGGCCTCTGTACAGCGTGACACTAGTCCTCACTTTGAGTTTGCGCAGCTACCTTCAAATGAGTCGCTGCCAAAGGTGTCGTACGATTCGTTCGACTATCGCTATCATAATAGCGATGGTTCAAAGCGAGCTGTACCAGTGGACGTTGATGATGTTCCCACTGACAGCAGTTCTCGTGCTGCGCGCCCGTCGACAGCGGTCGCTTCTTGTTCTGGTGTTGCTCCTTCGGGGCCGCCAGTGGGACAAGGAGGGCAGACTGATCAGTTGATGGGGCCGATCACCTACATGCTTGCGTGTTGTCGGGTCAGTGGTGTATACGGTGTTGAGCTGGTCTGGTTAAGCTAGCGCGGTTCCTTTCGGGGAATGTGGCAGGCTTGACCGAGAATGCTTTGTCACGATTGTGGCATGATGACCACAACCAGCCGCATAGTATTTGAGACTATGTGGTCTGGCAGAAGGGTTACCGGCAGGTTTTACGGCCTTATGATGTCGACGGAGAGTATGAGGGCTGGGCCGAACCAGATAGCCATCCTCGGACGCCGGTGGGCTGGTAAAATGCGCACTTGCTTTCGCTTTTTGCCGCGTTGAAAGATCCAGCGAAGCGCGAGGGTTACACGAAGCAAGAACTGGTGTGTCTTGGTTATGTCCGGCGTGTGTTTCGACCGGGACAGGCTTGCCTGTTCTGCGAGTTGAACCAGGTTGGGCATCGACGGATCCCTAAGTTGTTTCTGCGGTGGGCACAGCTGGCCCGTCACATTTGTGAAGGCCACCTGCACACTGCCCCTCTCTGGAGGTGCACCAGGCCATTTAACGTGGTGAGTGGTTGTGAGGGCTGTCCAACATTTAGAGCGACTGGACAGTACTTCACGACCGCTCGCCATGGTGCAATGATCAAGCATCTCATGGAGGGCCACGGACGCATGATGGATGATGTCGTGGAGGGGCTGAGTGAGATTCAGTGGAATCATCAGTCCGTGTCGAAGAGGGCGGTCTCCTTCACAGTGAAGCAGCGCACCGACTACCACTTCAGCAGGGAAACCCTTGTGCTGCCTAAGCAGCACAGGTTGATTGCCCTGTATTTGTATGACCCGGGGTCAGCGGAGGTGTGTCGCGAGCAGTTTTATACCGGCCGCGGCACATCAACGGCGAGAGGGGGTCGAGGTCAGGGTACAGTGGCTGTGAGAAGGGATGCACTGTGGCAGAGGGCCTGTGATGTCTCTGCAAACTACGGGCGTGGGAGTAGGACCATCCGTGGTAAGGGTGTGGGGAAGAGGACCTCGTCCCTGGTAGCGCTGCCCGATGGCTCGGCCATTGAGTTGCAGCGTAATCAGGGGTCCGACAGGTCAGCCTCACCTATCCCACCGCCCCCTCCACCTCCTCCTTCTGCTGCACAGCAGGGGCAGAAGGACTGGCCAGAGTTGCCAGTTGTGACAGCTCAGGAGGAGGGTGCTGTGAAAGGTGGGCGGCGCCGTAAGCGTCGGAAGCTGGTGGCTGCGCTAACACCCGACACTCTGAGTGCGGTGGTGGAGCGTGCTCCGGCGACCGTGGCAATGGTACAGGTGGCATCAGTGTCTCAACCGGTGTCCTTAGGTCAGGTTTCCCGGCGACGTGTGTCGGCGGCTGCGGGATCTGCCGCTCAGTTGGTGGTGACGGCGTCTGCAAGCCCGGTTGTGAGACCTGTGGAGATTGCTCCTGCTGTCATTCCCTCTGCGGGGGTGGTGACTGTGCGACCGGCGGTGGCTGCGGCACCGTTGGCCGATCATGGTGTCACTCTCGCGTTGGACAGCATCACAAAGTGTCTCTGTGAGGCCAACCGCTGGGATGTAACGTCCAGGATTACTGAGTCGGTTGACGGCCTGGTTAAAGCCTTCATTGAGGGCTTTGACGCGGTCGTGGTGCAGACCCAGGATGTTCTGACACGCCAAGCTGAGGGTAGGCGTGGTGCAGACTTCGACTGTGCCGTTGAGGACAAGAAAATTGTCGAACGAAAGTTGGAGGCATCGCGCGAGCAGAGGGCGCGGCAAGCTGAGGTCATTAATGACATCGACATGACCTTTCATGCCTCATTTCGCCACGACTTCCGGAGCTGGGATGGTTCATTGCGATCCTTGGATCTATCTGTTTTCAGCGTCGAGGATAGGTTGCGCGGCCTGCCGGCTAGCTTGGTGTCCGATGCTGCTGCGGCACATCAGGTGCTGCTGGGACGTGCGGCTAGTGCGCCTATTGATGGCGACGGCGACGGCGACGTTCAGATGACAGGTGGCGGGAAGGTGGACGACGATTAGTCGTTGTTCTCTCCTGCCCGAGGGATTTTGGACATCTCGTCAAAATTCAGATGACAAGTGGCGGGGTGGTGGACAGCGTGTAACTGTTGGTACAGTTAGACGTTGCTCTCTCCTGCCCGAGGGATTCTGGATAACCTTGATATATCAGATGACAGGTGGCAGTTACGTTAGCGGTGGTCGACTGCTCGCGCAGGTGATCGGCGCTAGCTCTGTCCGAGGGATTCTGGGTTTCACGTCGGGGTAATTGAAAGACCAGCACCCCTGTGGCGGTTATTAATTTTTTTTTTATAGATAGGATAAGTACTTATCGATATATAAAGGGCGGAGCGGCCTATCCTCCATTATTGTTTATATTATCTACTGCGCAGTAGCCAACCGCATGTGTGCGGAAATTGAGTTGGTTTGGCCTAAACCTTGTGCACCAACGAAAAGTAAGTTGGCTTGGCCTAATAGGGCCTAATGACCGCCTGCTACTGCAGCGACACTTTGTGCTCGTGGCCTGCGCCCCTCTGTTTGGCCAGTGCGCACCTGCTTTTCAAACTTTATGACTGGCTGGGCAGTTGCCTAGCCATGAGACTAGTATTAAACTGATCAACCCATATTCATGTTTGTGTTTGTGTCCAGAGCATAGCCTACTTTATATACATTAAATTTTTTTTTAATATAATTTCTTTCCTCACAGTTCATCTCCCTTAAGGAGGTGGATACCGCCTTGTATACATATATATATATTTAATAATAATATAATATTGTATATACCTTTTAAGTGCTACGGCGCTATTTTTACATTGATAGCCACGATGTATTTAGCATTTCATACTGTCTTATTCCAATATTATATTTTCTTTGCAGTGCGATTGTTGATATTATATGTTGTGGTGAAGAGCTCAGCTTTCTCCCGATTGGAGGATCTAGCTCCTTGTGTTCTGCCTATTTTTCTGCAGTAGGGGTCGGAATAATTGTTTTTATGTACATATAAAATTAACTATTTTCTGATATTCCTCAACTTTCACCCCATTTTGACTTTCTTTTTCCACAGTATTAGGAAACATTATCGTCTAAATTTATTCAGTGGAACGAGGTGGTCAATGGTGTGGGAGTTGGTGGGTTGGCACTGTACATTTCACACTATGTATTTTCATATACAGTGCCGCCCTGACTCTTATTTTACGCTGCATTTTTTATACATTTAAAATTACTACTTATAGTAAGTGCTTCAGGCAGAACATGATAGACAGCATGTGCATCGGCTCCTGTTACGACAGTGGAGAATGCACATGGGTGTAATTTACTTTGTAGGAGGCCGGGTTCTTGCTGGCGCCCAGTGCTTCTTATGAAATGTATTACATGCCTAACATTGTATCTGCGGAGATTGTTATAAGTAACACCGCCCTTCTACTTTCATGCACTCTACACCGGAGCGGGTCGCTGAGCGTGGCGGGTCCTGGGTTTGGCTGCGTGATGCGTACGTGGGGTAATACCGTCTGTGTAATACCATCTACTGGCCAGGCGACGCGGGCACAAGAAGGATGGACTGAGGAAGCTCCAAGAGGAGCCGCTCCGCGCAGAGGGAAGAGCGCCCCACTAAGGGTTCTCCTGAGATGGGGGGCAGTGGGGGGGGGCGGACTGAGTAGTTCCTTGCTTCCTTCTGTTGAGGGGGTTCCACTTGTGGGGTATGGACAATTCTCTCCCAGCAAAAACATTCTATACACCAACTACATAGAAGCTGGGAGAGGTTGTTTCTGTGCGACACGTTTAATGTCTCTTTCTTCACCTAGATTAATAACATGTTTGCCTTGCAGCTAGCTAGATACATATTGCTATTCGCTGCAGGCAGGTCTAGGCATTGCATATAAGGATACATAGCTTTGTAAGGCTTCTCTCCCTTTCAAGTTAGTTCTCATGTTGACTTCTATCATTTCTTGATTCTCATCGGTTTGCATTCTGCAACCGGTGAGACTCTAGGGGGGGCAGTGTAGTAGTCTGTACATGAGCTCTACTACCACACGGTAGCAGCGGAGACTACGCCGTACACCAGCGCAGTACCACTATACTGCGCCAGGTGGTGGCATGGGTAGCCACCGCGCAGACCCCAACTGGGCTGCCCTCTACTGTGGGTGGCTGACCCCCCCCCCCCCCCCCCCACACACACCTATAGAGTCGATGTGGGATCTGGCGAGTCAGGGGGCAGGTCAGACAACTACTGACGCCGTGGAGAGCAGATGGTTCAATAAACCAAGTTGAAGCAAACTCTGATTGAATCTTGGTGTTCTTCCATGAGTAACCGTGTGAGTGAGAGTCGGAGGGCCGTGGGCCACTACACAGGCATAAAACGACTTCCTCCACATTGCCCGCACCCTTGGTCTAGAGCTCTCGCCACAAAAATGCGTGCCGCCGACGACACAGCTAAAATGGCACGCGCATGTGGATCAGAATACCCGCGGACAAGCTGGCCGACGTCCTCACTGAGTGCAGCCTGTGGACTGTAGGACAGAAGGCGTCCCGCGGCAGGCTCCAGCATATTGCAAAATGCATCAAGCCCGCCAGGAGGTTTATCTCTAGGATCCTTGATGCCCTCAGAAACGCACCCATGAACAGCAAGCATCTCGTTCCGGAAGTCCTATTCCAAGACATAGCCTTGTTCGACACATTCGCCGAAGCCTTCAACGGGTACGTCCTGCTCCACCCAACCCCCAAGATCGACTGGCGGATAGAGTGTGACTCCTCCCTTACCGGGGTGGGCGCATACGCCCCCACGCACTACTACGCTGAGCGGTACCCAGAGCGCGTCACAAACAAAGGCATGACCATTGCCCAGCTCGAACCACTCAACCTCGTCACCGCAATCAAGGCACTACTGCCCATAAGGCCCTACCAGCACACCATCCACGTCAGCACCGACAACTCGGCATCACAACATGTTCTGTCGGAAGGAGCAGGGCGAGACCCGATGCTGACACCATGTGCTAGAGAAATCTGGCTACTGGAGGCCACACTGAGCACAGACATTCAAATCTACCATAAACCCGGCAAAGACATTGTGCTCGCAGACACCCTGACCACATGGCTCGCCGCATGGCCGACGTCATCCTGGCACAGCGCGGCCTCACACAGGTCCACGTTGACTTCGCCGACACCCTGACCCCTGGCCTCTAACCTGGCTCTTCCCCTAATACGCTTGGTTCTCATCCCCAGGTTTCTCCACAGAACACCACGAGCGACTCATGAGGAAGATCTCTGCGGGTCTGGCCCCGGGGACATGGCAAAACAAAAATCGCCAGGTATCAACCTACATCAGATACCTGAGCCAGCACGGAGCCCAGCCGACGTAGCCAATGCAGTACCTCATACTATCCTATATCCTACACCTCTCGGACGTGCTGAAAACACCTGGCGTGGTACTCAACTATGTCAGCGGAGCGCGCACCTGGGTCTGAGCGGTCGGCGGATCACCCGCCGCATTCGATACGTACCCGGTGGGCCTCCTCAAGAAAGGTATCCAGAGAACATCCGAACACGTGCCGACCCAGGCTCCCCCGATCCCCGATTACCCCAGACGACATAAAGAACATAGTCAGGTTCTTTCGACGTGCCGGCCCCTATTGGCGCGTCCCCACTGCAGCGACATTACTGGCCTATTTCACCATACTGGGGCAGTCCAATCTACTCGAGTCCAACGACCCAATGACACGCAGACACGCACTTCGAGCCTCCGATGTCACACTGACCACGGGCGGCCTCAATATCCACGTGGCGTCGACCAAGACCCACTGGAAACCAGGCGAACACACTGACATCGCTGTCCCCGCAATTCCCGGCTCACCCTTCGGCCCCGTTGCGACCTGGCTGGATTACTCGAAGCATACCCCAATAGAAGTCCCGGGCCCTGCCTTCCTCACCACATCGGGCATGCCCCTGCGCCCAGCTGGCCACCATATGGCTCGCCCTCACGACGAACAGCCACCCTGCCCCACAGTCGGTCACGCTCCACAGCCTCCGCCGGGGAAGCGCACAACCCTGTGCCGCACTCAGCTCGACCCTGGACGACATCCAGAGCTTCGGCACTTGGACCTCGGCCGCGGTCCACCAGTACGTGCCCCGTCATGCCATCAAGGCATGTCCCTTCACGCTCTCCACTACCTTTGGTTGAGCGCTCGAACATTATCCTGACAATTCTGACATCTGGCATCTGGCATCTGGCATTCTGACATCTGAGTAACTGTAGTAAATACCCACATTATACCGATTCGTGTCCTGAGTTTAATTGTTCATGTTGCTTTGGCAACATGGGTAATTTGGCACTCGGGACCGAATCGCATCCTAGCATTGATCTCTATGGGACGGTGGCGCCACCTACACTATACCCTGAACTATACTACTGCCCTGCCGCCTGGTGGTTTGTGCCTGCACTGACGACCTGAGCACTGAGTAGCTCACTTTTGCCAGTGAGCCCGAACCTGCCACGTGGTTACTGCAAGTCTCCGTCTTTTCTTTCTCAGCCGTCCCACGCACCCATCTATAAGAGTAAGGTTGAGCGCTCGAACATTATCCTGACAATTCTGACATCTGGCATTATGTAACAAGAACAACATCTGAGTAACTGTAATAAATACCCACATTATACCGATTCGTGTCCTGAATTTAATTGTGAAAAGTCCAGTTCTTGCCCTATCCTAATACTGCCGAGCGCCTGGCTAGCACGTATCAATTTTTAAGTCATTGGTTTGACTGGACCAGGGTTCGAACCCACGAACCCATGGATTCGGATCCCCCGATCTCCCAAAATGTGTAAACATTGAATTCCGATTCTAGCAAAAGTTTTCTTTGTAATCAATGCGAGTAGTTTGGTTAAATTGAGATTACTTAAGGCCCAGTCAGACCTTACCGGACTGAGTAAAGGACACCACCAGACAAAGAATTGTCTAGTCCGGTGGTGTTCGGTGTCGAACTGTTGCAATGGCCGCTGGACGAAACGGACGCTAAACGGATGCTAAAAGGACGCTCAACGTATGCTAAACGGACGCTAAACGGACATTGACGAATAGTCAACGGACGAGAACCGGACGGCAACCGGACGGCAACCGAATGCCAAACGGACGGACCGGACACCAACCGGACACCTACCGGACTGTTCACGGATGCGCCAAAAACCGACGGACCTAATTCCCGCAGCACCATCAACGGACTCTTCACGATACAAAACGGACACCAAACGGATGAGTAACGGACATGAAACGGACGAAACGGACTTAAAACGGACACCAACCATACACTTCAGTCCGGTGGTTTCCGTTACAAGTTTTGTGCATGTTCAAAAGTTGTGCCGGACACCGCCGGACACCACTGGACAGTTAACGGACACGCCGGATGCCAACCATATATAAACCGTACATTGCCGTATTTCACCAGACAGTGTCCTTTTTCTATCCGGTTCCTCAATCCGGTGAGGTCTGACTGGGGCTTTACGTTAATTTGAATAATATGTGTGCAATGCTTTTAGTGTCAGTGTCAGTTTATTTAGACAGTTCTTGTCGCCATTTTGCCATCAAAGCTGCTAAAGTCGAATATGCACTGATTTTTGTTGTTCAAGTGTTTTTATTCCTCTGAATAAAATGTTGTCAGTGATAATGCACTGGTCTTCGAGCCCTAATCACAATTGCCTCTACACAGTAAACAAATCAACAATATACAGATAGACAATTACAGGAAAATAAGTACATCGGTACATGAATGTTAGGTAAGGAACAAGATAAGTGATAAAGAAACATGATAATGTTTACTTCTTGATTACCCGCCTTTCGCCAAACTAGCCACGCAGAAACTGTGTTATATGTTCTCATGATGCAGTTAAAATGCTAACACTTAATGCGTATTACTCCTGTGTATGTAACATGTTTGAAATATTTTGCCTTTTCTTTCGCGATTCCGTAGTACAACCGCTGGCCTACACAGCTGCCTCTCGTGGCTAACTAAATACATCAACACTTCGTCGACGCCGACTACTTCTGAGAAATGCCTACCATGCATAGGGATCATTACGGTACACACTATCAATATTAGATGAACGCCTAGATCTTCTGGTGCCTTGGTAGCAGCAGAGCGTGAGCTCCGTTCCACCCAACGCACACCAGGATGGATCGTCTCGGAACCGCTCCTCTCATTCCCCAATTACTGTTGCCAAATGACCAGCAATAATTGATCGTCCTTCGATCGTATTAAAGCTATGCACTGAAAGTCTTAGCTCGAGCGTGAATTAGAGATGGTTGTGCAGGGCAGAGCAGACACATTCTACGTTCTGTTAAGTTTGAATTGCAAAACAAAGCAATTTCCCATATTTGCTGTTGTGCCAGATTGGCCGCTAATACTAGTAATATGCAATATACGGAGTCAGAAGTAAGAATGTACAAAGAAATGTTCTTCGAAAAATTCGATTCAGACTTTCCCTTTTACATTGGAATCTGTCAGACTGGCCTTTCCACAAATAAATATAGTAGGCGGCCTCGTTTCCCAGTGAGACAGCACTATAAAGTCACCATGCGTGCGCACTGTCACAAGTCGGTACCCGTCCTGATATGACCTTAGATGTTGCTAGGACGGAAAACAACAACAAACAAACAAACTAATGTTAACACGGATGAATTAAGTATGAGCTGTGTGGATTAACTAAATTTACTTAAATTGGACAGACATATGGGGTTTTGCAAATTCTCTAGAGGAGAAAGACTGTTGCAATCAAACCACATCACACTCAAACAGTATGGACGAGTAGAATAATGCAAAACTTATGTTAGTACAAATACATTGCATAATTCAATGAGAAACGCATATAGATGAAAAACGTTTTTTTGTTGTTGAATGTAAAACGATTTTGGACTGTATGCGGTTCAACATCTTAACCACTAGGCCACAGAAAGCACACATATTTACTTGTCTCAGTTCAGGCTATTTGTGTATAGGACATCATATATGTATGTAAGTACCGACATCAACCCCTCGGATCAAACGGATGTGCGCAAAAGCGCACATCCGTTTGAAATTTGTCAGTTACACTGTATATAAAATGAAAACTTGTTTTTTATTGAATGTAAAAAGGAGTGAACCATATGGAGTGAGATATGTGCATTTGAAAGTTTTTTACTTTCAGATCTTTTGTATTACTATTAACTAATGCAGCAGCCATTCCATGCTGGCCACATCAGCCAGGCTTTAGCATTAAGCGAGGGGATCCGCCGCAAATACACAGGTTTCAGGTTTTAATGTTATGATGGCAGCAGCCGTTCTGGGTGTGCCTATGCGTTATCCTTTGGATGGGATCCACTGTATCGTAATTGAGGCGGATCCCGTCAAACCATTAATTCACAGCACTCGGAAGAAGAACAGAACACGGCGTATAATGAAGAATTTAATGAAGAATTATCAATAATCAGCATTGATCAGCAACAATCATGAGTCCAGTCAATCGAATCAAATTCAGTGCCTGTAGGCGGTAGAAGCTGGCTCTTGCGGGCAGGTGGCTGGCACGTGCGACTGCGGAAGTCTGGCTTCCGGATGTTGAGTAGTTTGTGTGATGTCATGGTAATCAGTAATAAGGATGGCAGGTTCATTGTCAGTGGTGAATGGCAGATGAGAACAGGATAATGATAATCGGTTATGACTTCTGGAGCGAGATAAAGTAGACATGTTGATAATCAAAACAATAACAATCAGAGTGTCAGTAATCAGCACTTAACCCAGAAGAATTAGAAGTGCTGATGAGGCATTTGTAATAGGGGCTTGTTTCAGGTAGTTATTGATGGCGTCACTGGACCAAGAGCCTGCCTCTCGGATGTCTGATAGTGGAACCTTCGCGGCCATGCAGGCCTGTGCCGTACCTCGTCTGAGGCTATGCAATGTTAGTACTGGGGCAAGGGGAAGAACAGCATCGGAGGCCAGGGGGAGTGTGAAGACTGTCAAGTAATCCCCTGACGGGTAGGAAACCGAGTAGCAAGCCTCTTGTGAGAAGGCCCCCCCCCCTGCCTGAAGGGTAGAATCGCATTCAATCTCCCAGATTGGTGGGGGAAGGAGGATGACATTGTTCAGGAGGTGGGAAACTTCATGAACCACTGGGGCCCTTAGCGCAGTAAGAACCCTATTCATGAAGCGAATCGCGGGCTTCACGCACTTTGCTAAGTGTTGGAGCTTCCCTGCTAGACTTTGGAGGTGTTTACGGGATGCTAACTTCTTATCTTTCCAGGAAGCACATTCTTTGAGGACTTGATCAATCTTGGGCTGTGGTATAGTTAATTTCATTCCTACCGCGTCTATGGAAAAACCCAGCCAGACTAACGTTTGGACTGGTGGGGAACATTTCTCCGGAGCCAAAACAAAACCTGAGTTACCTTGAGGAAGGCATTGTAAGCTGCATTCGCCCTTTCCCGAGTGGGCTCCACCCCGACGAAATCGTTGAGGTAGCAGAGGGCATAAAACCCTTGATTCCTCAATAGCCAAACCACTGCCCTGGTTGCCCTCGCGCATGCCAACGCCGAAGTGCGGCAACCAAAGGGAGGAGCCAGATCGATATAATATTGGTTGTTTAACATACTGCAAAGAATGGGAGTTGATAACGGGCAGACCCTCAGCTGGCGATAAGCGCAGGCTAAATCAGCTGACCATAGCCATGAGTCCGAACCTATCTTAGTAAGTTGATCGGTGAGAGTGGAAACGGAAGGCAATGAAAAGTTAAACTGGAGTCCTTGGAGTCCTCTCACTATCACGCTTCTACCCAGGGGAAAACTAAGATCTAAGATAACTCTTCTTGAGTCTGAGTCCTTTTTTGGCCTCGTCATAACACGGCGTATAATGAAGAACATACACAGTATGTTATGTGTGTGACAGACACCAGGGAACAAATGGCGGGTGAGAAAACGGACCTAACATTGCTGAATAACGACATTCTTTATTAATAAAAGCGATAATATGAGGAGGATCAGCATTAGCGTTGCGGGTCTGATTTTTCAGAGTAGGGGTTGGAATATAACGAGACATATAATCAACATGCCAGCCAAACTCGAGAAAATTGAGCAGCTGTACATCAGGATAATCTACAAGTGCTGAGCACCATGTGGCAATGCTAAGACCCAATGTTACTGGTAATTTAGCAATCAAGTAATTTGGCAGAGCTGTTGTTCTAACTGTTTGGTACAACTTAGCAGTTGACAGGTGTGTTTGGAACGTAGCCGGAGCTGTGAGCGGCCAAATAGCAACCAGTGTCAGCTTGTAGTCCGGAGTGGAGGGCGGAACAAAGCGACTGCTTTGTGGTAGATCTGTAAGTAGAGGCAGACAGTCCGAACTAGTATTGAAACAATTGAATTCTATTTCAATCGGTAAGTTATTTGTATGTGTAGAGTTCTCCCCAACCGCATTCTCAGGCAACTCGGGAAGTATTGCGTTTGTCTTAGTTCTTGTTACGTGTGCTTGTCGGGGAGGTGGGCCCACTAGGGTTAGCTGTGGGGGGCGGGTGTTTGGAGTGTGAGCTGGGGGAGGGGGTGCGGTGCCTTGTCAGGGGGAAGTGGCGGTGAGTGATTAGCGTACTCAGGCGTAACGGAATGTGTGAGAGTGGGTGGGGGGGGGGACCCTGCCTGGGTGAGTGGGCGGAGTCTAGATACCGGCGGGAGACAAGTGGGCGGATCAACAGGAATGTCAACGACTTGCACGGGACTGCGCACCCCAGTGCTAACAACAGTGGAAATAGCTCAAACTGAAAATGGGCAGAGACTTACATTAGCCCCGACCGCACCAACTTTATCAGCATTGTTCTTGTCGTGAAAGGCACGCTTCTTAAGACAGTCTTGTTTACCGTGAATATGGAGTCTCTTGAGGCGATATGTGCACCAGGCACAGACATGTAGGAATTTAGCTGGAAGAACGCCGTGTGTCGCCCCAAACCCGCACTCACTTCCCCAGTTCCAATTATTGCACGGACGGCCATCAGTTTCTTTGGTGTACTCATTCTTCTGGTGCCGCAGCGGAAACCGCTTGGGCTGGTAACTGAGAAGGGAAATGAGCCACGGCTTGAGCTGGGAACTGGTGCGCTATAGCAGACCAGCTTGACCTCCTGGCAGCAGTACAAATATCACGTTGTATATCTTTAATTAGGGCCTGGTCATCCCAGCCCTGGGGAAGGCGACCCTCAGCAAATAACTTAAATACTTTCTCCGACCACAAGCGGCATATTGGCCATTCCCAAGTCTTGGCCATATTTGCTTCATGTTTCAAGATATGTGTGTTATGCGTGTGTAACACACAATGTGTTATGTGTGTATAACACACAGTGTTATGTGTGTGGTACACACATAACACACACAGTGTACCACACAGTGTGTTATGTGTGTGCAACAGACAGTGTGTTATGTGTGTAACACAGTGTTATGTGTGTGTACCACACAGTGTGCTATGTGTGTGCAACACACTGTGTTATATGTATACCACACAATGTGTTATGTGTGCGTACCACACAGCGTGCTATGTGTGTGTGCAACACAGTGTGTTATGTGTGTACCACACATTGTGTTATGTGTGTGTACAACACAGTGTGTTATGTGTGTGCAAGACACAGTGTGCTATGTGTGTAACACACAGTGTTTCATGTGTGTAACACAGTGTTATGTATGTATGTAGCACAAGTGTGTTATGTGTGTAGCACACAGTGTGCTATGTTTGTGCACCACACAGTGTGTTATATGTGTGTACCACACAGTGTGTGATGTGTGTGTAACACACAGTGTGTTATTTGTATAACACACAGTGTATTATGTGTGTGCCACACAGTGTGTTATGTGTGTACCACACAGTGTGTTATGTACCACACAGTGGTTGTGTACAACACATTGTACCAGTGTGTTTTGTGTGTGCAACACACAGTGTGTTATGAGTGTGTACCACACAATGTGCTATGTGTGTACCACACATGGTGTTATGTGTGTACCACACATTGTGTATGTACCGCACAATCTGCTATGTGTGTACCACACAGTGAGTTATGTGTGTCTAAAACAGTTTGTTATGTGTGTACTACACATTCTGTTATGTGTCTACCACACAGTGTTTTATGTGTGTAACACACAGTGTGTTATGGGTGTGTACCACAAAGTGTGCTATGTGTGTGCAACAGACAGTGTGTTATATGTGTACCACACAGTGTGTTATGTGTGTACCGCACAATGTGTTATGTGTGTAACACACAGTGTGTTATGTGTGTAGCACACAGTGTGCTATGTGTGTACCACACATTGTGTTAAGTGTGTGTACTACACAATGTGTTATGTGTGTAACACACAGTGTCTTATGTGTGTAGTCTTATGTGTCTATCTCACAGTGTGTTATGTGTGTGTAGCACACAGTGCGTTATGTGTGTAACACACAGTGTGTTATGTGTGTACCACACAGCATGATATGTGTGTGTGTGTAACACAAAGTGTGTTATGTGTGTGTACCACACAGTGTGCTATGTGTGTACCACACAGTGTGCTATGTGTGTAACACATAACAGACTGTGTGTTGCACACACATAACTCTGTGTGTGCAACACACAGTCTGTTATGTGTACGACACAGTGTGCTACGTGTGTTATGTGTGTAGCACACTGTGTGTTATGTGTGTCCTGATGTTGCTAGGACGAGAAACAACAAACAGTGTGTTATGTGTGTGTACCACACAGCGTGTTATGTGTGTGTAAGACACAGTGTGTTATGTGTCTGTAACACACAGTGTGTTATATGTGTGTACCACACAGTGTGCTATGTCTGTCTAACAAACAGTTTATTATGTGTGTGTAAAACACAGTGTTATGGGTGTGTACCGCACAGTGTGTTATGTGTGTACAACACAGCATGTTATGTGTGTGTATGTGTGTGTATGTGTGTGTTATGTGTGTGCGGTGTAGTGCAGTTTACTATGTGTGTGCAACACACAGTGTGGTATGAGTGTGTACCACACAGTGTGCTATGTGTGTGCAACACTGTGTTATTGTTGTTGAAGATTTATATTTATGTGTGTACCACACACATAACACAGTGTGTTATGTGCGTAACACACAGTGTGTTACGTGTGTGTACCACACAGTGTGTTATGTGTGTGTACCACACAGTGTGTTATGTGTGTGTATCACACAGTGTGTTATGTGTGTGACACACAGTGTGTTATGTGTGTGTACCACACTGTACTGTATGTGTGTACCACACTGTGTGTGTACACAGTGTGTAACACACAGTGTGTTATGTGTGTGTACCCCACAGTGTTATGTGTATGTACCACACAGTGGTACATACACATAACACTGTGTCTAACACACAGTGTTTTTTTGTGTGTACCACACAGTGTGTTTGTTATGTGTGTGTACCTCACAGTGTGTTATGTGTGTAATACGCAGTGTGTTATGTGTTTGTACCAAACAGTGTGTTATGTGTGTGTACCACACAGTGTGTTATGTGCATAACACACAGTGTGTTATGTTTGTGTACCACACAGTGTGTTGTATGTGTACCACACAGTGTGCTATGTATGTGCAACACACAGTGTGTTATGTGTGTACCACACAATGTGTTATGTGTGTACTACACAGTGGGTTATGACACCTGACACCTGACACGTGACACCTGACACCTGAAACATGACACCTGAAACTGACACCTGTCACCTGTCACCTGACACCTGACACCTGACATCAGTCAGGTGTCAGGTGTCAGGTGTTATGTGTGAGACACCCGAGACGGATGGCCAGAGAAAAATACCTCAATACCTAGTGATGTTAAACCGTATTACACATATAGAGACGAGTTGACGGTACAGAATAATATGGTGATGAAACAAAACAGAATAGTAATTCCAAAAGTGCTACAAAAACAGTTGCTACACACGCTACATGCTGCACACTTAGGGATAGTCAGATGGCAGGTGATAGTGTTTTTTGGCCAGGGCTAGACAGCCAACTGCAAGACAAAATTTCCAGTTGCCAGACATGCCAACCGGTAAGAGCTCGACCACACCACGAGCCATTGATTAGTCATGACATCCCAGACATCCCTTTTTATAAGGTGGGCGTTGATTTGTTTCAATGTGGACAGCAATTATATGCTGGTCGTAGATTATTATTCTAAGTATCCGGAAACAACGAGAAACTAACGGAAACAATGAGTAAGTCCATAGTAGAGTGTATGAAACAAACATTCGCCAGGCACGGGATCCCTAAAGTGATTGTGTCGGACAATGGTCCGCAATTTTCAAGCGAGGAGTACAGGGTTTTTGCTAAAATGTATAATTTCATCCCGAAATTTTCAAGCCCTCCAAGGAGTAATAGCCAATCTGAAAGGTGCATACAAACAATTAAGATGCTATTAAAAAAGTCAATGATCAATGGGTCAGTTTTTAATCTGGCGTTACTAGCGTATCGAAATACAACAATGCCCGATATGGGGGAATCCTAGGCACACCTTTTGATGAGTAGGATATTAAGGAGTACGATACCAGTAATGCCAGAACGATTAAGAGCAAAGTCAGTCTCAACGAGAAAGAAACTGTTACAGCATAGACAAGACAAACAGAAAGCGTACCATGACAGACAGGCTACAAAGTCACACCAAGCATTACATGTGGGGGAACATATCCGGTACTTAAACCATCGAAATGAATGGAAAAAGGGAAAAATAGTGCACATAGATATGCAACATGGCAGAGACTACCACATCCAGAACAGTGAAAACAAAACATTGCGAAGAAACAGAACACTAATTACGCGGGCACCTGAGCCGATTAACAACAAACCGTCCTTTGATAGGACGCATGAAGGCACATTAGCACCTCAGAAGTCAACAAGTTCAGCGATGGGTGATTATGTGAACAGGTTCGGAAGGGCAATCAAGCCAGTGAGGGTAGGGCCTACACGTGCAAGGGTTTAAGGGTTGACTAAAAGAAAGGGCCACAGAGTACACTGGGCTACGGAGAGCGTAATGAGGAATAGAATGTCAGCATAAGATGTATTGGCGTGTTAGATTAAATGCATTGTAACATTGTATACCATTTCGTTGTCAGTTTTAAGTTATATATATATATATATCAGGTCAAGCGGATCCAAATGAGATCAGATCCTGTCAGGTCAAGCGGATCAAATTAGATCAGATCCAAACAACCAAACACCTGACACCTGTAAAAATGATCCATGAATTTAATCCGTAAACAGGAGATGTACGGGAAGCACGCCAGCGAGGCGGGTCACCTGAGGAAGGTGACGTGGTGGATCGTGATTGAATAAACGCCACTTAGCATTCAGACTTCTAAGCTTTCACGTCTACTACTTTACATGTACCACACAGTGTGTTATGTGTGTGTAACACACATATGTGTGTGTAACACACAGTGTGTTATATGTGTGTACCACACAGTCATGTGTGTTATCTCTGTGTACCACACAGTTCGATATGTGTGTACCACACAGTGTGTTATCTGTGTGTACCACACAGTGTGCTATGTGTGTGCAACACACAGTGTGTTATGTGTGTACCACACATTGTGTTATGTGTGTGTGCCATACAGTGTTTTATGTGCGTAACACACAGTGTGTTATATGTGTGTACCACAGTGTGTTATGTGTTTACCACACAGTGTGTTATGTGTGTGCAACACACAGTATGTTATGTGTATGTAACACAAATTGTTATGTCTGTGTACCACACAGTGTTTTATGTGTGTGACACACAGTGTGCTATGTGTGCAACAGTGTGTTATATGTGTACCACACAGTTTGCTATGTGTGTAACACACAGTGTACCACAAATTATGTTAAGTGTGTTATGTGTGTAACACACATTGTGCTATCTGTGTGTACCACACGGTGTGTTATGTGTGTAGCACACAGTGTTTTATGTGTGTAACACACAGTGGGTTATGGGTGTGTACCACACATTGTGCTATGTTTGTGCAACAGACAGTGTGTTCTATGTGTACCACACAGTGTGTTATGTGTTTACCACACAGTTTGCTATATGTGTTTGCTACAGTGTGTGTTTTGCTACACTGTGTAGCACACAGTGTTTTATATCTGTAACACACAGTGTGGTATGGGTGTGTACCACACAGTGTGCCCTGTGTGTGCAACAGACAGTGTGTGCAACAGACATACTGTGTTATGTGTTGCACACATAACACAGTATGTTATGTGTGCAACACACATAACATACTGTGTGTTGCACACACATAACACACTGTGTGGTCAACACATAACACACTGTGGTACACACATATAACACACTGTGTGTTATGCACATAAAACACTGTGTGGTACACACACATAACACAATGTGTGGTACACACATAACACACTGTGTGTTGCACACATATAGCACACTGTGTGGTACACACAGATAACACACTGTGTGGTACACACATATCGAACTGTGTGGTACACAGAGATAACACACATGACTGTGTGGTACACACATATAACACACTGTGTGTTACACACACATATGTGTATTACACACACATAACACACTGTGTGGTACATGTAAAGTAGTAGACGTGAAAGCTTAGAAGTCTGAATGCTAAGTGGCGTTTATTCAATCACGATCCACCACGTCACCTTCCTCAGGTGACCCGCCTCGCTGGCGTGCTTCCCGTACATCTCTCGTTTACGGATTAAATTCATGGATCATTTTTACAGGTGTCAGGTGTTTGGTTGTTTGGATCTGATCTCATTTGATCCGCTTGACCTGACAGGATCTGATCTCATTTGGATCCGCTTGACCTGATATATATAGTGGTACACACTATGTGTGTGCAACACACAGTGTACCACACAGTGTGGTACACTGTGTGTACCACACACTGTGTGGTACACACAGTGTGTTATGTGTGTACCACACAGTTTGCTATGTGTGTTTGCTACAGTGTGTGTTTTGCTACAGTGTGTAGCACACAGTGTTTTATATGTGTACCACACAGTGTGTTATGGGTGTGTACCACACAGTGTGCCCTGTGTGTGCAACAGACAGTGTGTTATATGTGTACCACACAGTGTGTTATGTGTGTACCACACAGTTTGCTATGTGTGTAACACACAGTGGGTTATGTGTGTACCACATAACCCACTGTGTACCACACATAACACACTGTGTGTGTGGTACACAGGCAGTGTGTACCCTGTTATGTGTGTACCACACAGTGAGTTATGTGTCTAACACACAGTGTGTTATGTGTGTACCATACAGTGTGTTATGTGTGTACTACACAGTGTGTTATGTGTGTGTAAACACACAGTGTGTTATATGTGTACCACACAGTATCTTATGTGTGTACCAGACAGTGTGTTATGTGTGTACCACAGTGTGTTATGTATGTGTACCACACAGTGTGTACCACACAGTGTTATGTGTGTAACACACAGTGCTACACACATAGCACCACAAAGTGTGTTATGTGTGTAGCACCCAGTGTGCTATGTGTGTGCAACACACAGTACGTTATGTGTATGTAACACACAGTGTGTTATGTGTGTGTACCATACAGTGTGTTATGTGTGTACCACACATTGTGTTAAGTGTGTGTACCACACAATGTGTTATGTGTGTTATGTGTGTAGCACACATTGGGTTATGTGTGTACTACACAGTGTGTTATGTGTGTGTAACATACAGTGTGCTATGTGTGTAAGACACGATGTGTTATGTGTGTGTAACACTGTGTTATGTGAGTAGCACACAGTGTGCTAATGTGTGTGCAACACACAGTGTATTATGTGTGTGTACCACACAGTGTGCTATGTGTGTGCAACAGTGTGTTATGCGTGTAACACACAGTGTGTTATGTGTGTTATGTGTGTGTTATGTCTGTGTTATGTGGGTACCACAGTATGCTAATGTGTGTGCAACACAGAGTTTGTTATGTGTGTACCATACAGTGTGTTATGTGTGTTCACACATTGTGTTATGTGTGTTATGTGTCTAACACACACATTGTGTTATGTCTTTGTACCACACAATGTGTTGTCTGTGTACCACACAGTGTGTTATGTGTGTAACACACAGTGTGTTATGTGTATGTACCACACAGTGTGTTATGTGTATGTACCACACAGTGTGTTATGTGTGTCTAACACACAGTGTGTTATGTGTGTACCACACAGTGTGTTATGTGTGTGTAACACACAGTTTGTCTGTAACACCAAATCGGGTATTTGTGTAGCACACAATGTGCTATGTGTGTGCAACACACAGTATGTTATGTGTGTGTAACACACAGTGTGTTATGTGTGTATGCACACATAACACATAGCACACAGTGTGTTATGTGTATAACACGCAGTGTGTTATTTCTTTGTACCACACAGTGTGTTGTGTGTGTACCACACAGTGTGTTATGTGTATAACACAGTGTGTTTTGTTTGTGCACCACACAGTGTATAACACACAGTGTGTTATGTTTGTGTACCACACAGCGTGTTATGTTTGTGTACCACACAGTGTGTTATGTGTGTAAGACAGAGTGTGTTGTGTGTGCTATGTGTATGCAACACACAGTGTGTTATCTCTGTACCCACACAGTGTGTTATCTGTGTGTACGACACAGTGTGCTATGTGTGTGCAACACACAGTCTGTTATGTGTCTACCACACATTGTGTTATGTGTGTGTACCACACAGTGTTATGTGTGTAGCACACTGTGTGTTATGTGTGTAGCACACAGTGTGCTATGTGTGTGCAACACAAAGTGTGTTATGTGTGTGTACCACACAGTGTGATATGTGTGTGTACCACACAATGTGTTATGTGTGTAACACACAGTGTGTTATGTGTGTACTACACAGAGTGTTATTACACCTGACCCCTAACCCCTGACACCTGACCCCTGACCCCTGACCCCTGACCGCTGATCCCTGACAACTGACCCCTGACACCTGACACCTGAATCTGACCCCTGACACCTGACCCCGGACACCTGACCCCTGACACCTGACACCTGACCCGTGACCCATGACCCCTGACACCTGACACCTGACACCTGACACCTGGCAACTGACCCCTACCCCACCCCTACCCCACCCCTACCCCACCCCTACCCCACCCCTACTCCACCCCTACCCCCACCCCTACCCCACCCCTACCCCACCCCTACCCCACCCCTACCCCTACCCCTACCCCTACCGACCCCTGCCCTACCTACTTACCCTACCTAACTACCTACCATACATTTCCTACCCTTTACTACCCCACCCTACCCCACCCTACCCCACCTACCCACCCGATCCACCCCTACCCCACCACCCCTCCCCTACCCAACCCCCTACCTAATCCTACCTACCCCTACCCCTACCCTACCCCTACACTAGCCCTACCCTACCCCTACCCCTACCCTACCCTACCCCCTACCATACCATACCCCTACCCAACTCCCCTATCCCCCCCCTACCCCACCCCTACCCCACCCCTACCATACTCCACCCCTACCCATCCCTAGCCTCCCTACCCTACCTACCGTCCCCCTTACCGTCCCCTCCCTACCCCTACCATGCCCCTATCTACCCTACCACACCCCTACCACACCCTTAATCACTCTTACCTCACCTTACCTCACATTACCTCACCCCTTCCCCCTGACCCATTCCCCTGGCCCTTGCTCCTGACCCCTGACCCCTGACCACTGACCCCCGAACCCCCGAACACCCAAACACCCGAACCGAACACCCAAACACCAGAACACCCGAACACCGAAACACAGGCCACCCGAAAACTTGAACACCTGAACACCCAAACACCCAAACACCCGAAAACCTGAACACCTGAACACCCAAACACCTGAACACCCGAACACCCGAACACCTGACACCTGACCCTCACCTGAGTGTCACCTGTCACCTGAGTGTCACCACTCACTCACCTGTCACCTGAGTGTCACCAGTCACCTGTCACCTGAGTGTCACCTGTTGGCTCAGTGTCACCAGTCACTCACCTTTCACATCCGTGTCACCAGTCACCTGTCACCTGACTGTCACCTGTCACCTGAGTGTCACCTGTCACCTGAGTGTCCCCTGAGCATCACCTGAGGGTCACCTGATTGTCACCTGACCCTCACCTGAGGGTCACCTGAATGTCACCTGACACCTGACCCTCAGCTGAGTGTCACCTGTCACCTGAGTGTCACCTGTCACCTGAGTGTCACCTGTCACCTGAGTGTCACCTGAGTGTCACCAGTCACCTGAGTGTCACCAGTCACTCACCTCTCACCTGAGCAGGTTGGAGAGCTTACCTCGATCGGGCTACAGTGGTTAAATACTTCATTCGACCCCCGGTTCAATTTCCAAGGTCGAATTTTATATAGGATTAGTTAGCAGGTTCAAAAATATGGTTATGGCACACTGAGTTTTGGGAAGTTTACATATTGGAATACATCACTAGAAAGCCAAAAATTATATCTAATTTCCTGGATCTTCATAGGACATTTAGTTGGGACCGGATTGAGTAAATTAACAGTGAATATTAGGAAATAATTCAGTAGTTACAACACATGGCTATAGGACAGAACTGCCCATATTATAACTGTGTTGGTATAGCCATAAATCCCAAACAATAGAGGAACCTCCAGCCAACAATAGGGGTATATGCTGGTCTGTGGCCCACTCATATACTTCTACTTGCCACTGGGGGAGGTCCTGTGGGGACTGTTGTGCATCATGTAGATATATTTTTTGCATACCAATATATATATGCATAATAAATAATTCACTGTGATTATGCATCTGATGCATAATCACCACAAAGATGCTGGTACAACATTAAGAAAAACCTACCTTAAATATTATTGTATTTGATTTATTTTATTGTTGTGACAGCATATATACATATATACACATATACATATACACACATATACATATATTAATAAACACTTTATCGATTTAAAACGTTATGTATAGCCTCTTAGCTTCCCAGTTCCGAGCCTCCCTCCACCACATCCCACATATTTGAATAGAAGTAAAAAGTAATAAACAAAAGTAAAATACATGAAATAAAAATGCCAACCACTCAGCAAATATATGTTTATATATGGATACAGTTAATCCAAACTTTTTTGGGCGGCCCACAAAATACTACTATTTATCATATAAAAAAGTTGGTTAAACCAAAGTCGTTTAATCCAAATTATCAGACCTGACTTTACCCGTCGGGTCAACTCAGGTCAGGTCAAGTCGGGTCGGATCAAGTCGGTTCGGGTCAAGTCGGGCAGGTGAAGTCAGGTCGGGTGAAGTCGGTGAGGGTGAAGTCGGCCGGGGTCAGGTGAAGTCAGGTCGGGTGAAGTCAGGTCGGGTGAAGCCGGGTCGGGTGAAGTCGGTGAGGGTGAACTCGGGTCGGTTCAACTTGTGTCGGTTCAAGACGGGTCAGTTCAAGTAGGGTCGGGTCAAGCAATGTCGGGTCAGCTAAAGCCGGATCGGGTAAAGTCGGGTCGGGTAAATTCGGGATGGGTAAAGTCGGTTCGGCTAAAGTCAGGTCTGGTAAAGTCAGGTCTAGTAAAGTCGGGTCTGGTAAAGTCGGGTCCAGTAAAGTCGGGTCCGGAAAGTTGGGTCTGGTAAAGTCGGGTCCGGTAAAGTTGGGTCCGGTAAAGTCATGTCTGGTAAAGTCAGGTCGGGCAAAGGAGAGTCGGGCAAAGGAGAGTCGGGTAAAGTAGAGTAGGGTAAAGTAGAGTCGCGTAAAGTCAGGTCGGGTAAAGTCAGGTCGGGTAACGTAAAGTATTATTGCCATTTTTATCATTATATATTTGTTATTATTATCATCGTTATTATCATTATTATAATTGTTATTATCATTATTGTTGTCATTATTATTACTGTATTATTTTAATCATTATTGGCATTATTTTTAGATTTACATATATATGTATGTCTACATATAATATATATATATATATAGATATAAATATACATATGGGTCACTCTCCTGAAAACTGGTCAGCATGAGATGGGATTTTAAAACATCAATAAAAACCTTCCTACTTATATTTTTCCTTATACTTTTCATATTCCTGTTCAGATTTGATGAAAGAAATAAGGGAAATAAAATAAAACTGTGTGCAACTTTGGTCTTTTTAGCTATGAACTGTTTTTGTACCAAAAAACCCCATTTTACAGTCAGCCATTTGTAACATAACATATGGGACGTGATTGAATCCTTTTTAACATCTTGTATTGCATTGGTCGTAATGCTAGCATTGCGTTTGATTCGTGGCGGGGAAGGAGCGCCCCCCCCTCTCTCCTCTCCCCCCCTGCCTAGACCGTTGGACTATTACATAACCCCCCCCCTCTCTCGGCCCTTATAACCGGCCGCCCTAGCTGCTCCTAGCCACTCGCCTTCATCACCCTCCAGGCCCGGCCCTATTTTCTATTTGGCTCCCATCACACGAGGCAATATCACGCTCCACCTCACGCGACACGCCGCACGCACCTCAGACGACGCCGGCCGCCTCACACCACCTCGCCGACCGGGCCCACACTCTGATACTCTCAACCATCATGCCAGCCGGCTCACGCCCCCGGGGCCGCACCCCGGGGCCGCCGCGGATCCCGCCGAGGCCGGAGCGCCGAGGCCGCCTCGCACGATGCCGCCTCCGCGACCTCCACCGCCCCCAGCCTCCAGTCGGAGGCCACCTTGTGGGCGAGTGCCGTGGACGCTCGCATGAGCGCCGTGGACGCTCGCCTGGACGCCCAGGCCGCCGTACTAACCTACCACCTTCACGCATCGACCACCTTCACGGATCTGGTCGAGTCACTGCCCTCGCCCACCTCGGGCATCGCTGGTATCAACCGCCCCCGCTCCGCCTCGGGCCCCCTGTTTATTTTTTTTTTTTTTTTTTTTTTTTTTCTTTTTCTTTTTTTTTTTGTTCTTTTCTTTTTTTTTTTTTTTTTTTGCCCCCCCCTTTTTTTTTTTTTTTTTTTTTTTTTTTTGTTTTTTTTTTTTTTTTTTTTTTTTCCCGCCCCGTCCATAGCCGAGCGGATAGCAGAGATGCTGCAGGACATCGCCGTCGGGACAGGAAGGGGGGCCGCCCCCACCACGCACCCTCGCCTCCTCCCCGCCTCTCCGATGCCGACGCCCGCCCCCACGACCTCCAGCGACGTCCACCCGACCTACCAGCCCTACCTCCGCCGCGGCCACTACGCCACCCAGCAGGCCGCCTCCGCCGCCCCCCAGCCCGCCGCCATCTACCCGCCTCCCGACCGCTCCCCCGCATCCGCGGCCGACGCAGTGAGGGAAATCCTGGAGTCCGCCGAGGCGCAGGGAAGCGGACGCCGAAAAGGTATTCCACCAGGTTACCTTTTCCCCCACGACTTGATAGAGAGGGGACCCGAGGGAAAGGCTTTAAAGCGAGGCGAGGCCACAATGGAGGAGTATAACCTCGCCCTGCGCACCCTTGAGACCCACCCCTCCTTCCCCACCGACGGCCTCCCGGGACTGCTACACCACAACATGACAGTCCTCAGAGATGCCATTACACATCCCTGGCCTACAGTCCGGCGTTATTCCGAGGCCATATTTGCCTGGATTGCCGATGGCCGCCTCCCGGAGGGCTGGCGCGACCCGGTGGCAATCAACACTCTACGCATGGACATTATCACCGCCCCCGCGACTGCCTCCGGGGGCGGCGCCAGACCCCTCCTCCCCACCCGAGCTCACCCCACCCCCACCCCCACCCCCGCACACTCCCGCCCCTCCGGCGCCGACCCACGCACACCCTACACCCGAGAGGCATACAGGATACCCTGCCCCGCCTGGAACAGGGATCCCGCCTCATGCGACCTCGCCCCCCCCGGCGAGGCCCACGGCGACCAGGGCGCGAGGAGGAGGCACGCATGCGCTTATTGTGCGAATGTGCGCCGTATCCTCACCGTTCATAGCGAGGCGGTGTGCTACACAAAGCGCACCCGCGACCGCCCCTCACCCGCCCCCGCGATCACCTCGCCGGATTTTTAGCCCGGCGGCGGCGACGCGGCCCCACCCCCGCACCACACCCCACACACGCCGCTCACACCCCACCCGCACCCACACCCGATAACACACACCGTCCCGCTCTCAGAAACGGCCGGCCAACACCCGACACCGCCCCCGCCCTCAGATCTCACACCGACACAGACCGCCCGCCAACACCCGATACCACCCCCCGCTACGCCCTCGCCAACCGCCACCCTGCCGGCCGCCGCCACCCCACCCTCACATCTCTTGCCGCCGCCAACCGCCGTCCCTCTCATCTCCCCGCTCACTCTCATCTCCCCGCTCACGCCAGACCTCGCCCCCCCACCCCCCCTCCCACCCCCGCACCCGCACCCGCACCCCCGCCCACCCCCGCACCCGCACCAGCCGCGCCAACCCCCCCCCTACACCCGGCCCAGGCGACACTGCCTACATAGGCCGCCTCCCCGGTTTCCGCCCCCCCCGCCCCCCCGCGCCCGCCCCCGCACCCGCCGCCCCCCCCTCCCCCCACGCCTTCGCCCGCCCCCTCTCCGACCCCGCCCGCACCTCTCTCCCCACCCCCTCCCCCTCCCTCACCTCCCCCCTACCCCGCCACCCTCCCGCCCCCTCCCCCCACCCCCCACCACCCCACCCCCACCCCCCACCCCCTCCCACCACCCCCATCCCCCCACCCCCACCGACCTACACTGCGAATCATCGCCGAGGAGTCCTCAGCCCTAGCATCCAGGAGACCCTCCCCGCTCGCCCCTTCATGCGGCCCCACACGCCGCCTACCGCCCCCACCCTCCTCTCCATATGGCCCCACCTCTACCGGCGCCGCCTGGAGCGCCTCCCCACCTTCTCACGAGCTACAACGCCCTCCGGATGCGGCCTCCCATTTTTGGGCGCCCGCATCCCCCTTCCTCTGGCTTACACATCCCCGCCTGGCGCGCCCGCCTCCGAGACCACCCTGACAGCGACCTCGTAGACCTCCTCGAATATGGCTTCCCCGCCAACTACTCCGCCAGCACCCCCCCCCGCCCTACATACACCAACCACCGGGAGGCCCCAGAGCACCAATCCCACCTCCGCGACTTTATCACAACCGAGCTCGCCCACGGTGCCCTCGCCGGCCCCTTCACCACCCCCCCCTTCACCCCCTGGGCCCAGGTCTCCCCCATGATGACCCGCCCCAAATCCGACCCGGGAAAGAGGCGGGTCATCGTCGACCTATCCTACCCCCCTGGCCACAGCGTCAACGCTGGCATACCCCGCCGAGAATATCTCGGTAGGCCCCACGCCTACCGGCTCCCTTCCGTGGCCGACGTGGGCCGCCGCCTCATCGGACTCGGCGCCGGGGCCTACACCTGGACCGCCGATATCTCCAGGGCCTACCGCCAGCTCCGGGCCGACCCCCTCTCCTGCCCCCTATATGGGATCGCCTTTGAGGGGGCGACATATGTCGACCTCGCCCTCCCCTTCGGCTGCCGCTCCTCGGGCGCCGCCTGCGTCAGAGTGACCGCCGCGGTGGCCTGGATCCTCCGGCGCGAGGGCTTCCACGCCCTCGTATACGTCGACGACTTTGTCGGGTGTGAGCTCACCTACCTCAGGGCGCGGCAGGCGTTCGACGGCTTCATTGCCCTCGTCGGCGCCCTCGGCCTGGAGGTCGCCCCCGGGAAGTGCCACCCTCCGGCAGTGCGAGTCTCCTGGCTCGGATTCGCCGTCGATAGCGAAGCCATGACGATTCGCATCGCCCCCGACAAAGTCGACGAGCTGGTCGCCGACTGCGAGGCTCGGGCCACCCGCCCGACCCTCGGGCGCCAGGAGCTGCAGAGCATCCTCGGCCGCCTCAACCACGTCGGCAGCTGCGTCCTGCCCGCGAGGTAGTTCATGGCGCGGCTCCTCGCGGCCCTGCGCAGCTGCCGCGGGTTCGCCGCCATCACCCTCGGGGATGACGCCCTCCGGGACCTGGCCTGGTTCGCGGCCTACGGGCGCGCCTCCAACGGCCTCCACCTCCTCCGGCCGTTGGGGACCCGGAGGATCGTCATCGAGTGCGACTCATGCCTCACCGGGGGCGGGGCCTTCTCCCCCAGGCGGTACTACGCCCGAGGGTACTCGAGGGCCTTCCGCGCCCGCTTCCCCACGATCCACGAGCTCGAGGCGGTCAACCTGGTCGTGGCCCTCCGCACCCTCCTCCCAGCTGACGTCGCGGGGGCCAGTGTTGTCATCAACACGGACAACATGGCCTCCGCCGCCTCCCTCGACTCGGGACGGGCCCGCGACCTCACCCTCGGGACGTGCGCCCGGGAGCTCTGGCTCATGGCGGCCGAGGCCTGCTTCGAGCTCACCATCCTTCACAAGCCCGGCGCTGACCTGGTCCTGGCCGACGCCCTCAGCCGCGCCCACCTCCCCGGTCGTTGGGCGGGCGTCGCCCGAGACGAGGTCGCCCGCCTCGGGCTTGAGCGGGCCGAGGCCGACCATGACGACTTCCCCTACAACCCTACCCTCTGATCCAGGGTACACCGCTACTGAGGTTGCCGCCGTGGACGGACTCCGCATCGCCGCCCTCGCCCCTTCCACCTGGCGGAACCGACGCCGGCAGGCCCGAGGCTATGTACAGTTCGCCTCGGGCCACCACTGGGATCCCCTCGCCCCGACGCCCTTCGACGTCGCCGCCTACACCGCCTCCCTCTACGCCCGGCCCATGGCGCCGGGCTCCGTCCGGAATGCCCTCTCCGTCGCCCGCTCCTGGCTCGAGGCCGCCGGGGGCGATCCTACCGCATTCGCCTCGCGCCTCGCCAGAGACGTCTGCCGTGGGGGGGAGCGGGCCTCCGGCCACGTCGCCCGCCCCGCCCCGCCTCTGACGCCCGCCATCCTCGCCGCCGTCGCCCACCACCTCGCCCTCGCCGGGCCCTCGGGCGTCGTCCCTCGGGCCGCCCTCCTCCTCGGGTACTACGGGATGCTCCGGCAGTCTAGCCTCCTTTCACCCAGCCCCGAGGTGTGGGGCGGCCCGCACACCATCACTCGGGGCGATGTCGCCCCCGCCCCCGGGGGACTGCGCGTCACCCTCCGGACTACAAAGAGCATCGCGCTGCCCTCAGGGGCGGTCGCCCTCTTCATCCCCGCCGCGCCCGGCCGTGCCCTCTGCCCCGTCGCCGCCTGGGCCGCCTCGGTGGCCTTGGCCCCGGCCTGCCCCGCCGATCCTGCCTTCATCATGCCCTCGGGCCGGCCCCTCGACCCTCGGACGCTCACTGCCATCCTCCGAGGCGCCCTCGCGGCCCTCGGGGTGCCGGCCCCCGACGGCTACACCCTACACAGCCTCCGCCGGGGAGCCGCCCAGGCTTGTCAGCGCGCTGGCGTTCCCCTCTCCGAGATCATGGAGCAGGGGACCTGGACCTCCGCCTCGGTCCACGCCTACGTTCCTGGTGGAGGTGGAGGGCTCCTCGGGCCACCTTCCTCCCCTCCTGGTTCATGCCCCCGATAGACATTGGCCTCGGGCATGGCCCTCTAGACATTGACTCTCTACCTCATTAGACACTACCTGACATTTATCCTTGATGCAGTGATCCATTGACCATGTACCCGTATTGCTACTGCCTTGAATAAATGTTTTTATTCCAACTCCCTCGTCTCTCCTTCCTTGCCACGTATCGGTCGTAATGCTAGCATTGCGTTTGATTCGTGGCGGGGAAGGAGCGCCCCCCCCCCTCTCTCTCCTCTCCCCCCCTGCCTAGACCGTTGGACTATTACATAACCCCCCCCCCCTCTCTCGGCCCTTATAACCGGCCGCCCTAGCTGCTCCTAGCCACTCGCCTTCATCACCCTCCAGGCCCGGACCTATTTTCTCCACCCACCCACCCTACTTTCAACCCATCCTTCTCCCTAGGTGGAGGGCTCCTCGGGCCACCTTCCTCCCCTCCTGGTTCATGCCCCCGATAGACATTGGCCTCGGGCATGGCCCTCTAGACATTGACTCTCTACCTCATTAGACACTACCTTGACATTTATCCTTGATGCAGTTATCCATTGACCATGTACCCGTATTGCTACTGCCTTTGAATAAATGTCTTTATTCCAACTCCCTCGTCTCTCCTTCCTTGCCACGTATCGATATATCAAACAAAACAGTTCCCAAATCAAAGAGGAAGTATTTATTAACGTGTATGCATGCTTAAATTTAAAAAAAAAATTGTTTAATGTCTTCAGAAATAACATTACAAATTTCCGTCACACGTGTAACCGTGGTGTCTGGATGCCACACAAATATTTACACTAATTATTCAGTGAATAAAGCATGGCTGGGAATTACTTTTTTTTATCAATATAAGCACTAGATATTTCTGTATATTATGCCATGATTAATATGCTTCTAAGTATGATATTATTTAATTATGATTAGATTTTTATTAAGCAGACTGTGTGGTGTCCTAAACATGCGTTACACGTGTGACACACATGTTATACTGCCATAAGAGATATCTTATTCATGGACTACACCTTTATTTTTGATCTCATCAATTTATATTTTGCAACCAATAAATGTAAAAGATTCAAATATTAAATTGTAACTCTCCATGTGACACTTCTGGCCAGTTCTCAGGAGAGTGACCCATATACACATACATATGTGTATACATATAAATATATACATATTACATATGCACCTATGTGTATATATGTCTATATATACATGCATTCACATCTACATATATGTATACATATATACATATGGAGACCTATATATGTGACTACCTATGTGACTACATAATTATATATATATATATATATGTGAATACATACTGTATTTAGAGATGACTGCATCACATATTGTAGAGTGGTCCTCCATTTGTCACTGGTAAGTTAACCCATGTGTAGTCTGTTTCACTCTCAGACTTATTGCAAGGGGCCCTAAGCTCTGACACTTTAACACTCAGATTTTAACCAAAAACTGCCAAGGAAAGCTTTCACACCTCAGGTTGCCAATGGTTCTCTGGGTTGCACCTCCACTGACAGCTGAGCTCACTGAGTGTGAATGTGTCAGAGCTTATGCCCTTTGAATAGGTGTGAGAGTGGATTGGATTTGGTTTATAAGGGTGTGTGCCACAGTGCACTGCACACACATATTTCTGAAGGCACACACTACACAACAGTCAACTTGTTACTTGAAAATGGATTACCATTGTGAAGTCATCCTTACATTTAGGAACACTGGTAAGTTATTCTTCACCTGATATTGCAATATTATTTATATATTATATATATAGTACATACAGATCTATGTGCATATATGCATATATACATATAGCTTTAAAAGTATGTGTACATGTACATGCATAATCAAAAATAAATTAAATATAAATGGAATGTTATTTAGGGTAATGGCAGTGTTTGGTTAAAATCTGAGTGTGAAAGTGTCAGAGCTTAGGCTCCTTGCATTGTTGCAATAAGTCTGATAGTGACACAGACTACATATGGATTAACTTAGCAGTGACAAATGGAGGACCACTCTAAGATATCTATATGCAGTCATCTCTAAATACAATATGTATTTATATGCATATGTGTAGTCATGTATATATGTCTGCATATGTATATATAGATGTGTATGTATATGTATGTATGTATATATGTATATATATGTATATATATATGTATATATGTATATATATGTATGTTAATACATATGTATATGTATGTATATGTATACCATTTATGTATGTATATGTATGTATATGTATAACATTTATAATAGGCATAGGGGGTTTGGGTTTCCGGGGGTGTGGGAGAGGAGATGGCAGCCTATCGGCGCCGGGAATACCGGCTTCCCAGCACCAGGGTTCCCAGCCTCCCAGCACCGAAACTCCCGACACTAGGCCTCAATTCAAATAATATAAATATTAATAAAATGTGATAACCAACAATAAAATAAATGAAATATGAATGCAATAATATACAGGGTAAGTTTTTATTAATGTTGCTGTACCAGCAAGAAATGCCATGTTCGTGGGGATTATGTATGTATATGTATATATATGTATGTATGTACATGTATGTATATGTATGTATGTATATGTATGTATATGTATGCATATGTATATTCATTCATTCCATTCAGACTCATGCCTATGGTAGTTACATAATATGTATGTTTATATGCGTATATGTATGTATATGAATGTATATGAATGTATATGAACTATGTATATATATATGTATGTATAGGTATGTATAGGTATATGTATAGCATTTATAATAGGCATACAGGGTTCGGGTTTGGGGTGGGAGGAGATGGCAGCCTATCGGCGCAAGGAATCCCGGCTTCCCAGAGCCAGGGTTCCCGGCCTCCCGGCGCCGAGACTCCTGGCACCAGGCCTCAATTCAAATAATATATATAAAATGTGATAACCAACAATAAATTAAATAAAATATAAATGCAATAATATACAGAGTAAGTTGAATGTTAATGTTGCTGTAACAGCAAGAAATGCCATATTTGTGGGGATTATGCATCAGATGCATAATTACAGTGTTATTTATGAGCATAGCTTACTGACCTCCTGTGAATAGAAATAAAAAGTGATAACCAACAATACAATAAATCAAATTCAATAATATTTAAGGTAGGTTTTTCTTAATGTTATACCAGCAAGACAAGCCATATTTGTGGTGATTATGCATCAGATGCATAATCACAGTGAATTATTTCTTATGCATCTATATATATTGGTATGCACAAAATATATCTAAATGATGTACAACAGTCCCCACAGGACCTCCCCCAGTGGCAAGTGGAAGTATATGAGTGGGCCACAGACCAGCATATACCCCCATGATTGACTGGAGGTTCCTCTATTGTTTGGGATTAATGGCTATACCAACATAGTACTATCATGGGCAGTTCTGTCCTGTAGACATGTGTTGTAACTACTTAATTATTTCCTAATATTCACTGTTAATTTACTCAATCCGGTCCCAACTAAATGTCCTTTCAATATTCAGGAAATTAGATATAATTTTTGGCTTTCTAGTGATGTATACCAATATGTAAACTTCCCAAAACTCAGTGTGCCATAACCATATTTTTGAACCTGCTATCTAATCCTATATAAAATTCGACCTTGGAAATTGAACCGGTACTCGAATGAGGTACTTTGACCACCATAGCCCGAATGAGGTAAGCTCTCCAACCTGCTGAGTGTCACCAGTCACCTGTCACCTGAGTGTCACCAGTCACCTGAGTGTCACCAGTCACCTGAGTGTCACCAGTCACCTGAGTGTCACCAGTCACTCACCTGTCACATGAGTGTAACCAGTCACTCACCTGTCACATGAGTGTCACAAGTCACATGTCACCTGTCATATGTGTCACCTGAGTGTCACTCGCCTGTCACCTGAGTGTCACCTTGTAAAGTCGCCGGCTGGTGGTGTGGGTGGTGTGGACAAGCCTAAGGAAATCAATACAGGTAATGAAGGAAAGTAGGTAAAGAGTGAAAGTAGGAGAGTGAGACTCCTTCATTTATTACTTTATATAGGTTTCTAGAATCCAAGATGGCAGTGGTCACATGGTTCGATCCACCAATCAGAGTTCAATCTGTTGTATCCAAGGCCTTGTTATGCTGGCTACAGTGCCTTGTAGTGGCCAATGATCCATAAATAACACCATGGGGGGAGGGGGTATGTGAGGTGACTCTTCCAAAGACTATTCTAGGAAGTGACACTCCTCCAAAGACTATTTTACTATACAATTTCTATACCTAATGAGTAATAGTTTACGACCTGATTTTGTTTTTATATATTACCATTTACCATTATATAGACAATTTGCAATTTATTATAGTAATTTCACATAGATCCTCATGCCATTATATCTGAAAATTTTACAACGTACTCCGCCCCTCCACTTCTTACCACCTGCCCAGCACCGTAGAAAGAGGTGCACAGTACTACGTAAGTAGTAAGTGTAAGTAGTAGCGTTAATGGATAAGGTATATCTCACTTCGAGAGAAAAAAGATTTGAATACAAAAATTAATTTTACATTTTATTTTTATAATCTTAATTTTTATCATATATATATCATTCTTCTGATATCTCATATGATGTCTTAAGAAGCATCTGATTCATTTGCCATCATTTTTAGCTTATTCCGAGCATTTTTTAGTTTTGTGACGGTTTAGAGGTTGTTTTGCAACGATTCCAAGGCACACTCCAGTCACATAGCATCGATCTTACATTAGTGCTTAATCGGAGTTGGTATCTGCTGTCACTTAGTCCACATCGATACGCTTGTACAAGCCTTTTTGTTTTACCGACTGTCAAACTCGAAGAAACCTGGGACGTCGATGGTAGACGCGTGGTTTATCGACAGGTCAGATTAACGTTACGGAACTCAACCCAATGAGAAAACAAGGCCTAAGCGGTATGAGTCGATGACCTAGTTTCAGGAACTATTTTCTTGCAAATCAAGACCAAAATCTTTGATTTCACCAATTTTAAGTCGTTTTGTGTCGAAATAATGGCAAAAGATGAATCAATATGCCTTTTTGTACCTCCTGTACAAAGATGAAGCATCAAATATCAGTATTAACAAATATAATCGCGGCAATAGAAATTCATATACGACCGCGTTAACTCGGCGGCATAATGTAAACAAAGCAATGACAGTGGTTCTTTTTGAACTTCAAAACCATAATACTTATCTATATTATTAAAAAATAATAGATTTACATGCTCTTGCTCAAGTTTCAACCATACTGTAGTAGTATTAGAATGTTCTCTTTTTGTTGACGTCAATTTTTTATGTTAAGGATTTTCTCCGGCGAAACGGCGAATTTGTATTGAATAAATTGTCTCTGTGCTAGTTCCTCGTGAACTACGCCAGTCTTCGTTCTTGATATCTTTATTATCAATCCATCAGCATATGCGCTAGTTCTGGAACTCCACATTGTCCATCGCACTGCTGAAGTGAAATCATTGACTCAGTCACCTATGCTAAAGTTCATCGTGAACCTTATTGCGAACATAGTGACCATCAGCATATGCTGCAGTTCTCCACAAACTGAGCCTCGTGTTGATATTGCTGATATCGCAAAGTCAATTTAATGTCAATGTTAATGCGGCATACTTCTTGAAGAACATCAATCCAAGCACCCGTCAGCATATGCTTTAGTTCCTCGTGAACCTAGCATTGTCCATCACACTGCTGCTGTGAAATCATTGACTCAGTCACATATGCTAAAGTTCCTCGCGAACCATATTTCGAACATAGTGACCATCAGCATATGCTGCAGTTCCCCATGAACTGAGCATTGTCCCTTCGCACTTGCTGATGTGATCTCAATTTTTCAGGTCTTGTGATCCTATGATGTAGTCATTGTAGAAGGCAACCAATGACTTCTTACACAGAAATTATCGATGTAGCATATCAATTGTTATATTTATATTCAATAAAATTATTTTGGAATAATAATATTTAAATTTTAAATAGATTATTTAATTAGATCCTTTTGCAATATAATGACCATTACTATGTTTCTATAACATGAATAATGTCAATAATATACATCTCCAGTACAAAGATCATTAATATGTCTCCTCAACATGAATAATGTCAATGAAATAACTCTTTCCACAAGATGAATAATGTTAATGATATATATCTGTAGTACCAAAAGATCATTAATATGTCCCTATAACACAAATAATGTCAATGATAGTTTTAGCTAGTTAATATTTGATAATACATGCAATGTACAATCATATGTCAATGTCAATGGAAGAATTTACTTCTGTAATACATGATAACGTTCATCAATTATGCAATGAATTTTCAATGAGTCTTTCATGCATCATCCAACATCCCATATGTACATGATTTTTCAAATGAATACCCTTTATAGACAACCCTATGTCTAGGCTAATTTCAGTATGAAAGACATCTCATGATGTTAATTATGTACTTCAGGAATTTCAATGAACACATCTCCATGCAATATATGATAACCTTTAACCATACTCATGCATTATAAATGAACCATTTATCAACCTCTGACTATGACATTTAATGACAATTAAATTCTACATTAGAATTATATTCTACATTATATTATTTAGTTCCAAATAGATCCTCATGAACCATGCAATATTTAATCTATCATATGTCAATGAATGTCAGTGAATAAATATGAACACATGCAATATTTAACATCTCATCAGAAGATGTGGAATGCCACTGCATTACAAGAAGAAGAAGAAGATAATACCCCTAGAATCATCAAGAAAAGAATCTTCCTTGTAACTATAGTTTTAAGCAGAGTTTAACAGTCCATGTGACTGTACGATCCAACACAAGTTTTATGTGGCCTATCCACCAGGTAAGTTTCATTCATTTGAATCAATTTTAAACAAAATTTAAACATTTAAGGAAACTCTCAGTCAACCCTCAAAGAATTTTAGTTCTTTGAATCAATAGCAAAGCATTTATGCAGTGTCTAATGTCTATACAATTTTAGCAATATTAATTAATTAATAACAATAGTATCATATATTGCAAAAAGTTGCTTATGATCTCAAAAAAATATATATGTTAATTTACTCTTCAGCCATGCTGAGTTACAACGTACTTCCTCATGTTAAAGAAACATATCAAAAAATATATTTAACTCTTCAGTCCTACTGATTTCAAAATAACAAATGAACGTAAATGCATCTATCTGTACTGTAATGGAGTTACAGAGTAATCAGTTCATGCCATTTTTAGTGATCAGAAAGTCATTCCCCAATAGTTCAGAGTTGTCGTCTTACTACCATCAGTTACTTCCCTTCGCTGTGCAGCCTGCTGAAAATCAATTACACTTCCTCAAGCTAGATATGTGAATCATCATACGTAATGATAATCACAGGTCCAACTATGCCAAGTATCCCTCTAGATAATTCAAATATGATAAAAAATAATAATCACATTTTTAAGATCAACTGTGCCCAGTTCAAATCAAAAATACTAATCATTTTGACAAAAACAAATGTTTGAAGATCATATAAAAAAATATATATACATCAGTTCAACTCATAGCTTTAGATCTGATCATCTTGCTCTAGTAAAGTTAACATAACATATTTATAAAAGAAATTGTGAAATCCCTTTTGTGAAATTAATTTAGCTGACCTCCCAACAAACAGTCGCTTTTGTAAAAATAATTGAGTTCATTCAATACCTTAGGCATTTCTGTTGCCTCACCAGGTATCTTCTCCACTTGATAAGTAGTAGAAAGCAAACCATGTCTCGATCAGCAAACAATAGGAAAAAAATAGGAAGAATCTTGCAGATCACTCGATCAGAATGAAAAAGATCTTCACGTCAGACATTACTTAAAATCTCCCAACGTTCAACTAATGTTTTTGCTTAACGGAATATTTTTGAATGTTTCATAAAGAATAGAACTTCCACAAGAGTATCTGTCTTATTTCATAATGTTATAGCCACTCAAACCATCGAGTAAACACCTGCTTTACGTCTCACTCCGTAATACGTAGGCATACCCCTAAGAATTAACTTAGATAAATAGAAAAGTCAATGGAGAATAAATGAAATTGTTATTTGTTAGTATGACATCCAGTCACCACAGGTGAATTTCTTTCGCTCTATGTCACTGTAGAATAACAATTTACATTAGTACATGTCACCATGTTCCAGCAAAGCATCCACTTTGTTTACTTAATCCACCAGAAATGCTCTGCAGCATTCGGTAAGCAACAAGTGTCAATTTACTTCACTAAAGCAATGCTACTACGGTGTCAATACCATCAACAACATGTCTGTAATCAAACAGTTTTTAGTAACTTAATTACTGGCGTAACTTACGGTACAATGCGTTAATCTTGGTGCTAGTTTAGTAAGGAACATAAACATTGCTTATCACTAAACCTCGCGAACCCTGTCGATTAGATTTAGAACTGTTGACTTGCGCTATTGTTAATTCTTGCTTCGTATTAACGCAATGGTTAGGCATGGCGCAATCATTATTTATTAGTAGCGCAGAAACAAAGAAATTTCTTGTCGAATGAGCCGAAGCACTCAGATGTCTACGGATTCGTCGATCCTTCCGCAGTGTTCTTTGCTGTGATTGGTCAATTCTTTTGCATAAATTAGTACTACCAATTATTGAATCCACCATCCACGCTTGCTGTCGCGTGAATGGCCCAGCACCAATTTCTCTCGAATGTAATACTTTAGGTTTTATTTTTGTTTTATTCACTAATAATTCATTAGTGCGTCGATTTTGATCAGAAATAATCGGATCGAAAGGCAAAGGTTGCGAAATACCTTTCCTTCGTTCAGTTCTAGTTAATCATGGTGCAATATCATCCCACATGATTTTAGAATCCACTCATCTAACTTTATCACGGTTAACAACTTTACGATCGTTATTAGGGCCTACTACAGTTACCACTGAACCCCATGATCTAACGACTATGTATCCTGGATCGTATTTCCTCTCCAAAGGTCCGGATTCATTTATAAACAAGACAACTTCATCACCAGGAATTAATTTAACTGCATTCGCCTTTTTCCTCGAATTTCTTTACGATTTTGAACAGCTTTAGCTAAAGCTATAGACAAATCATCTACACGATAAGCTAAGTTCGAATCAATCATCCCCGTCGATTGATACAGTAAAGAAATATGCTTCGTTCCTGGATGTCTACCATAGGTTAGAAAGAAAGAATAGCCAGTGCTATTAGAAGGTACCTACGATACACATATATCATATCAGGCAAATAGGTTTCCCATAGACTAGCACGAGAATTAATTAATTTCCTCAAAATGCTTTTCATAGACCTATGGTATCGTTCTACCATACCATTTGACTGTGTTGTATGAACATTTTGAAGGTGTTGTATGCCTTACCTCTACACCTAATTCTTTGAAATGATTCATAATCAATTTGTTTTTAAACTCTAACACATTATCTGAAATAAACATACAAGGAATTGGATGGTGAGGAATATAATCATTAAATATATAATCATGAATTCCCTTCGATGATTTATCTGGCAATGTTTTATATTCAACCCAACCACTACAATGATTTAGAATAGACAATAAATATCTATTCCCACTAGTACTAACTGGATATGGACCAGAAAGATCCGCAGCAATCACATCGATAGGCAATGGCATCGATTGTGGATACGCACGTGTGCGCTTACTACAATTAGCCACACAATTTGGACAATTGGTAATTACTCTATGGACATCTCCAGCTATACTAGGCCAACGAAAATGTTCCTGTTTTAGACATAGCCATATGACCTACCTCAGTATATGCTATCTTTATCACAGAATTCCTGTATTTTTTTGGTAACACTAATCTAGGATACATATCTTTCTTAGCAGGAGCTATCATTGAATAAAGAAGATTATCCATTAAAAGGATCAGGAAATTTCAACAGTACACAATCTAATAATAGTATCTTCAACTCATTCCATGCAATTTCACATTCCATAGTCCATTCAAAACTACATTTATTACTAGTTAAATAAGTTATAGGAGCGACAACATCAGCGTAATTAGGAATTAATTGCCGATCCTAATAATCGTCTTACTTCTTTTTTACTTTTCGGTGATGCCATGTCTATTATTGCAGTTATTTTTTCATGATCCGGTTTCAGTTCTGCTGAACATACAACAGTTTTACTTCAGTAACTCCAAATTCACATTTAGATTCTTGCTTCGTATTAACGCAATGGTTAGGCATGGTGCAATCGTTATTTATTAGTGGCGCAGAAACAAAGAAATTTCTTGTCAAATGAGCCGAAGCACTCAGATGTCTATGGATTCGTCGATCCTTCCGCAGTGTTCTTTGCTGTGATTGATCAATTCAAGATAGTCAATATACTAGTCACATCTTTCTCATGACTCTCCTCATCTGGGGAATAAATAATAATATCAACAAATAGACAACATTTACCTAAATGTTCCGCAAAAATTACATTCATCATTTTTTGGAATACTGCAGGTGCATTCATTAATCCAAATTGCATACGCTTAAATTGAAATAATCCCATGTGTGTGTTTATAGCTGTTTTAGGTCTGCTATCTTCATCTACCATTACCTGCCAATACCCTGATTTAAGGTCAATGGTGGTAACAATTTTAGTACCATGCAATTGATTAAAAATGTCCTGTATCCTGGGTAAAGGATAAGCATCTTTAATCGTAACTGCATTTAATTTACGGTAGTCATCACAAAGACACCTTCTTAGGCACTAAAGTAACTGGTGAAGCCCAAAGACTACAACTAGTTTCAATAATATCATCATCTAACATTTTATTTAATTCTTTTTCCACTACGTCTCTTACTTAAAGGTATTCTATAAGGTCTTTGATTTAGTGGATATGCATTACCTGTGTCTATATGCATCTCAACTACCTTAATAGCTTTAAGTTTCTCATTAGAATCAGGAAATAACAAGGGAAAATGCTTTTTCCAATTGTCTACTTCTAGAACTATTCCTGCTATTTTTCTATCAATTAATTCTAAACTACTCGATGGATGTACAAAATCACATAAGGAAACAAACTTATTTCTGTAACAAATCTCAGCATTACACATTTCCATTATATCTGTCCCAATTAATAATTCAAAAGCTAATGATTCAACTACAAAGAAAGGACATAACTTATCATAAATAGAAATGTAAGTTACACCTAAAGTTGGAATTAAATGACCTGAGATTGATCTCAGCCTACTACCTGGATACAATTGCCTATGTGCTATTCCAATATCTACCAAATTTCGAAATGCATTTACATGTATTAAACTTTAAGTTTAGACTATCAACCTGACTATTCATATTTCAATCTGTCAGTCATGATTGTGCACGTCGTTGCTGTCTCAATACAGACCTATCACTCAATATAGCTAGAGTAACAGCTTCCTCCAATGATTTTGGTCTATTGGTCTCTACGTACCACATCGTGTCTGACTACAGGTGCTTAATTGCTTGTCTATTTGTGTGCTTGCCAAGCCTAGTCTGATCGGCTTGTTTGTCAAACGACCGAATCTTGTTTTGTAACCGCTAGCCTGTGCATTTTTATCTTTGATTGTTTTTTGTACAGTTGGTGTAATTGTTTTTGTACCATCTGTCGATTTCGGTTTGGGCGTTTTGAATAGATTTTTCGATTTCACCTCAGTCTGTTCCCTTCTGTATTAATTACTTCATAATTAGGCCCTGGGTAATTTACTTTTGAAATTTGGCCATTCGCCCATTTTCCTTCATGTGTTATGAAGGAAAATGGATAATGGAGTGTGCTCTCTACCGGCTCTTTCATTATATTACTTTTGTTGTATTTTTTGTAGTTTTTTAAATTCGACAACCTTTGTCTCTGGCACAAAGGGTTTTAAATGCAGTCTGGTCGCCGGTAGTTTAGAACGTAGCCTGCGGTTCATCAATAGTTGTGCGGGTGATGCATTTATGGTAGTTAGAGGAGTATTTCGGTAGTTTAATAACGCTAAATTATAATTTAAACTTGAAGATTGTGCTTTTTTTATTAGCTTCTTTAGTGTTTGCACATAATGCTCCACCTGACCGATACTTTGCGGATAATGAGGGTTTGTATGGTTGTGTTCAAAACCATATTCTCTCGCAAAATTCAGAAATTCTTGGGACACGAATTGTGGGCCGTTATAAGAAATTAATATGTCGGGTACCCCATGTGTACCGAAAATTTCGAGTAACGACTTGAAAAAAATGGTTTAACGTTTGCTGGCAACTTTTTGTTATTTATCGGCCACTCAGTATTGACTAACCGTGTTACTTCTATGAGCATGTTATCTACCAATGTGTTGTTTTGTACGCATTGTAGCATGTTTGGAGCTATGTCGATAGTAGCTATGGATAACTTGTTGTCGAAAAGGTCATTTGGCGCTGTGTTAGCGGTGTGTGCCCGGGACAGTGCATCTGCAAAATGCATGTTGCATCCATTAATATGTATCACATTTATATTGTAGTTTTGCAGATGCATCCGCATTCTCTGCATACGCGCAGATAGCATGTGCAGAGGTTTCGACATAATATTCACCAGGGGCTTGTGGTCAGTTTCTACCGTTATTTGTTTTCCATACACATATTCATGGAACTTAACACATCCAAAACATATAGCTAGCGATAGGCAACACTCAGGCAGTCTCGAACGCTATGACTGCATAGCCCATAGCTATAGGTTGACAGTTTTGAAATAACGTGGCTCCTAAACCTGACTTTGAAGCATCTACTTGTATTGTGACTTTCTCGTTGACATCATAGTATTTTACTACCGGAGCGGACACTAACAGTTGTTTCAATAGTTTAAATGCTTCACGCTGCTCATGCTTCACGCTGCTCATGCTATTTCTTTCCCTAGTACTACCCGTAAGGGTTTAGTAATTTCTGAGAACTTTGGAATAAATTTGCTGACGTAACTGACTATACCTAAGAATCGTTGAATACCAGCTTTATCTGTAGGTTCTAGCATATCCGTAATTGCTTGCACGAGTTCCTTATTTGGCTTAAGGCCTTGCTGCGTTAGTATATGTCCTACATAATTAACTTCTGACTTGACTTTTTTAAATTTTATTTCAAATTCGACTGTCGCGCTCGACACAAAACCCGTTCTAAGTTATCATTATGCTCTTGAATTGTGGTCCCATATACCAAAATATCATCTGTAACGACATTGACACCAGGCAAATCCCCTAAAATAGTATTCATTTCACTTATGAATATGTCGCCGGCTGTTTTTATGCCAAACGGAAGGCGCGTGTAGGTGACCATGGGGTATTAAAAGTGCACAATTTGGAGCTTTTTTCATTCAATTCGATCTGCCGGTAGCCACTATTGGCGTCTAATACTGTAAAATATTTTGCGTTTGCTGTTTTCGAAATGACCTCCTCGACTGTGCGCGTCGGGTAAGGAGTTCGCAAAATAGCCTTATTCAATTTCGTTGGGTCAATGTCTGGCTTTTTGACTATGGTTATTGAGCTAACCCATCTTGCTTTACAATTACACCTATATGCAACATTTTATCCAACTCCTCTTTAACATTACCAGCAATAGCATGCGGAATACGACGAGGAGCATCAATAGAGGGTGTAACATTTTCATCAATATATATATTTGCATTAGTTTTGATTTTGATTGATTCCTGAAATACATCACAATATTTATTTACCAAGTTTTTCCCCTCAGTGCTCTGGCTGCCCTCGTCTCGTAACTTTTCTTGACTACTCGCAGCAGGCTTCGGTCGCACTCGTCCGTACTTGATTTCACCCATCTTTCCCCAGGATTGGGCTTCCGGCTGTGGTGACTTGGAAGCATATCGCCTGTCCTTCCACTTCTATGTGTATTTCTCCTTCTGGTCGAATCCGCTCTCCTGAGTATGTGACAAGGCAGCACTTGGATGGATGTAGAATGACATTCTCCATTTTGTCGTAAATCTTCCTGGATATGATATTCGCCTGAGCTCCTGAATCCAGCTTGAACTTGATAGTGATGTTGTGAATTTTGAGCGGGGCATACCATAAGTCGTGGTGCTTGTTTTCAATCTCCGAAAGTTCACCCACGTACAACAACTTGTCGCTGTCCAACTCTGCCAGTTGTAACTGCTCATTCAATTCTTCAGATTCAATTTCAAGTTCATTCACATTTGCTGTTGCACTTTTCCGAGCTTGACAAACTCGCTGAAAATGTCCTATCTTCTTGCAAAATAAGCATGGCTTTTCTTTAGCAGGACATTGGTTGGCCGCATGAGTATAACCACACCTCCTGCACTGCACTCGTGGTGTTGATGAAGGTGCGCGGCGCTCAGTCCAGGCTTGACCACATGGCCCCGGCGATGCGAAACGGGTTCGCCTCGGTGGCACTGCCCTGCGTGCCCCGACCATCCGTTATACGACTCTTGCTGAGCTGTTCATGGCAATTCTCACTCACTCGGCAAATGTCATGGCACTGATTCAATGCAGGAGTCTGCAGCAGCTTATCTCTTAACTTATTGAACTCCGCAGACTCTCACATAACATGGAGTCCTCGATTTCTCCATAGTCGCACAGTGCTATGCGGTGTTCCAATTCACATATGTACTCATCTATTCCTTCACTCGACTGATTGTAAGAGTTAAACTTATATCTTACCACTGTCACATTTGTATGCCCAATAGAGTAATCCTCGAACCCGTCAATTAATGGTTGTATTTTGTCTTTGTCATCACTTTCGATTTTAAGTGTTTGGTGCAGCTTTTGGGCATGAACTCCGGCCACATGGAGAAACACGCAAACTGAATTTTTTCTCCCTTGTTAGAAGCTCCAGAAGCGATGGAGTATATCTGATACGAATTCAACCACGACCTCCAGTTCAATGCCAAGTTTCCCTGTAAGGTCAGCGGTCCCAGCGGTTTCAAACCTGATAACGCCATATCCATTGGTTCGTGAACATCTGACACCATGTAAAGAATCAGGTGTTGACATAGCGAGTGGAGTTGAACGATTGGTTTACTTTAGCTCTCACTTTAGCACATCGACTAGCCCGCCCCCGCACTCCGCGCGAGCACGCCCCCGCAGTTACGACACGGGTCACATATATTACAGGTGACTGGTGACACTCCGGTGACAGGTGAGTGAGTGGTGACACTCAGGTGAGGGTAAGGTGTCAGGTGTTTGGGTGTTTGGGTGTTTGGGTGTTTGGGTGTTTGGATGTTTGGGTGTTTGGGTGTTTGGGTGTTTGGGTGTTTGGGTGTTTGGGTGGTGGATGTTTGGGTGTTTGGGTGTTTGGGTGTTTGGGTGCTTGGGTGTTTGGGTGTTTGGGTGTTTGTGTTTGGGTGTATGGGTCATCTGAGGGTCAGGTGTCAGGTGGCACTCAGGTGACCCTCAGGTGAGTGTTAGGTGACACTCAGGTAACACTCTGGTGACACTCAGGTGACACTCAGGTGACACTCAGGTGACAGCTGGCTCTCAGGTGACAGGTGAATGACACTCAGGTGACACTCAGCTGACAGGTGACAGGTGACTGGTTACACTCATGTGACAGGTGAGTGACTGGTGACACTCAGGTGACTGGTGACACTCAGGTGACAGGTGACACTCAGGTGACAGGTGATGCTCAGCTGAGGGTCAGTGGTCAGGTATAACTCAGGTGATGCTCAGGTGAGGGTCGTCAGGTGACAATCAGGTGACCCTCAGGTGACACTCAGGGGACACTCAGGTGACAGGTGACACTCAGGTGACAGGTGACACTCAGGTGACTGGTGACACTCAGGTGACAGGTGACTGGTGACACTCAGGTGACAGGTGAGTGACTGGTGACACTCAGGTGACAGGTGACACTCAGGTGACATGTGACTGGTGACACTCAGGTGACAGGTGAGTGAGTGGTGACACTCAGGTGACAGGTGACCCTCAGGTGAGGGTCAGGTGTCAGGTGTTAGGGTGTTCAGGTGTTTGGGTGTTTGGGTGTTCAGGTGTTCAGGTGTTCAGGTGTTCAGGTGTTCAGGTGTTTGGGTGTTTGGGTGTTTGGGTGTTCAGTGTCCTGTGTTTAGGTGTTTGGGTGTTTGGGTGTTTGGGTGTTTGGGTGTTCAGGTGGCCTGTGTTTGGGTGTTCAGGTGTTTGGGTGTTCAGTTGTTTGGGTGTTCGGGGGGTCAGTGGTCAGTGCTCAGGGGTCAGGGGTCAGGGGTCAGGGGCAAGGGTCAGGGGGAGGAATGGGTCAAGGGGAAGGGGTGAGGGAAGTGTGAGGTAAGGTGAGGTAAGAGTGAGGTAAGGGTGAGGTAAGGGTGAGGTAAGGGTAGGGTAGGGGTGGGATAGGGTTGGGTAAGGGTGGTGGGTTGGGGGGGGTAAGGGTAGAGTAGGGGTAGGGGAGGGGAGGGGTACGGTAGGGGTGGATAGGGGTAGGGTAGGCATAGGGTAGGGGTGGGGTAGGGGTGGGGTAGGGGTAGGGTAGGGGGAGGTGTTGGGGTATGGTAGGGATATCGTAGGGTAGGGTAGGGGTATGGTAGGGTAGGGGTAGTGTAGCAGTATGGTAGGGGTAGGGTAGGGGTAGTGTAGGGGTAGGGGTAGTGTAGGGGTAGGGTAGGTGTAGGGTAGGGGTAGGGTAGTGATGGGGTGGGGTAGGGGTGGGGTAGGGGTGGGGTAGGGGTGTGCAAGGGGTAGGGGTAGGGGTAGGGGTCAGGTGTCAGGTGTCAGGTGACACAGGTGACAGGTGACACTCAGGTGACAGGCGACAGGCGACACTCAGGCGTAGTATTTATATTTCATTTAATTTGATATGCTATTCTAAATTCTAAATTCTAGGAAAAAAAAGGACTTTTCTATTGACTACGACTGGTGGGTTGTTGGAGTGGATAAGTTAGTTTTTCTTCTATTGATTCTCCTATCTTTTTCCTTTATACAGGGACTAAATTAAATTAAATTGCTTTGTCGGTGAGTTTCCGACGAATGTGTCAGTTCTTGAGGGAAACATTTGTCTTTGGCGTCGTTATTACTGTAATATCGCATGTCTGAAGCCTCGTGTCGCCGCTAGAAGTTTTTTCAATTCAGACTACTTTCGGTAATTTTGTTTAACCCTGAAGTAAATTAGAGCGTATTAATATATACGGGAGAGACTTTTCACTTTTCTGCTACTGTACAGGTAATTCTATTGGTTGGATTCAATTCTTTAAATTTATTTCAACCGCGCTTTTCACAACACACTAAAATTCCTATATAACCCGCTACAAGGAGGATTTCAATAGCGTGCCCATATTTGACTGGTGGTAAGTTATATATTGTATTAAATACACTTACACAACACACTCACAATGTCTGTAACAAGGTTAAAAGAAGATTCATTAAGTGAACAATTTGGGCTGTGGTTTGAGAGTCAGGTAGATATAGGTATTCTTAGTGCTGACTGTGATAAATTGGAAGCATGGACTAAATTTATGGCTGATAGCTTAGAGAATATTAGTGACAAAAATGAAGAGAGGATATTGCAAATTACAGAGCGTACTGAGGCTGATAATGACAGGGAAGAGCATAGAGAGAGACATGAGTTAGCTAGTTTACAGCATAAAAGTAATGAAACCAAGATAAGAGCTCTTAAAGCATATGAAAAGTCTGTACCTATGCTGGATGGGACTGACAGAGGTGTACTGAGAGAGTGGGTAGATCTTATTGAAAATAATGAAACCAAGATAAGAGCTCTTAAAGCATATGGAAAGTCTGTACCTATGCTGGATGGGACTGACAGAGGTGTACTGAGAGAGTGGGTAGATCTTATTGAGAGGATTGGGATTCTTGCAGATATGTCAGACTTAGATATAATTCGCTTCGCACTTTCAAATGCAACAGGTACACTGCATGAAGTGTTATTCACTGCCTTCACAACTAAGGGTGCTAAGTCATGGGATGATATCAAAGAGGAAATTGCTGAGACTTTGTTAACTGCAGATGAAAAGTATTTAAAAAGTATAGTAATGGTACAGAATGAGGGTGAGACAGTGGCGGCATATTGCCAACAGTTTAAAACAGCTGCTAGTAAGGGGTGGAAAATACCTTCTGCTACCTTGGGGACCGACACCTTTGAAAGTTTGTTATCACGATTTATAGTGGATGACAACACTATGTGGTACGTAGAGACCAATAGACCAAAATCATTGGAGGAAGCTTTTACTCTAGCTATATTGAATTGATAGGTCTGTATTGAGACAGCAACGACGTGCACAATCACGACTGACAGATTTAAATATGACTAGTCAGGTTGATAGTCTAAACTTTAATTCTTCTAAAATGTCCACAACAACTGCTTCTGGAGGAGTTCAGGCTAGTTCAGTAGCAGGAGGAGAGAGTCAGGCTCTAAAGTCGCTCCAGAATGAAGTAAATCACTAAGAAAGTGTGTAGAATGCTTAACGGTATATGAAAATACACGAAAATACATGAAAAGTACACATGCAGATATTCATTCAGTAAACGTTGCGTCACCGTATGGTGCCAGTTCTTATGCAATGGGAGGACGTCTTGAGTCACCGCGCATAAACGTAGCCTCGAAGGGTGAGGTAGCTATTGCATCTAAGAATAGATCAGGTTCAGTCAGAGAGCACACAGGGAAGTATGCGCTCTCAACGCAACAGCGAGGAAGCAATGAGAAAGCGACGCCAGCTGCGCAGGCGCAGTTGTCGACGTCTAAAAAAGGACAGGTGTATCGCCAACGACCGCAGGGTGCTGGGCGGGCTGGTTTGACTAGTTATGTATGTAATGAATCGCATGTAATGAGAGATTGTCCACATTTAAAATTACTGCGTAGTAACATTAGCTCTACTGCTTCAGGAAACTAAATAGCGCACTTGATACTCGTCCGAGTATTGATATTGATTTTGTTCAAGTAAAATGAACTGGTCTGGTAGACTCAGGTGTGGCTAAAAGTTTAATACATGTAAATGCATTTCGAAATTTGGTAGATATTGGAATAGCACATAGGCAATTGTATCCAGGTAGTAGGCTGAGATCAATCTCAGGTCATTTAATTCCAACTTTAGGTGTAACTTACATTTCTATTCATGATAAGTTATGTCCTTTCATTGTAGTTGAATCATTAGCTTTTGAATTATTAATTGGGACAGATATAATGGTAATGTGTAATGCTGAGATTTGTTACAGAAATAAGTTTGTTTCCTTATGTGATATTGTACATCCATGGAGTAGTTTAGAATTAATTGATAGAAAAATAGCAGGAATAGTTCTAGAAGTAGACTATTGGAAAAAGCATTTTCCCTTGTTATTTCCTGATTCTAATGAGAAACTTAAAGCTATTAAGGTAGTTGAGATGCATATAGACACAGGTAATGCATATCCACTAAATCAAAGACCTTATAGAATACCTTTAAGTAAGAGACATAGTGGAAAAAGAATTAAATAAAATCATCAGTTACTTTAGTGCCTAAGAAGAAATTTGTAATACACGTACACAACGGTGGGCAGTATTATTAGCACATATAGTGGAAAAAGAATTAAATAAAATGTTAGATGATGATATAATTGAAACTAGTTGTAGTCCTTGGGCTTCACCAGTTACGTTAGTGCCTAAGAAAGATGGTACTATACGTCTCTGTGGTGACTACCGAAAATTGAATGCAGTAACTATTAAAGATGCTTATCCTTTACCCAGGATACAGGACATTTTTGATCAGTTGCATGGTGCTAACATTTTTACCACCATTGACCTTAAATCAGGGTATTGGCAGGTAATGGTAGATGAGGATAGCAGACCTAAAACAGCTATAAATACACACATGGGAATGTTTCAATTTAAGCGTATGCAATTTGGATTAACTAATGCACCTGCAGTATTCCAAAGAATGATGAATGTAATTTTTGCAGAACATTTAGGTAAATGTTGTCTAATTTATTTAGATGATATTATTATTTATTCACCAGATGAGGAGAGTCATGAGAAAGATGTAACTACTATATTGACTATCTTGCAAAATAACAATATGACTCTTAAAGAATCTAAATGTGAATTTGGTGTAAAAGAAGTAAAACTCTTAGGTTACGTTGTATGTTCAGCAGGGCTGAAACCGGATCCTGAAAAAATAACTGCAATAAGAGATATGGCTTCACCGACAAGTAAAAAAGAAGTAAGACGATTGTTAGGATCGGCAGGATACTACAGACAATTAATTCCAAATTATGCTGATGTAGTTGCTCCTATAACTTATTTAACTAGTAATAAAAGTAGTTTTGAATGGACTATGGAATGTGAAATTGCATGGAATGAGTTGAAGACACTATTATTAGATTGTGTACTGTTGAAATTTCCTGATCCTTTTAAACCATATAACCTGTATACAGATGCTTCTGAGTACAGTTTAGGTGCTGTATTAGTACAGGAAGATGAAAATGGAATAGACAGACCAGTGCATTTAATCAGTACTAGATTTTCTCCTGCTCAACGTAATTATCCTACTATAGAGAAGGAAGCATTTGCTATTATTGGAGTAGTTTAGAATTAATTTATAGGAAAATGGCAGGAATAGTTCTAGAAGTAGACTATTGGAAAAAGCATTTTCCCTTGTTATTTCCTGATTCTAATGAGAAACTTAAAGCTATTAAGGTAGTTGAGATGCATATAGACACAGGTAATGCATATCCACTAAATCAAAGACCTTATAGAATACCTTTGAGTAAGAGACATATAGTTGAAAAAGAATTAAATAAGATGTTAGATGATGATATTATTGAAACTAGTTGTAGTCCTTGGGCTTCACCAGTTACTTTAGTGCCTAAGAAGGATGGTACTATACGTCTTTGTGGTGACTACCGTAAATTAAATGCAGTGACGATTAAAGATGCTTATCCTTTATCCAGGATACAGGACATTTTTGATCAATTGCATGGTGCTAAAATTGTTACCACATTGACCTTAAAACAGGGTATTGGCAGGTAATGGTAGATGAGGATAGCAGACCTAAAACAGCTATAAACACACACATAGGATTATTTCAATTTAAGCATATGCAATTTGGATTAACGAATGCACCTGCAGTATTCCAAAGAATGATGAATGTAATTTTTGCGGAACATTTAGGTAAATGTTGTCTAATTTATTTAGATGATATTATTATTTATACACCAGATGAGGAGAGTCATGAGAAACGTGTGACTAGTATATTGACTATCTTGGAAAGTAACAATATGACTATTAAAGAATCTAAATGTGAATTTGGAGTTACTGAAGTAAAACTCTTAGGTTATGTTGTATGTTCAGCAGGGCTGAAACCGGATCCTGAAAAAATAACTGCAATAAGAGATATGGCTTCACCGACAAGTAAAAAAGAAGTAAGACGATTATTAGGATCGGCAGGATACTATAGAAATTAATTCCTAATTATGCTGATGTAGTCACTCCTATAACTTATTTAGCTAGTAATAAATGTAGTTTTGAATGGACTATGGAATGTGAAATTGCATGGAATGAGTTGAAGACACTATTATTAGATTGTGTACTATTGAAATTTCCTGATCCTTTTATACCATATAAACTGTATACAGATGCTTTTGAGTACAGTTTAGGGGCTGTATTGGTGCAGGAGGATGAGAATGGAATAGACAGGCCAGTGCATTTAATCAGTACTAGATTTTCTCCTGCTCAACGTAATTATCCTACTATAGAGAAGGAAGCATTTGCTATTATTTATGCTCTAGTAAAATTAAGACCTTACTTATACGGTGCAGAATTTACTATCTATACAGATCATGCTCCATTGAAATGTTTTTTCACTAAAGAAATTTGTAATACACTTATACAACATTGGGCAGTATTATTAGCAGAATTTTCAGCACCAATTGTTTACATGAAAGGTGTCGATAATGTCTGGGCTGATATGTTGTCTAGATTGAGACCTAATACTGAAGCAAAGGAACCAGTGGAAATGTTTGCTTTTGATTCACTGTTAGCAGAACAGGTAATTCCTTTTGAACACTATGAACTGTCATATAATGAGGTAATTAATGAACAGAAAAAGATGAAAGAGTATATGTTGGGTGAGAATGAAGAAAAGAATGATTTATTAATGGATAATCTTATTTATTCAATGATAGCTCCTGCTAAGAAAGATACGTATCCTAGATTAGTGTTACCAAAAAAATACAGCTCATACTGAGGTAGGTCATATGGCTATGTCTAAAACATTAAAACGATTACAGGAACATTTTCGTTGGCCTGGTATAGCTGGAGATGTCCATAGAGTAATTACCAATTGTGCAAATTGTGTGGTTAACTGTAGTAAGCGCACACATGCTTATCCACAATCGATGCCATTGCCTAGTGCACCTGGTATTGTGATTGCTGCGGATCTTTCTGGTCCATATCCAGTTAGTACTAATAGATATTTATTGTCTATTATAGATCATTGTAGTGGTTGGGTTGAATATAAACATTGCCAGATAAATCATCGAAGGGGATTCATGATTATATATTTAATGATTATATTCCTCACTATGCAATTCCTTCTATGTTTATTTCAGATAATGGGTTAGAATTTAAAAACAAATTGATTATGAATCATTTCAAAGAATTGGGTGTAGAGTTAAGACATACAACACCTTATCATCCACAGTCAAATGGGATGGTAGAACGATACCATAGGACTATAAAAAGCATTTTGAGGAAATTAATTAATTCTCGTGATAGTCTATGGGAAACCTATTTGCCTGATGTGATATATGTGTATCGTACTGTACCTTCTGATAGCACTGGCTATTCTCCTTTCTTTCTAACCTATGGTAGACATCCAGGTACGAAGCATAGTTCTTTACTGTATCGATCAACGGGGACGATTGATTCGAACTTAGCTTATCGTGTAGATGATTTGTCTATAGCTTTAGCTAAAGCTGTTCATAATCGTAAAGAAAGTCGAAATTACAATGTTGCTCGTCTGAGGAAGAAGGCGAATGCAGTTAAATTAACTCCTGGTGATAAAGTTGTTTTGTTTGTAAATGAATCTGGACCTTTGGAGAGGAAATACGATTCAGGTTACATAGTCGTTAGATCACGGGGTTCAGTAGTAACTGTAGTAGGCCCTAATAACGATCGTAAAGTTGTTAACCGTGATAAAGTTAGATTAGTGGATTCTAAAATCATGTGGGATGATATTGCACCACGATTAACTAGAACTGAATGAAGGAAAGGTATTTCGCAACCTTTGCCTTTCGATCCGATTATTTCTGATCAAAATCGACGCATTAATGAATTATTAGTGAATATAACAAAAATAAAACCTAAGGTATTACATTCGAGAGAAATTGGTGCTGGGCCACTTACGCGACAGCAAGCGCCGGGGTGTGGATCCAATAATTGGTAGTACGGGAGTAGATAAAAGAATTGACCAATCACAGCAAAGAACACTGCGGAAGGATCGACAAATCCGTAGACGTCTGAGTGCTTCGGCTCATTCGCCAAGAAATTTCTTTGTTGCTGCGCCACTAATAAATAACGATTGCGCCATGCCTAACCATTGCGTTAATACGAAGCAAATATTAACACTAGCGCAAGTCGACAGCTCTAAAGCTAATCGACAGGGTTCGCGAGGTTTAGTCATATGAAATGTTTATGTTCCTTACTAAACTAGCGCCAAGATTAACGGGTTGTATCGTAAGTTACGCCAATAATTAAGTTACTAAATACTGTTGTATTACAGACATGTTGTTGATGGTATTGACACTGTAGTAGCATTGCTATAGTGAAGTGAATTGACACTTGTTGCTTACCGAATGCTACGGAGCATTTCTGGCGGATTATGCAAAGGAAGTGGATACTTTAGTGGAAAATGGTGCCATGTACTAATGTAAATTGTTATTCTACCATGACATAGAGCGAAAAAAGTACACCTGTGGTGGCTGGATGTCATACTAACAAATAACAATTTCATTTATGTTCCATTGACTTTTCTATTTATCTAAGTTAATTCTTAGTATGCCTACGTATTACGGGGTGAGACGTAAAGCAGGTGTTACTCGATGGTTTGAGTTTAAACTGTTTAGCTACTGAAAAGAACTAAATTTCGTCACACTAACGACTGAAATGTTATGTTCGCATGAAGTAATACTATAGCACTTTCGCTAAGACTTTGTAGATGTTATATTTTTGGAAGAGGTAGATCTTGCATATGTAAGAATTGACACTATTAAAGCGGATAAATTGCAAATAACCAAAGATGTTATTTACTTCCATTTAAGACACACCATTGGATTTGCATTAACTGTTCTTAGTACAAAAATCCTTATTCATTGGATGTGAAAAATCTAAAAACGCTTAAAATAGCACATTGATTTTGCATTACCATATTGATTCTATTAAATTCTCGCAGGCTAAAAATCTATTCTACGATGAATATAGGTAATTCATCGAAACTGTACCTCTCGAGTGGGAGAAAAGACGGCTGCGTAAGGTCGATAGAGCAATTCTATTCGACGAGCGTAAAACTTTTCGCGAGTATACGGTAAGGACGATAAGAATCAGAAGGCGCGAGCCGGGAGTCAATGTCTTATCAGGTGTCGACGGCGACACGCGTGAAGCGATAAAACAAATTTAAATGGCAAGTATGAAGCAGTAGTTACAGATAATTCACCGGCGCGTGAAGCGTAATTAGACATAACATGATTAACATGATCGATTTGTCTCAAAATGTCACTAATCTTCGTGGTGGTTGACGGGGTTACGCGGAAGCATTTCATCATTGACTGGAACTGTGGTAAAGTCCAGGTCTTATGTTTTTGTGCTAATAAATGCATAACTGGATAACTATGAAACTTAGAAGCATGAACTAACTTGGTTAAGACATCTAAAGTATCTATTCTATGTTATTATGTGTATTACAATACAAATAAATTGACATAACATTATGAAATAAGACATTTAAATTAACTTTTTAAAACATTTTTCATTTTCTAATAAGAAATTTATTGTATATGTTCATGTTACTTAATAATGTGATATATATTATAAAAGTAATTATTTGTTTAAAAATAAAAATAAATAATGTTTTTGATTGTGATTCATATGGATGAAAAACCTAAACAGAAAGTTGATACTTGTAAACTACAATGTGATTTAAACTACGTTCTGATCCATATGTACCAGGCTGATAAATCTTCAGTGAAATTGGAGTAACTGAGTTACTATACAATGAAGGGAAGTAACTGTTGGTAATAATGATTTTCTGACCCCATGTACAGGACTGATCCATGGATTGATTTCAATTGTGAGATCGAATGTATAGATACTTTTGTGAAAGTTCTATTCTATATTAAACGTTCAAAAATATTCCGCTAAGCAAAAACGTTAGTTGAACGTCGGGAGATTTTAAGTAATGTCTGACGTGAAGATCTTTTTCATTTATGTCAAAGTGATCTGCAAGATTCTTCCTATTTTTTTCCTATTGTTTGCTGAGTGAGACATGATTTGCTTTCTACTACTTATCAAGTGGAGAAGATACCTGGTGAGGTAACAGAAGAACGACGTCCTTACTGCGGTAAAGATCTGCATGTTAAGTGGGTGGAACAATGGGGACTGTCCAGCTTATGCACCATTCCGAGAGGACCTATGCCTGATAAATGGAATTATCCTAAAAGGGGACCGGATAGTGATACCAGTTAGTATGCGAGGAGAAATGCTAAGTAGATTGCATGAGGGCCATTTAGGCATAGAAACACAGAAAAGGATGGCAAGGGAGGCTATATACTGGCCTACCATCAATAATGACATAGAAGGGAGTGTTCAAAAGTGTGGGGCCTGTCAGATGTACAGGCCGGCACAGGCCAAAGAGACGCACAGCAGGGAAGAAGATAGAACAAAGTGGGGACCGTGGGAAAAAGTCGGCATGGATCTATTTCACTGGGGGGGAAAGGATTATCTAATATGCATAGATTATTATTCCAACTATCCCGAAATAGCCATGCTGAGCTCAACGACCTCTGATACAGTCATCACACACTTAAAAAGTATGTTTGCCAGACATGGTATACTCAGAAGAGTGGTTAGCGACAACGGTCCACAGTTCAGCTCTGAGTTATTCAAGAAGTTCTCAAAGACCTATCAATTTGAACATAGAACATCAAGTCCCAGATATCCACAATCAAACGGGCAGGCAGAGAGGGGAGTAGGAATAATAAAGTCCCTACTAAATAAGACGAAAGAGAGTGGGGGGGATCCCTACCTGGCCCTTCTAAACTATAGAATGGCCCCCAGAGAGATAGGCATGTCACCGGGGGAGATGTTAATGGGGCGTAAGCTAAACGGGAGAATACCACGACTGGATAAGAGATACAAGGGTGTTGAAAAGGGGAGCAGAAAGGAAGAGATAAAACAAAAACAAGTAGAAAAATACAATGAGACAGCCAAAGACCTACCCCCGCTGAGTCAAAGTGATGTAGTCAGAGTAAGAGGTACTCATTGGGATTCGACGGCCCGGGTCAGTGAGCAGGTGGGACCCAGGTCATACAACATTCAGACGGAAGAGGGTAACGTCATAAGACGCAATAGGCGTCACCTCTTGAAAGTTAATGAAAGGTTTGAACTGAAGGGGGTCAGGGACAGTGATCTGCCTAGTCAGACCGCTCCTACTGAAAGCTCAGAGGAGGTCACAAGTGAGGCAGTGGGTGAAGGTTAAATCTGTAGATAACAAATGTCATCTTTGTTATATCTCTCTATATACATATACTTTTGACGGTAAACTGTCACATTATCTCTATCTTTCAGTTCTACGTTGTGTTCAGAACTAAATGTATGTGTAGAGTCAGATTGTTCTATGAGGGGGAAGATGTCCAGATATGCAACTAGTGTTAGCCACCAGAACTACTTCTGGTGGTTGGAGGCCATCTTGTCTTAAATAAAGCATAACAACACACATGCCAGAGAGTGATGGTTGATCATTACACTTATCAATTTAATATAAGCCGTGTTTACACGGGCAATTGTGAAGCAAATTAGACAAAGCGATTCATATGAAGCGAAGTAGCGGCGCGTTTACACAAAGCGAGTTTGAAAGTGTTTCGGCGCCGGGAACCAGCAGCCTTAGTTCCGCCTGTAGCCGGCAAGCACTGCTATATTTGTTTAGTTTACACTCGGCGATTCGACGCCGATGTAGCTGCTACATTAATATCGCTTTTAATTTAGGGTTAATTTAATTAAATTTCATTATTTGAGTATGTAATTCTGTTAAAGTTGCATGGTCCGATGGCACTTGAATCTTTGTCTTATTTTTGAGATAAATATATCAAATTGATCGTTACAAGCTACTAATCATTAGTCCGGAGTGATTTTGATTAAAGATGATTAGTTTTGAAGTAATATGAGCTGAAAGAACCAAAAATAATTTCGAATAATGTGTCTGTGTGTGTCTGTCTGTCTCTGTGTATGTGTGCATGTGTGTGTATGTATGTCTGTGTGTATGTATGTGTGTATGTATGTGTGTATGTATGTGTATGCCTCTGTCTGTGTGTGGCTGTCTCTGTCTGTGTGTGTGTCTCTCTCTGCAAACTCAGGTCGGGTGTATGTGTGTCTGTATGTCGGGTGTGTGCATGTCTGTGTGTTTCTGTGTCTGGTGTGCTGTCTATGCATGTCTGTCGGTGTCTATCTATGTGTGTCTGTGTGTGTGTCTGTGTATATGTATGCATGGTAATATCTGTGTATGTCTGTCTGTGTGTATGTATGTGTGTGTGTCTGCCTCTGTCTGTGTGCATCTGTCTATGTGTCTCTGTCTGTGTGTGTGTCTCTCTCTCTGCAAAGTCAGGTCGGGTGTATGTGTGTCTGTGTATGTCGGATGTGTGCATGTATGTGTGTTTCTGTATCTGTGTGTGCTGTCTGTGCATGTATGTCTGTGTGTGTCTATCTATGTGTGTTTGTATGTGTCTGTGTATATATATGTGTGTGTATGTCTGTGTGTATGTCTATGTGTGTGTATGGGTGTCTGTCTGTGTATGTCTGCATGTGTGTGTATGTATATGTGTGCATGTATGTGTGTGTCTGCCTCTGTCTGTGTGTGGCTGTCTATGTGTATCTGTCTGTGTGTGTGTGTGTCTCTCTCTCTCTGCAAAGTCAGGTCGCGTGTATGTGTGTCTGTGTATGTCGGGTGTGTGCATGAGTGTGTGTTTGTGTCTGGTGTGCTGTCTGTGCATGTTTGTCTGTGTGTGCCTATCTATGTGTGTCTGTCTGTGTGTATATGTATGTGTGGTAATGTCTGTGTGTGCATGTGTGTGGATGTATGTGTGTGTCTGTGTGTATATGTCTGTGTGAATATGTCTGTGTATGTCTGTCTGTGTGTGTGGCTCTCTCTCTGCAAAGTCAGGTCGGGTGTGTCTGTGTATGTCGGGTGTGTTTCTGTATCTGTGTGTGCTGTCTGTGCATGTATGTCTGTGTGTGTCTATCTATGTGCGTCTGTCTGTGTCTGTGTATATATATATGTGTGTATATGTCTGTCTGTATGTCTGTGTGTGTATGGGTGTCTGTCTGTGTATGGCTGCATGTGTGTGTATGTATATGTGTGCATGTATGTGTGTGTCTGCCTCTGTCTGTGTGTGGCTGTCTATGTGTCTCTGTCTGTGTGTGTGTCTCTCTCTCTCTCTGCAAAGTCAGGTCGCGTGTATGTGTGTCTGTGTATGTCGGGTGTGTGCATGAGTGTGTGTTTCTGTGTCTGGTATGCTGTCTGTGCATGTTTGTCTGTGTGTGCCTATCTATGTGTGTCTGTCTGTGTGTATATGTATGTGTGGTAATGTCTGTGTGTGTATGTGTGTGGATGTATGTGTGTGTCTGTGTGTATATGTCTGTGTGAATATGTCTGTCTGTATGTGTGTCTGTCTGTGTGTGTCTGACTGTGTGTGTGGCTCTCTCTCTGCAAAGTAAGGTCGGGTGTATGTGTGTCTGTGTATGTTGGGTGTGTGCATGTCTGTGTGTTTCTGTGTATGTGTGTGCTGTCTGTGCATGTCTGTCTGTGTGTGCCTATCTATGGGTGTCTGTCTGTGTGTGTATGTATGTCTGTGTGTGTATGTCTGTGTGTGTATGTCTGTGCATGTATGTCTGTGTGTATGTCTGTCTCTGTAAAGTCAGGTCAGGAAACACACAGACACATACACACACACAGACACATCCACCTCATATCCCCTTCCCCTCTATGGCCCTGCACAGTAGGCCTAGTTGGTTGGGGGAGGCTAATGAGGTCACGAGATTGGCCTAATTGGTTAATCGCCTCCCTGCATAATGGCTGTTTCAAACTGAGTGTTCAAAGGGGTGAAGTTATAAAGTCACTGGTTATGCTGTATATACTGTCCCAAATCATTAGCTAATGCACCAGTATCTAAATTGGATATATAGGATCAAATGTAAGTAGTTGTTTTAATTTTGACAAAATTATATTTCATCGGACCATGCAACTTTAAATATGATCGCATTCAATAGATTTCGGCCTAATCGGTCCCTAACACTGCCGGGCACCAGCAATAGTTACAGCTGCGCATGTAGCCGGCAAGCACTATCCCCGCCCGGGAACCAGCAGAATCACTTCATATAAACCACCTCGCGAGGCGATCTACAAAAAGCGCATCATATGAATCAAATCAGCCCTAATACGCTTCAGCGGCGCGTTTACACGGCGAATGTGAGGCGAACTAGGAAAGGCGATTTATATGACGCGAATTAACTCGCCCGTGTAAACACGGCTATAATCTTTTTGTTAAACATGTTTTCTATGTGTATTCCAATCAGTTTGTTTCTAGGTGGTGTGGTTTTAAAGATATTTAAGTTTTTTGGTACAAAGATTGCTCACTGCCATTGGCATTGAGCAATCTTTTTTTTGGGGGGGGGGGGGGGGGGTTATTACTCACTCCATCTACCCAGCATACATCGCTTCGATCTGATTATGAATGGCTGAGAGTTAACTCGATCCCTCAAAGCTTATTACTCATTGCCTAAGTGCGGGGGGTACTTCATTTTTTAATATCTCGCGAGGGGGAGGAGACTGTTTTAATAATTGTTTTTATATCTCTGAGGTTGGGGGGGGGTACTACTTTATTGATCTATTCATGGGTTGTTTTTTTTTTTGGAGGGGGGGAGGGGGGGGGAGTTCCTCAGTTCTCCACATCGCTTCTGCCCTGCCTATTTTGGAGGGGGGGGGGATGCTTTTACATTCTTTTAATTATTGTTTCAAATATCTCGGGGAGTGGGGGAGTATTTAATTTTTGTAAATATCTCGCGAAGGGGAGGGGATTGTTTTAATATTTGTTTTTATATCTCTGAGGTGGGGAGGGGGGTACTTTTATTGATCTATTCATGGGTTGGTTTGGGGGGGGGGGTTATTTCCTCAGTTCTCCACTTCTCTTCTGCCCTGTCTATTTTGGAAGGAGGCGGGGGGGTGCTTTTACTTATTTTAATATTGTTTAAATTTTCTCGGGGAGAGTGGGGGGGAGGGAGGGGTGTACTTAGTTTTTTTAATATCTCGCGAGGGGAGGGGATTGGGGTACTTTTATGATTCTTCATGGTGTTGTTCTTTTTTTTTGGTGGGGGGGTAATTATTACCTCAGTTCTCCACATTGCTTCTGCCCTGTCTATTTTGGAGGGGATGGTGCTTTTACATTCTTTTAATTATTGTTTCAAATATATCCTTGGGGAGCGGGGGGTACTCATTTTTTTTAAATATCTCGCGAGGGGGAGGGGTTGTTTTAAAATATAATTGTTTTTATATCTCTGAAGGTTGGGGGGGGGGGGGGTACTTTTATTGATCTATTCACACAGCGGCTCTGGTTGTTTTTTTTGGCAGGGGGGGGGGTGCTTTTACATTATTGTCTTGGGGGGGGCGGACATTATTTTAATAATAATCTCTGAGAGGGGGGTACTTTTATATATCTATTCATGGCTTGGGTTTGGAGGGGGTTTGTATCTGATCGGGCTTTTTTTCCTTTTTGTATCTAAGGGGGAGTACTTTATTTATCTATTCATGGGTTGGTTTTTGGGAGGGGTGGTACTTCATCTTTTTTTGTTTACTATCTCGCGAGGGGGGGGAATTATTTTGAATAATTATTTTTGTATCTCTGTGAAGGGGTGGAGGGGATTATTTTTGTATCGCTGAGGTGGGGGGGGGGGGGGGGACTTTGGTTGGCTTGTGTCAGTGTCATCTCGGGAGGGGGAGGGGATTATTTTAAAATTATTTTTGTATCTGATGTCAGTGTCACATCCACGTGAAACATCCTTACGTGCGAATAAGAACACTACCGTAGTGCAGAAAACATATAGTATGCGTCAAAATCGAGCCAGATTCAAACCGTGGCCCATCGCCTTAAATCGCTGCACTCATACTGTCACTACAGTGTCAGTGTCATCTAAGGAGGGGGAGGGGGGGGGGGGGGGGCCACAGTTGGAGGGCCCTGCCAGTTTGAGCGCCCTTCTGTTGCTTCTGCGCATGCGCGGATTTTCTGACGCCTTCAAACTGCAGCATGTCACAGTTTGAGTACCCTGCCAGTGGTTGTTGTGCATTAGATATAAAAGTTTGTTGTTTGTTGTTTTACACCCTAGCAACAGCTAAGGTCATATCAGGACGAGTACCAACTTGTGACAGTGCACTCATGACGACTTTTATAGTGCTGCCAGATTAACCAAAAACTTGATTCAAAGAAATATACAACTATTATTTTTAATATTTTAAACGGCTTGGGTAGTC